>JBBMOI010000010.1:17700000-17702500 GCA_038088405.1 Porites divaricata | reverse complement strand
CAGGATTAGACGGCTTGTATTCTTTAAGACGTTTGTTTTCATTCAGCCGTTTAATATTTTCCACCGCTACATCTGTAAAAGAAGACAACAATCAATTGGGACGAAACCCTTCAAACTGTCTGTTTGAAAGGAACTTATACATGAGGTCATTTCAATTCTATTACAGTCTTTCACAAGCAGACTCAGTCATTCTCTGGTCCTCGCCCATCTTACGATTTTTAAACTGTTAACTTTTTCTGCTCTTAATTTCTTATTTTGCACGCACTTTCCCGCCTTGAATAGCCTTGCTAGGTGCGGGCAGTGCTTCTGTTATATTATCTGCTTACTAATAAAGTTCTTCTTATCAAAATGCAACAATGAATTTAGAGTGCCATAGCCTCCCGATAAGACCTTCTCTCCCTTTTGAGATTACAGTATTCGGAGTACACGCGCTCAGGTCATCCAATAGTTTACTGTCAAACGTCTTCTTGCAATCAGCTCCAAAATATGGGCACCTTTATTTCAGACAGTACTTTTGGTTTCAATACAAAACTTCACACAATAACAACAGTATGGCTCAAAAACACCAGTTAAATGTTTCTAACATTTGTCATTGTAAGTAGACAACTTGATGTTTCATTTCCCAGGTTGAAATGTCCACTTACGCTATGACTCAGAAGGAACAACTAGGATTGGCAGGAATTTACACAAACCTGGCAATTGGAGGTGTTATGAAAAATTTTATTGCCTTTTCGGATTTCATTCTTATGCTGTGACAGTGAAAAGTATCTGCAAGTTTACTATCTTACCAGCCTGCAGACGTGCTAAATATGCCAGTTTGAGTTCAGGAGTATTGTTACAATCACCGATGGCAAACAAATTGTCAATTTCTTCCACCCTCAGGAACCGATCCACTTTAAGACTTCCATTTTTTTCCATCTTGTCAGAAAGCTTGGACTGATATGCTATGGAATTGACTTTCAGCCCTGTGCAGCGAAACACTAGATCTGTTTCAATGCTTGTGCCTTTGTCAGTTGTCAGTGTTAAAGGTCCAGTAATCCAAGGTTTATCTGAGTCAAACTGCCAAAAACATGTCTCATATTAGAATTGCCTGCTTTACATGCAAACAGCTAGACCCCCAGCTGTGCACCAGGATTTGAGTACGTGCCACGATTACCCACCGTCAGTTTGCCAATCAGGATGAAAGGAAATTCGAAATGCACTTCCAATAATTTGTCGAGTCCATTAGAAGCCTAGAACAAGGATCTCCCTGCTGCTTCACGGACATTACTCACTGAGGCTAAATTATGTCTATGACGCAGGTTATAGAAATATGGCAATTAATTATTTCTTCCATGTTTTTGCTTAAAGTAAAAAAAAAAATTTTCTCAATGCATTTCACTTTTTAAAGAAAGATGTTTGAATATTTCAATCTTGCAATATATTTTTGGGAAATAAAATCATGTTCTCAGTGCACTTAATTTTTCCTCAATCTTTCTACAGAGCTTGTGGCTTATTGAAAATAATTTTTCACATTTAATATCATTTTTCTTTCTTGGCTTTGCTTTTCAGGTTTCACCCAAAGGAATTCTATCATCACCCAATTTATAAACTATGCCTTACATTCAAGTCGTCCATATTTACACGCTCTCCAAGAATGGTCTCAACCTTTAAAGCCTTAAGCCCATCACGTGCCTTCTTAATAAACTTTGGTGCCATTCGGTCATCAAGAATTTCTTCCCTGTTATGCACAAGAGTGATTTTCTTCTTTGGATAGTCATTGGCTAATTCACCAACCAACTCTAATCCAACAGCCCCTCCACCAATGACAACAATTCTGTCACTTTTAATGACCTAGAATGAACAAATTTTAAATGTATCAAGAAACAATAATATATAGAAAAGTACGTTTAACAATAGTGCAACTGGGAAAACCATGAACACCTAAAACATGTCAGGAATGCTCATTGTTTATAAGCCTATCAAGTTTGAAGACTTCATGTCCCCAAACCGCAGACTGATTAACCGTTTGAAAATATTAGTTGGGCTTACACGCAAGTGAAATTGAAAGAATAGAAAAGATTAAATTTTGCTTAAAATGATGTAAAAATTGGTTCTGAAATATTGGTTGACTGTTGAGTTATTTGTGATAAGTTTTCAGCGTTCAATAAATCATGTTTTTGTGAAATTCTGACATGTTTTATTTCAGCAAGTAGTAGATAATACAGGAATAAGCCATGGCACCACATGTTGAAAGCAACAATAACACCAGTGATAGGTGAAAAGACAAATATATGCATTTTTCTGTTTCTTTATGAGTAGTCTCAGAGCTTAATTGACCAGAATTAGCTCAAATTAAATCAATTACCTGGAAAATCCAAAGCCGACAAAGAAAAGAAAAAAGCTGAAACAGTTCTAGCCATGCAAACAACAGGAAACTTTCTGAGATTTGGCAACAGGTGTTTATGGTTTTCCCGGTCGCACTTTATGGTAGTCTGGGGAATTGGATGAAATTTCATTA
>JBBMOI010000010.1:17585000-17695000 GCA_038088405.1 Porites divaricata | reverse complement strand
TTCAACAATTTTTATGTAAAAGTCTGATTTGTTTTATAAAAATGACTTACAAATAAGATATTTCCGGTTACCACAGGTCTATATACTGAGGAATCCGTCAAAAGTCCTTGATTTACACAAATACGTCTGCATAGATAATTTATAGTAAACGTGCGATGACTTTGTATGTTTTTGGACTAGAAGAACAAAAATAACCGAAGTAAATCTCAAACATTGAATCGTTTCATTATTGCATTCTTTCTGCTTGGCCTTAGGCAAAATACCATGCTACAGTATGAATGGTAAAGACAAAAAAAATATCGGAAGAAAAGTTTTGCAAGCCTAGGTAAGCTTGGTCTCAGCTGTGAAATCTAGATCAAGACCATGTTCTACACGAAAAAATAGAATCAAAAGGAAAACGCGTTTTCCTCCTTTACACTGTATTCCTTTTAACTTCCAGGCTCAGTGGCATTACAAATAGACCGGAAAGCAGAGAAATGGGTCATTCTTAAGTTTAACGATTCGTGCCCACCTTTTTCAGGCTAGCTTTTATACGAACAAAACAATGCCGAAATCGCGAGGAACCACAAAAGATTCCTTCAATCTAGAAACGACATAAAGAGGAAAGAAAGTCTAAGTACTTTTCCTACCTCAAGGGAAGCGTGAAGTTAGACTGCGGTCCACAGAAACCGTAAAAGTCTCAACGATGATGTCTTTGAATCACCTTCGCCAACTTGACAGCGACACCTCCTTGCAATTTACTGAGCCCGCGGGGTTGCTGTCTGTGCAAACAATCATACCGCATGCGCACTAGTGTAAGAGAAATCAATATGGCGGACGGTTTGCCTTCCGAGAAGTTGTCGAAGAAAGTTACGCCTTTTTTGAAGGTACGCTAACAGTTTTTCTGCTTAAAGCGTATTTTACTGTTATAAATCTATAAGTTGTATCTTTTGGTATGAAAAGTGTTTCCTTGTAATTTTTTACGAAACCTTGCTTTGATTCATTGCAAACAGCTCTCTGGCTTTCCGTTGTCGCCTAAATCCTTCGCCAGTTGTGTACTTGAAAACACTTTCAACCTTTTTATAGGTCAACCCAGGGTTGTACACGAATTGTGAAGGGAACATTACAATTTCTTTGGAAAGTTTAGAATTTAATTTATTTTTCTTAAAGCAGTTGTTTGATCGCTGACTTAGAACAGTCTGCTTTAGAAGGGGTGTGCGATTGAAGGACATGCATTTACGTTAAATTGCAGAAAATCCAAGAAATGCCATTGTGTAATGACAAATATTTGTTTGAGAATATATTCTTCGTCTATAGTGACTTCTATTATTCGCTTTTTTTTCAGTTTCCCATCTTACTTTAATCCACTTGCATGTTGTACGAATTATTTATTGCTTTATTTTATTTCTCTCTTGTCAAGTGGTTTGACATCTTTTGTTCTTACATCGCGTTTAATTTTTGGCCATCAACAATTAAGCATAATTAGTTTGTTTTTTTATTTTAATGTGTTAAGATAATACATTAATTTAATGTATTAATATTATACTATGTTATGCACCTTTATTTTTTAACTTAATAATACATTGTAGTGTTATATATTTTTCTTTATTTTTTAAGAGAGGATCATGATGATGTGTTAAGTCAGGATGTGTGCGGAAATGATGGATATCACCAGAGATGAATCTAAAAGAATTCTTCGTAGGCTAGGTTAGTTCACCTTAGTTGATTCACCTACCAACAACTGTGTTAGCGTATCAGAAGTTGCACTGTGATAAAAATAATATCAATAATAATAATAATGTTGATGATGATTATACTAGCGATGATAATGATGTTGTAAGATGATGATGATGTTGATTATATTGTAGCACAATGTACATTATTATTTGCAGAAACTGCTAAATTATCTCTTTTTTATTTTGTCTTGAAAATTGGAAGGGCTGCATTGGGTAATCATGTAATCATAATTTCTTTTTTTTTTTTCCTTTAGAGTTAGAAGCGTATTCTTCTATTATCAGTGCATTCAGGGCCCAAGGAGAATTAAGTCGGTCAGTTGATTTGTTTTTCTTATAGTAATAATGAAGTGTCCCCAATTAATGCAGCACTTTCGGTGTGCTAGAAGTTCTGACATGTTGATAAAGTTGTTGATTGATTGACAGTTATAATAAAATGCCCAAACATTTTTTTTTAGTTAAAAATGTGCTTTGATTAATTACTGCTTGTTTATGATGTGGAATTTTAATAAGAAAGGAAATCACGCTATGGAGGTGATTTGGAAATTATCAGTGAAAACTAGTAATGGTGGTTAATATTATAGCTTCCAGTCTCTTATTTTTCTTTTGAGTTACAGTACATGTAGATTGAGAGCAGGCTCGCTAAAGCTCCCAGCATAAAGTTGAGATATGTCTATGAGTTTTACTTGCTATGTACTTTTTTCTGAAATGGTGGCAAAATTCATTATTATTTAATCTTCTTGATAATTGGCCTTCCATGTTTTGTTTAAAGGTGAAAGTTGTATTTGAACTTGCATATGCAGTCAAAGCAAACAAATTAAAGCTGATTAACGTAAAGATAACAGAAAGGAATTTTTCCACCATTTTAGAGAAAGGTGTATTGTGTCAAGCAAAGAAAAGCAACAGTAATGATTAATCTGAGAATGGTAATTTTGTACTCTATTTCGACAACAACAAGAAGGGAAAACTGCTATTCACATTCTTAATGTTTTTTTTTTTTTCGATAAATAGGGCTAAAAAGAAGATTTTGCAGGAACTGGGAGCTCAGCTCAGGTAACTGTATGAATTGAATTCTTCATCTTACATCTTACCTTCCATAATCCACTTCTACTGCAAATTTAGTTATTGCAAATTATTTTTTTTACTTAACATGGTGGTCAATAGCTTGGAGGGCTGAACACTTACGTTACCATTATTATTTTATGATTAATGTATTATTGGACAGTCTCAAAAACCATAGTTCTTAGTTCATAGTTCCCCCCATATAAAATTTAATGACCTTAACTGTAACATACATATTATCCATTGCCTTTTCTTGGGTTTGGAAGGTTACCGGTCATTTCAACACAAAGTCATTTCGATACTAGTTAATCCCTTCGGGGTGTAAATAGTTTCATGTACAAAGAATATTCACCCAAAATGTTTTCTTGTTCAATTGCAAATTTTACTTGAAGTGATCAAAATTTTTGTGCAATTTCACTGCTTGAGTTCTCGTATCGAAACGACTTGACTGTTGAAACGACTTTGTATCTAAATGAATAGATTCTGGTAGGGATGTTTCATGATGCAGGCAGTGTAATCAGGGCTTGAAAAACACTTGAATTCCAGCTTGTCCTTTAGGGAAGCAGCTGTCATATTTTGCTTGCCCAGGGCCAGTTTTTGCTGGTCGTAGTGAACAATTTTGGTAGAGGGTGGCATGCCTGGATACTTGTTTATTGGGCAAATAAGCTTTCAACCCTTTAACCCTAGTATCAAAATACAAATTCTCATTTGTTGTCCCTATACGTTTTCAATAGAAGTAGTAAGGATACTTTTTTGAAATATCAATCATATTCTTCTTCTGTGATCATGTCCTCAATTCTCATGACCACTATGTTTTATAAAGCAGTGACATTACAACAAGAAATTTGACACTGATCACTCTTAGGGCTTAAAGGGTTAAAGTTACTTGCCCAGCAAGAAAATCTACTTGTCTTAGACTACCAGACGGGACCACTTTTAAGCCCTGAGCTGTATGTTTTTACAACTTGATATATACTACATTCACTCTAATAGTGATCTGTGACTATTAAAATTAGTCATTAAAAGTCTTTTGGCTCTTTGAATTAAATAGTATATCCACTGAACGCCATAGAGCTGAGGTGCGAAGAGCCTATAGTGATGACAGACTGGCTATCGTGGCTGAAAGGTACTGTAAGCTTCAATTTCCCTTAACATTTTAAGTCTCCAATACAAAATGTAACCACTATGCTATGATAACCATCAATTGAAAGAGTCAAGAACTACTCTCTTTTTGCAAGAATTCAGTAACATGATGTTTGTTTGCTTTTTTTGTGTAGTATTTATGGTGCTGGGAGCTGTGCTGAATGGGCAGCAGAGGGAAGAAGGCTTGTTCCCTTGATGCCACGTCTTGTGCCACAAACAGTGTTCAGTGCTTCAGCTACTGCAGCAGCTAATTCTGCAGCTGCGGCCAATGCTAAGGCTCCAGCTTCGTCAGGTACTGTTCATCAAACCTGTTGATATTCTTACTTTCCTTAGGTTCAGCGAATACAAGAATACGTATGAAATGTACTGCAAAAATGACAAGTTTCGACTGTTTTTTATTCCGATTGCTCCACTCTTCACACATTTGTCAGATCAGATGTTGGAGAACCATATTTGGAATGCAGTATGCAGCATCACACTATACCAAGTCACACAATGACCTGTTACAATAATATCAGAACATTAATTAGGGTTCATATATGTACAGGTCATGAAAATCATGAAAATAAGTGGAAATTTAGTATTTTAAAATCTAGTCCAAGGCTGTGCTTTAAGAAAAATGGACAGGAGCTTAGTACTCTTAAACTGTTAAATCCACTTTTTCCAGCATATGATTTCTATGAAAATTGTTGACCCTTTATGTCCCAAGAGTGACCAACATGAATTTTCTCCTCACAATATTACTTACATTATCAAAAGAAAAGGTTATGAGATTTAATAAAATGATCACCTCAGAGAAAATGCTTTGATCTTTTATCAAATTCTCTCAACTATTTCTTTAAGGAAGTGTATGGAGATCAGTTTGGAGAATATGTAAGTGGATTTTGGGGCTTAAAGGGTTAAGCCCTTCTAGTTACCTGGTAACAAAAATTAGCAGGCATCAGAGGCCACTGGACATTCCTAATGCATGGCCTTGTAGTCCTAGAAATCCTGGAATAAGATCCCTGCACTCAAGAAAATATATTTCTTGTCCCATTTTTAGGCAAGTGGCATCACTATCTGCCAAAATGTACATCATTTCTTCCCATCCATTTGCCACTTTAGGGTCTTCTTGTGTAGCCTACATGTAGCTGCACCCTCCCCCTGACAAAGGAAAAACAGGGAGAGGGAGCGCCCTCCCAGGGAACGGTGCAGCTACACGTAGGCTACTTATTGTGCCATTAATGCCATTAAGTTTACCTTGCATGGTCCTTGCTTTCACTGTCAGGGTTGATTAATGTCCCTCTTGAGTGTTATCATTGTCCTGTGTTTGAAAGCCATAAGTTTTGCCTGATTTGTTTTGATTTTATTTTCCTCAGTCAACAAAGCTGGGAGTAGTTCAAGTTCACTGAATGCCACCACAAACTCTTCATCTTCTTCCAGTCTTCAAAACAGCTCTAAAGCTGCAACTGTGAAACAGCAGACTCCAGCAGGTTAATCCACCCCTCTTTTGACTTCACTCTCTATTTTATCATTGATATCAACATAATTTTACAATTCTGCTTACTGAGTACCGCTGGATGTCACAAAACTAAGAAGATGCTGTAAGTGGGATAACATAGCACTGTTGCAGATTGCTAGTGATCAACTTCATTCTATGTCAACAAAGTTAACAAATATTGTGCATTTTGTTAACAATGTAGGCATGCATGATTCATGACAGTGATATACCACTACTTTTTCTTCTTTAAAGTGTTCTTAGTGTCTTTTCCTAGATGTATGAAGAGCTGAAGATTTTCATGAACACCCCCATAAGAAAATGTTGGCTGTTTTTATTTTAATTCTGTCACAGAACTGGTCAAATTTGATTTCAGGTTGAAATATTTTACCCTTGGTTGATTCTCTGTCTCCTTTGTCTTCAGGTTCTAGGCCTAGGAGGCAAAGGAAATTGAGTACCAATATTAACCCAGGTTAAATCAAAATTTACTGGAAATCAAATTTGACCTGTATCATTTTCTCTTTACCAGTCAAGAGAACAGCTTGCTGAATGGTAACACTAAACTGAGAGAGAAGAAACCTGAGTATACAAGATTTGAACAGCTCTCTTTGAAAAAGTTATTTTTATAATAGGGGTCTGCCCAAGGGGGTGGGGGAGGGGGAAGAAATCAAATGACTGATGCATTAATTAATGTTATAACCATCATAGGTACGGCACAGGGGAGTGAAGTTGATGGTTTTGACGATGATGGTAAACCAAAACGAAAAAGACGGCTGAGTGTATCAAGTCTAAATAAACCTGTGACAAAAGTTACCATTCCCACCCCTACTTTGGTGTCAAAAGCACCAACTAAGCAGACCACATCAGTAAGTACTATGACCAAGTCTGGCAAAGCACTCGGACCTGCTGGCACGGTTAAACCAGTTCCGCGAATATCACCACTCCCTGCCTCTTCATCACAGGTGAAGCTTCTTACTAAGACAGTGGCAGTGTCGCAGGCAATTTGTCAGGCAAAGACTGTTCTTAACTATAAAACAATGACAACTGTTGCATCATCACCCGCCAAAACGCAAACAGCGATGACTCAGTCAATTCCCAAGAATCAGAGCAAAGTTGCCTCTGTTTCCGCTCCTAAAGCCGCCTTGGCATCAAAAACTCCACTGTCAACCGTGGGCAAGGGTGTGTCCACTGGACCAGCATCAAACCCAGCAGCCACTGCAAATCCGATTGGGGTTGCTCTTAAAACCAGTTTAACAGCAGCCCAATTGGCTTCTAAACAAAAAGCAAAGCCAGCAGCAGCCAGATTTAAACCTCTTCCAGGAACTGTTAAATTCAAGTCGGTAACGCCAGCTACCATGGGAACCTGTTCAACAGTTACCATGGTAACTCCCAGTCCTAGTTCTCAGGCCTCCTCAACCTTGCCAGCTACCAGCACTCAACCTGTGGTTCGAGTCATTCATGTCCCAGGAACAGGAGGTGTTGGCGTGAGCAAGCCAGTGGTTGTCATGACAACAGGTCTCACCAAAACAACAGTTGCAGGTGTTGTGCCGGGAGTAAGCAGTGCGGCCAGCCTAACAAAGACAACTTCTCAGGTAAGAAGATTTTCACTTGTCATACAAATGGCTTTAAATGCAATAGGCCATTTCCAAGTTAAAAACTCTCACTTTTAAAACAAGTGCAAAATCTTTCCTTGCTTGTAAAAATGAGTTTTATTTGTGTGAGAATAAAAAACAATTTTCATATCAATGGCTTGGGGCAACTCAAAAATGGCCTCTTACTGGTAACCCAGTAGTTTTTATTGTGGCACACAAATACATATGTAAGGACAGTAACAAACATTTGAAAAAATAAACATATCATGGTAAAGGATCCCAGCTGGTAGGAGGCTAACCAGTTGACTATTTACAAGGTTGACTGAGCAGTTGAACGTGGGACTGGAACAAATTCAGCGAGGGCTAGGGTGGGGATTGAACTTGTTTCCTCCGGGTTGCGATTCCAGCACTCTAACTGCTTAGCCATCGTAATTGAATTATGAAGAACAACGGAGGTGCTGTAAATAAAGGCTTACATCATCTAGTAATAAGGCAAATAATGTAACTCTTCCAAATTTTAACAGTGTTAGCAAGTGTGAACAAGTTTGTCAAATTTTAAGTCCCATCAGGCCCCAGTTGTTCAAAAAGTGGATAACCCGATCCGTCCCCTGGATAAATCTCTATCCAGTGGATAACACAATCAGTTTTCCTAACACTTATCTGCTGGATAATGATTTATCTGTTGGATAGTGCTATCCAACGTTTTAGCAACCGGGACCTGATTATAGGAGAAATATTTTGAATCAATAATATGAAGTCTTATTCATTGTAATCTTCTTGTTATTGTTGATCAGCTGACTCAGAACTCTTCAAGCAACAGGACTGTAGTCTCAACATCCACCACTTCATCTTCTCTGTTGAAACCCAAAGTTTCCAGTGCAGTAACTCAAGCAGCACCATCAGCATCAAAAACTGTTGTCATGACAACACTAGTAGGTGGGACAAAGAGAGTGGTTCTCTCAGTCCCAGCTCCCTTGCAGCCTGCCCCAACGGTTTCTGCCCCCACTACCTCTTCCCAGGGAATTGTTGTCACCAAGACACAAGGTAGACGGTTGAAATAGATCACTTTTTTAGTACGGTGGCCCACAAGGGTCACTACGCATTATCTCACAGCATATTTCTAATTATTAAGAAAGCACTTCAAATTATGCACAACACATTCCAAATTCCTCGAAACACATTCCAAATTCTTCGAAACACATTTTCAATTCACTACAAATTCTGAAATCTTCACAACACATTTCGAAATCCTCGCAACACATTTCGAAATCCTCGCAACACATTTCGAAATCTTCACAACACATTTCGAAATCTTCACAACACATTTCGAAATCTTCGCAACACATTCGCCCCAGGACACCAAGTGTTGGCAGAGAAAAAGGAACGGCTGCGCAGCTCCTCCTTCTTGGTAAGTACTTCATGTCAAGCCATCATATAGTTGTCCATATATTTTGCCTACATTTGCTTACTTGCGGTGCTTTGCTTGCTTGAGATGCTTTGCCCACTTGAGGTGCTTTGCCCGCTTGAGGTGCTTTGCCTGCTTGAGGTGCTTTGCTTACTTGAGGTGCTTTACCTGCCTGACGTGCTTTGCTTACTTGAGGTGCTTTGCTTGCTTAAGCACAGCACCTCAAGCACCTCAAGCACCGCAAGTAAGCAAATGTAGGCAAAATATATGGCCAACTATATGATGGCTTGACATGAAGTACTTACCAAGAAGGAGGAGCTGCGCAGCCGTTCCTTTTTCTCTGCCAACACTTGGTGTCCTGGGGCGAATGTGTTGCGAAGATTTCAAAATGTGTTGTGAAGATTTCGAAATGTGTTGTGAAGATTTCGAAATGTGTTGCGAGGATTTCGAAATGTGTTGTGAAGATTTCAGAATTTGTAGTGAATTGAAAATGTGTTTCGAAGAATTTGGAATGTGTTTCGAGGAATTTGGAATGTGTTGTGCATAATTTGAAGTGCTTTCTTAATAATTAGAAATATGTTGTGAGATAATGCGTAGTGACCCTTGTGGGCCACCGTATTTTAGTTCCGTTGTGCTTTAAAAATTATTATATGGCCATTCAGTTTATACTGCTAGGGTTTTTAAGAATTGATGTGATCAACATGTCACAAGCATGGGACAAAGAAAAAATCTGGGTCTCTGACAGGAAGTGAACCTATGATCTTCCGTACTTCGGTTGGATGCTCTAGCCACTGAGCTACAAAGGACTTGTGGTGAGCTGGACTATATCCAAGGTTCATGTATGACATGCATACTGCTAGGATCAGCAATGTTGAAATTGTCATGTGTGTGGTTATAAAAAATGATGGATATTACCTGTTAAACCCTGTTTAATAATACAGGCACTGAGGAGGCCATAGAAAGTGTCTATATTTAAGAGGGTGTCCATATTAACAGAGCTGTCATAAAGAGCCGGGGTCCCTGGATTTTCCCTGGCTAATATGAATGTGGCCCCCAGCTACTTTCATTTGAAAATGGAAGAAAAATAAAACCAAAAGAAATCCCTACCTGTTTGATTCCCAGCCTACTTGACGTATTTACCCGGCAACTTGAAATGTTATTGACAACCCTGGTATTAAGTTGGTTGAATGTAGAGAAAATGTAAGAGCTTTCTTTCCCCAGGGGTAGAGCAAACTGTCCATAATAATCAGGTGCCCATATTAAGCAGCCATCCTTAAAGTGGGGTATGACTTTATTATGAATGTGAAGAGATTTTTAAAAGGATGTTCCAAATGGCAATTTACATCAGATTTAATTAATATTTTTGAGTTTTTAAAAAATGGTGACCAACTGTTCCATTGCATAGTTCAATGCCCACAATCGGCAACAAAATTGTTGAGACATTGTACTCAAATGGGTAACTTTGGAGATCAGAAGAATCTGCGCCCCTCCCCTGTCCCCTCTATTCAAAGTTGGGGTGTTTGTTGTTTTCTATAGGTAGCTCAAACATCGGCACAACATGGAGGGGATGCGGGAGGAAAGCTATATTTCCTCCTTTTGAAGTTAGTAAAATGTGAAAAAGCCCAGTTTTGGGTGAAGTGTCTCAACTCATTTTGTCGCCAATTGTAGATAAAGAAAAATCCTTTGCATGCTTTAGAAATAGGTCCAACTAAAGACCAAAGTCCAAACACAACTTTTGAAAGGAAGCTTTTTTAATGGAACCCTCTTTTTACTAAAACATATATCAAATTATTTAGACCTTAGAATTTTTAGTTTCAGTCTGAATTACACTTTTAAGTACCCAAAATATGGGATTTGCAATATTACTATTAGGGATTAAAGGATTAACTGTTTAGTAATTACCTTTTCAAAGGCTGCTGGACCTTTGTTGTTGAGCTAAGTTTTTTATATATTTTAGGAGTTGGATTGACTACCCTTGCTGTCACACAGTCCACTTCTAAGAAGGACAATAAAATTTCTCCAGCTCTAACCACTGTCAATATCAAGCCATGTCCCACCCAAATAACACCCAGTCTGTCTGCCCCAACTGTCACCACGCAAGTTAGATCAAGACCCCTTCCAGCCATTCTTCCTGCCCCACCCAAACCATCAAGCATGACACAAGCACCATCAAGTGTCACTGCTGCCTCAAGCATCAGAAAGCTTCCTACCATCCTACCAGCACCAGCCAAGAGTGTAGCAGTCATTCCAACTGTCTTAGTTCCCATGGCAACTGGTGTGGGTGCACATGCTGGCGCGCAACTGCAGTCATCAGTGCCGCTGGCTGTTAGCACCACCATCTCTGGTGTAGGGATGCCAGGTCTGAATAACGTTGGATCACAGCAGTATCCATCTACTTCAGAGTTAGGTTTGATTTCTGCTGATCAGAGCAACCACAGTTCAGTTATGAATGAAAATAGTGAATTATCAGAAGTGTCAAGCTCAAAAATGCCTGTGATAAATGAACCAAGTTGCGTGCCTGAAGGTGACAATAACACATCGTCTGAAGATGACTCTCTCCTTATGTGCTCAGAAACAATAGACAACAGCTGTAGTACCACTGAAGCCCCAACTGCTGTTGATTTTTTTACAAGTGTGGCAGAGAGCACACCCATTAAAGACCAAGCTGAAAACAATGCAGTTAAACTGTCACAAACTTCGTTAGATTCAACTGAGGAAGATGAAGCAACTCACAAAACAGGATTAGGCCCATTGTCTTTGCAAGATGTTGAAGTATCTGTCTCTGATTTAGACACTGAAAATGGAGGGCAGAAAAATTTGTTCATTGAAGCAGACTCTTGTGAAAATCACACTGAGGCATTTGCAGAATCTATTGAAAATGTCACAGTACAGAGACTGGATGTCTCTGGGGAAATTTCTGATATAGCAGTGGGTGGTTTGTCTGAGGAAATCTATGCTGAATCAGGTGTGGCTGATCTTGAAGAAGAGAAGGATCACAGACAGGAGGAAGATTCAGATCAGAGCTTATCTTTGGGGGAAACGCATTGTCATGACAAAAGTGTGAGTGTAAAAGATGTTGAAGATGGGTTGCCTGTGGAGAATCCTGGGTTACCTGTGCAGAATGCATTACAAATAATTGAAAGTTTCGTGGAAAGCATGGAAGGAAGCTCTGGAGGGCAAGTTGATGATTCCCAACTTCCATCCAACAATTTTTCTTTAGGATTTGCTCAATCTTCTAGTTTGCAAAATTCATCTCTGCCTGAAGTTCCTGGAAGTACCTCTGAGAAAGGAAATGTAATCTGTGAACAGCTAACAGCTATAGCAGATACTGTCAAAAGCCTTGAGGAAGGTCAAAACTCAAACCTTTTAACAAAATTTGAGGAAGAGAATTGGGACTGTTCAGATCCGCCTATTGATGTCTTGTCTACTTCCACAAGCAGTTCAAACAGTGCTTCAGAGAGTATCGAGTTGACAGAGAAGGAAATTAAAGCTCTTGAAGCCTTTGGTAGTATAAGAACAAGTGGAAGAAAAAGGAAACCTCCAACATCTCTTGATGTGTCACCACCAAGGCAAGTCAGTGGCTGGGTTCGTGGTGCTCTCAGGTATGTAACTATAGCTTGTACAGTCATTTATCTGTTGAAGTTAATTCTGTCAACAGCACTTAAGTGGTATTGGTGGTGATAATATATGGTAGTATTTTTATGTAGTAGTAGCAGCAGCAGTGTTGTCAGTGGAAATGGTGACAGTGAAAGTGGCAGGAGCAGCACTGGTAGCAGGTGTAGCAGCTCATGGTAGTATTGGTGGTAAATCTTAGCATTATCTGAGAAGTGCATTGTAATAATGAAATAAGAGAGATTTAGAGTCACGTATACAACAAACAGAAAACATCGTATTCATTATTGAGAACTTCTCAAAGTAGAAAAAGAGCAGATAAAACACTTCAAAACAATTCTTATGGATGAAACTGGTATCAAACTAAACGACATGTAAAGGGACAACTTGGTCCCATGGTACAAATTCATGTTCGCTATTTGCCGAAAAAGTGAGTTTTAAATCTCTTGACTATTGTATGTTTGGTATAAATAAAATAATTATGACATAGCAAAATTACAATATTATTGAAAAATAGGGAGATGTAAAGTCCTTGATTAGTCAAAAATCATTTTCTTTTGCTAAGCACATTGTAACAGTTTATTCAAAACCCCTGAGTTCAAAGTTTTTGAGCCTGGCGCTGTTTTGATGCAAGGTATACTGGTTTAAATACTAAAAACACGCAGTGCTATTATTGACAATAACTTTATTTCACCATGTTTTGCAGTTTGCTGCAAAAGGTTGCCAGTTATCGTGGACAAGGAAGACGGAAAGGTGACTTTGGCGCTGCTTCCTGGTTCCTGAAACCAGGTACCTTATAAATACAAGTCTTCTTCATTTTTTCATCTCCCTAAATTCAGTACCATGGGAGGGGAGGTATGGTACTTTAGTAAAGTAAAACATCAAATGTCAGATCAAGTGTCAATATTTAAGTCTTGGCTGTTTCATCAAAGTATTTTTTCTACTCTTCAATGCACTGACTCTCACCATCCACTTGTAATGATAATTACCAGATTTATCAACACATAACAGCGTTTTTCTATGTTGGAGACCACCTTGTCTTGCATCCTGTGTGGAGGGAATTACAGGGTGTAAAAATGATCTTAGAGGCTTAATACCACAGGAGCTTTGCCAAGCTAAGTGGATATCCTATGGCTCAAGTAGTAACCCTTTGTTGTGGTGTCAGTAGTGGTTTCTCTTCTAGACCTCAATCCTTCACTCCTAACAAGGGCAAAAGGAAAAATGTTTTTTAAAAATAACACGTTTGCAAAATCCTAATATTTAAGTATATAGTGCTATGCAAAATTCCTGCCAACAGGTTTCATTTGAACTAAATTGACACAATTAGTATTTAGTCCACAGATGCAAAATTTGCATGTGAGTGGTGAATCATCTAAGCATAACTAAACTTGTTCAACAGTATGACTGAAAAAGTAAACCAGTTCCCTCCCAAGAGATTACACATTGTAGTTCTTTTGACTCAAAGGATGAAATCTTCCATGTTATGGCCCTTCAAGTGATGGCTACTGAGCAATACTTTCTCATAGTTGAGAAATTTGTTAAAATATTATTTGCGCAAGAATTCTTGCCTAATTCTAACATGTTTTATTGTTGGCAATTGTCCTGCTTACAGTTGACCCAGTAGATGCACCTGGCTACTACAAAGTCATTAAAAATCCCATGGATTTTGGCACGATAAGAGTTAAACTAGAGGTTAGACAAATTACTTTTGAAAGTCTTTTTTTACTTACAATAGTATTACAACACAATGGTACTATATGATTATGTTATTTGCAATTTATTTATATTAATTTTTTTAAGTTGTATTTTTTCTTTGGATGTAAGGACACACGTTCTCATTTTTCTTATAAAAGTAATTTAAAACATTTGACTTATCACTCATGAATGCTATTTTCAGACTGGAAAGTATCAGGAGTATTCAGAATTTCATGCTGACATGATGTTAGTAAAAACAAACTGTTTAAAGTACAACCCACCTGGGCATGATGTGCGACAGGTCAGTGAATAATAATACTACTAGTATTAGATTCTGGGAAACTAAACTGTTCTCCTGCCCCACCCTCCCTCAACCCAATTTCATTAAAGGCAAAACATTGAGTTATGAGAGGGGTAGGTTGGCTGTGTCCTAGAATCTTATTCTGATCCACTATTTATTATGTACATCATTAGTTGGTTGAGCAAGTTGAAGCGATGCTTGTGTTCTGAGTGGCTACCTAAAAGGACAAGATTGGACTGGCTTGCCTGCTTTGGATTTTCTGCTACCTTTCCCACCAAGGAAATATTTTTTAGGCTTATAAAATAAATCCTTTATCATTTTTTTGTGTAAAGTACTGGCCTTTTGGTTGCAGGACTGTGAGGAAGTTTTCGGATTTTATGAAACAGAGTATGGGAAAATGTTAGAAAGATGGGAAAAGGTAATTTGAATAAAATAATAAATAAATACATACATACATAGATATTTGGTGCTTGATTGAGTTAGACAGAAAAATAAAATCACTCCACCGTTAAATAATTCTGGCAGGTTTTTAGCTCTTAGTTCTTAAACCAGAGTAACAAACCAAAATAATATAGCTACAGTGATTAAAGAATCAGGTAATTGATCAAGAGTCACTTGCATGTCATCTTCCTATCTACTCCTCTAAGGTATAATTTATTGCCAAGGGACAGCTCCAGGAGTAGGATCTAGGGGGGTGTGGGTGGGGTTAATCAGGTCCCCATGACAACTGCTTCTTACTTTCATTACTCCTCTTCATTCTTACCTCATTATACTCCTTATCAACAGCCCACTGTAGAAAGCTGGTTTACTAACTTAGAACAAACGCCAGTGATACAATAGTGAACAGCTACCAGCACCATACAAACGACTTATTGATGGACTGGAATAAATGTTAGTCCTTGAAAACTGTAATTTGTCCTTGAGAAATCCTTGAAAAGTCCTTGAAATTTGTTAGTCTGAAGTTGTAAGAACCATTATTAGAATCGTCACAGCCAATAACATCATGGCTTAATTGATAGACAACCATAACATCACGACTTAGTAGACCAATCAGGTCAATAACCAGAATTTAATACCATCTGGGTTCAAACCTTTCACAGAAACACTCCTTTTGTACAATACAAACTTTGCATCTTTTCATCTCAGCTATTCTGTGACTTATAAAGCCACAGCAAATCATAATGTTGGTGGTAACTGCTATGTGCCACACTCACCTCTGAAATGATGGTGATTATATTATAAGGAATGTTGCTGATATTGTTTGAGTGAGGCCTTAGTATAACCACTGTAATTGAATGTAAGGGTTAATTCCTGATGATACTGTTGCTCGGCCATAACCTGGGTGTAACTTTCATTTTTAATTACAGAACAGCAGTTGACGGCCTCACTCATAATTTATTTTACAATTAATTCTGGAACTTTCTGCTGAAGGACAATATGCACAGTTTCTGATTATTTTTGCCCTTGTAGTTGATTTTAATTGTTAACTGCTGCATTTATTTATTTTACTTCAGTGTCATGTTTCTCCAGCGAAGAAGCCAAGACTTACATCAAAGTCAGAGACCTCAACATAAGATGTGTAAATTATTCTCATACACAGTTTTACTATAATTTTAGCTTGGTTAGAAACTATGCATGAAGATATATATGCCTACAAAAATGTAAAGAAAAAATAATGTACATTTTGTATATTGTAGCTACAATATTAATATTAATGGTTAGTGCCATACTTCACCTTTTAACACCATGCTCCTGAATGATCTCATAGAAATTTAGTCATGTGATTAATACTGATAAACTTAAGTTATATGATAATAATTCACCAATCACAGATCACAAACCTTCCTTCTGACACACCATGAGCAAACCATAATATTATCAAACAGTTGAAATTTGAGCTGAAAGGCTAATTTGTTTGAAAGTGTGAGCTCAAAAAAATCAAAAGTGAGGCTCCCGTATCACAGTAAAAATAGCAACAATCAAAAAATTAATAGAAAGTGCACGGGGGACAATGGGAAGAGGGTTTTCTTTTTCTTTCTCCCAGCCTCCCTACAGTACAAAGAGGCCTCTGCAGAGGAAAGAGCCTAAGATGTAAGAGTTGGCAGGTACCCGTAATCTCCTTTCCTTATTTAAGAAAGAAAAAACACTCCCTGGCTAATAATGAGATAAGTTTTTAAGAATTTTACAATAATGCCCTTATAAGGAACAAAAGTACATTGACTATACGTTTGGTTTTATAGCCTGCATAGCAGCCAGACTAAGACCTAGTTAAAGAGCTCTGTACAGTCTATATTGGACATTTAGACTGTCTGCAATGCAGGTTATGAGGGAGATGACACTGTCGTCTACTCTTCAGATTCTATTTAAGGTCTATGTCTTTGTGTCCCTTTGCGAGGGTGTTATTGAGGTCTTGTTTTTGTCATTAAATAAATAAGTTCTTGGTGTTGTCATTAACCATCTTGTACAGATAATAATAATTATTCCCCGTCAGACTGCAACAATGTTGTAAGTTGTTGTTCACTGCACATAGAAGGCAATAGCCTACCAATTTGTACAGCATAAACAGTCAAAACATTTTACAGGCATCTCTGTGGGTCAAGCACCTCGCAAGAGTTAAATCCCTGTTTGTTCCTCAGCTATCTCTGTAACCCTCTTTAAGATGGAAACCTGTTCAATATGTGGACACTTGGTGCTGGTCCCAATACTTAGGGAAGGATCATTGTAAACATTTTCATATTTTTAATATTAGAATTATTGTGTATAGTTTTCATCAGAATGTGTTAGTCTTCACTGTTCTACAAGCAAATAAACAGTGTATGAAATCTTGAGATTTCATGATTTTTCCTCAATGCACGCAATGGGTTACAACTCGAAAGTAAGGTCGGGGTGTCATTTTTAATAGCCTGCTAATACAGCCGTTTCTCCTTGCTCCTCACCCCTAGGGATGTTTTGCCAGGAGGAACGTCTGTGCCTCAGCAACAGAAATTCCATACTGATGGCATAAATCAATGTTACATAATAAATCCGGTAGTCATGGGGTTCCAAATGTACATTTGTTTGATTTTAAATAAATAAATAAACCAGATTCCAGATAGATTTTACGTCATCAGTATGGAATTTCTGTTGCTGAGGTGCAGACGTTCCTCCCGGTGAAACATACCTAGTGGCAAGGAGCAAGGAGAAACGGCTGTTTTCACAGGCTACATTTTGAATTGAAAATTCTAATTTAACAACGTCTAAATTTGATGGCCTGTGATTCAGTTACCCAACTTACATGGTAAATCTACCAAACCGTTTTAGGACTTTTAAGATGTCTCTCCTGTCGTTCTTTACAAGTAAAATGAATATTGTTTTTACGAAACATCCAACTACCTCAGCTGATGTATAACCCTATCGCTCGTCAAGTTCTGGAAAAGATAAAATTTGCACAGATTTCGGGTAAGATTGTTCACACTTTATTTCTGTTTTAGCCGTATTCATTGCTATGTTTTAAAGTCACACTCTGGTCACACCAGCTCCACTAAGGAAGTTTTAAAATCTTTCACAGTGTGAAAGAAAATGGCTATTAAGAAGTGAATTAAAAAATGAAAAACAAGTCACAAAGAAAATTTGTACTTTTCTGTTACCCATTAAGAGGAAACATTGAGAAAAATGATAAAAAATCGGTATAATAAATTTCAAGTAGAAGCTTAAATTATCACACTCTGATATAAAAAAAATCTTATATACAAATTTGCCTTTTTTAGTAGGCATATAAAATTTTTGTGTTGTCCAATTATTGCACTTTTAATTTTTTTGTTAAATTAGGCATCTTTTTCTGCTATGCCTTCCTTGTCTTCATCTGATTTGTTGACTTCTGCTCCATCACCATTTTCTGAGGCTTCTTGTTTGTCCTTAGCTGGCGTGACTTGTTGATTTGAACTCCGTCTCTTGTCACTCTTGGATTTCTCACTTGCCTCTTGTGGTGGCTTCTTCTTGCTTCTTCTTGTCAACTGTTTGTACCAGTCTTTAGGATACTTAGAAATGTTGTCCATATATGTTTCATTGATTTGCCACTCATCCTCCTGCGGGAAATATTTCACTATGATCAGTGCAAATGCACATGAACAGAAAAAACATATTTTATCTCAAATTGTTACCAAAATGCACCAATAAAACTAGGCAGTACTGACAAAGACCTAACTGCATACTTCAATACATTTAAATAGTTAAAACTTTGGATTTTTCCACTCTTGACAGCTGAAGCCACCTTATAATAGCAGCATGTCAATTTATAAAATAACCAAGATAGAACGCATGTTCTGATTGGTTAAAAACCTATGGTTTATTGTGCCGGTAAATTCATAGAAAACTTACAGATATTTCATAAAAGCAATAGACCACACTTTCTATGGGTTTACTGGCTTGATAACCCACTTGGGATGTTGGGAGGACACTCAAAAAGCCTGTAAATCACTCGCCTTCGACTCGTGATTTACAAGCTTTCCTCGTGTTCTCCCAACTCCCAGCAGGGGTTATCACGCCAGTAAACCCATAGAAAGTGTGGTCTATTGCTTAAATAAACAGGCTGGGCAACAACTGAGAAGTACTGTTCCATAGCTTTCACTTGAAGCCATAAAAAGTATAACATCCAGAACTCAAACCTCTGGGCCACAGAGAAGCTCTGCTGTACTAATATTTGAAACCTAATACTTGATTACATCATAGCTACAAATTTTAAGTTAAAATTACCTTGTTTCTAAGCAGAACACACAAGCAAGACCACAAGAAATTACTGTGCAATGAAGAGAATTTTAGTACTTGATAAAATGCTGATGTTTTTCAATGTTTATACTAGACAAGAAACACATCCTTACCCATTGAAGATGGTTGTAATGTGGCTCCTTTGATGATATTCGCTTTAAAATAGCCTGCAGGGAAAACAAGTAGGAAAACAGTCTCATCAGGGTGCAAAACAAGTCAGTTTTACAGCCTGCCATTCAGGCAAGCTGTAGCTAGCATGTAACGGCCCACAAGTCATTTCAACTAGCCCCAAAACCCTTTTTGATTAACAATCCTTCTGTAAGTTGAATTTCCCAAAAGAACAGCACTTGCCCATCGGGCAAGTTAAGAACAAAAATCGCTAGCCCGATAGCAAAATCCACAAGCCCCGGGGTGTCAGACATGACTTTCTTTGCATGCTGCTCATTATTAATAATCTACTTCTGTCATTTAATCATAGGTTGCTCCAAAATATATCCATACTCCCCCAACTGGTTTTTTTTTTATTGAACCCTATCCTGCTGAAAAATTCCACAACTCATACACCTACACTTTGCTTTAAAATTTTAAATGCAGCCCCTCTTCCTATTAGTTATTGTAATTGATAAGTTGTCTTATTTACTTATATATCTTTAATTCTATTTATTCTTCAATTTTTCTTCTCTCTTCTTATATATATACTATTGTCTGTGTTGTTTGTGTTTTGACTTTGCTTTTTGTCTTTGTTAGTTTTTTACCGACCTTAATTTGTATTTGCAAAATTCTAATACCGGCTGCCTGCCCTTTTTAACCCTAAAGTTATTTCAGGCATCCAGACCCCTATTTATTTATTCTTTCTATATTAGTATTATATCACTTTGTAATATTTAGGGCAAAAAATAAATTTGTTGTTGTTTGTTGTTGTTGAACATTCCATAACCCTCAATGGGGGCCTCTTAGCACTGGGTACGTATGTAAAGTTGAATTTCAAATACAGTTGTTTCCTGTTTTGAGGAGCTGGCCATGTCCTTTGTCAGTATTTAGCACATCTTTATGTCTTTTGTGTCCATCCACGTCTTGTAGTCTTACGTCGCTCTTTCAAGGCCGTGTCACTTGTCAGAATTTTAACCTAACAGGGCCTTTTCATGGGGCTAGACAGGGTGGATTGTTTCTGGTACCACACATCATCTATTGATTCTCCATTGTCTTTATTTACCTGGTTTTCATGGGTCACCCTCAAGAGTTCACGCTGTCGTTTTGTCTTGTTTAAACTTTTTGGTTCATGATCATTTCTGTTGTCAACTCTTCCGCGTGTTCTCATGACAAATGACATCTTTTCCAGCAGTATACGGTTGTCTCGTTCAATAGTGGCCAGCCTTTCTTCCTCAACCTGAAAAGGACCAAGAGTGTAAACTAAGTCAGCACTATTGTAAACATTGTAGTCAACATATTGGGTACCTTAAAAAAACTGGAGATTTCAGTTAAAAAATGAAAACTGATGTACTCAGGCGAAATTCAAAATGCTAGCAATGATAAGCTTATTTTAGCATTTGAAGGCTTTGTAAACCATGAATTTGTCAGAGCTGGCACAAGACAGTCAATAAAATTAAATGCAGAGAGGATAGTTTCCCAGCAGACCCTTGGGTGTTTTGACAAGAGACAGCTGATCCACTTCACACTACATTGTACATCACTTTAACGACAGTTGCTGTTTTCCAATCTCCCAAAGACTAAAGTCAGAGACATAAGAGTTCTTATAACCTTGTCATGTGAAAAGAAAAAAAGCAGGTCATAACTGGAGTCATTAGCACAATGGAATCAGAGTTGGAAGAATCAGGATGTTTGCATTTTCTTCTGACTCCACTTACATCTCCATTGCTTAAGATCCAATGAAAACCAAATATTATTGTTGACGTCAGAAGCAGTTGGTGAAAGATAAACCAATCAAAATGCTTGTTCCCAAAATTTTTGTTTGATTTATTTCTTTCGCCACTGCATGTGACTCTGACAACTTAGTCTTCACTTGAAAGTAAGCAACAGAGTCATAAGGAGAGTCATATTGTGTTTTTTCTAAGCTAAAACACTCTACGATTCTGATTAGCCTGACCTCAACTCTTGCCGCCATCACCAATTTATTGAAACCAGGCCCTAAGCTCACTTGTCTGAAAGACGTTTAGTGCAACCCAGAGGATACCTACATTTAACACAGGGTTAAAGCCAGCCATGCTTTGAACGAAGTCCTGTTTTCTATGGAATGCCAATTTTTTCTACTTTAAACTTAAGTTAACTAAATTGATTTGTGCATAGGGATAAAACTGAAAATTTGAATAAAGAATAATTAAAGGACAATTTTATTTTTAAATCATTCTAGATTTTTTTTTAGGAATAAAATCCTTCACGGTACTACATAATATGATCTGTAAGTTCTTTTTCTTAAAAGGGGCCTACCATTTGACTTTTGAGGGGGAGGGGGGTGGTATGGGTGATTTGGTTTGGGTAAGAATTATTTTTCCCAAGCCTCTGGTAATATTTTTTTTTCCCCTGACATACAGAGCCATTGCATGGCAGGCATTTCCTTACAAGAGTTTTTTTTCGCTTGAAATCAGTCTGCAGGATATTTTTTCTGAAATTACCCCCACAAAAGTCAAATGGTTGGCCACTAAAATGTTACGTGATCCTAACAGAACATCAATTACTTTACCATTCTTCTTTGAACTATTGTTAAAATGCGCACGCATCTATGTAGGCTTTTCATCAATAAAACATGGTCGCTAATAACAACGGCTACATCTAAATCCAGCTTTAACTTGTCGGAAGATGTTAATAGGATTTCGCATTCTTCCAACTCTAAATTCTTTGTTCAGATTGTTAGCAGTCAGAAATATTCAAAGAAGACAAAAACGCCATGCGACGATGTAAACTTGGAACAGAACAGCGAAACATATTCACAGCTTTAATTAGCAAATGAATGTCGAATAAACACGGAAAAAGTTCAAAATTGTTTCATTGCAAGGATTTTAGATCCCAGTCGAAAAAGAACAGTCACACGATCCATATTATTATTTCCTTTTTCAGGACAAACATGATGTAAAAATGTATTGATAGAGTATAATCATTCTATTGCAGACTTTCGATGGGCTGAATTAAGTTTTAAACATCCAGCCGTCAGCTAATTTCACAGTTTCTAGACCGAAGAAAAACGATTAACTGCGCCTGCATCTAATTTGTTTCATATCATCCGATCACTCACGATGTCATCCAAAGATCTAGCTTGTTCTCATTTAGGGCTTGATTAATTCTCGAAATCAGCTTCAATAACTTAATTTGAATTTGAAAAGTATTACATTCTCACTCAAAGAGTTTCTTTATACATATTGACACAACAGCTATTAAGACAGTAGGCTTTGCCCGCAGGCGGGTTGATTCAACAAGCAACACGTTTAAGTAAAACTTCAAGCATACAATACCTGTAACTTTTTTAGTTTCAGATGCAAGTGCATGTAGGTCTGAGGAGGTTTATTATCGATAACTGCTTTCGCTGACATCACCTGTAAATAAAGGGTAAAATAGGATACGAGTCAGGCAAGCAGATGAGTTTTGACAGAACTCTCGATCGGCGCGCCTTGCCGCGTAAAACGCGCTGAAAGAAAACAAACCTTCCTTCTGTGTGTATCGTATCTGCTCATGTCCCATCTTTTCTTCAGGAGCTTGTTATTCGCCGGAGTTATAGGTTGATAAGCTCTGTGCATGATAACTGCAAATTGAAGGAAAACTCAAACAGAATGAAAGACAACGGTCACTCAAGACTGTCTTGAAGTCGCGAGACAGGTTGCCTGTGGCAATCTGGCGTAGCTTGTTGCCAGGAAACGGGTGTCCTTCAAGATGCTGAACCAACTGTGCAAATGGTCAGCGTATACTAGAGCATGCGCACCTGTCGGTCAGCCATGCAACCTCGTCCCCAGGAGTCCCTTTTGTCATGCGCTGGAAATATCCCGATCCCCGTCGCTGACCAAAAGGATCGCGGCCTCTGGGAACGAGATTGTCAGCCATGGTGTCTCGCCATGAGGAGAAGGACTTCGGAAAGATACGGTATTTGAAGAGTATGCGGTAAACTTTTCTTTTTAAAAGTCTCTTATTGAAGAAGATAGTAAATGATTCATTCATTCTCGGATTTGAATAGACAGAAGTTATAATCATGCCTCGTTGTTATTACGAAGTCCTCGAAGTGGAAAGAGATGCTAGCGACGACGAGATCAAGAAAACGTATAGGAAACTTGCTTTGAAATGGCACCCTGATAAAAATGATAATTCTGAAGAAAGCACAAGAATATTCACAGAGATTCAGCAGGCTTATGAGGTACTCATCGATCCGCAAGAACGAGCTTGGTATGACAAACACAGAGAGCAAATTATCCGCGGAGGAGATGACTATGTAGATAACAGCATAAACTTGATGAAATATTTCAGTGCCTCGGTTTTTTGCGGGCACGGGGACGATGAGCAAGGATTTTATGCAGTTTATTCAAACGTTTTTAGAATTATAGCTGAAGAAGACGCCGAGTTTGCCACTGACAGCAATCTAGAAGTTCCTGAGTTTGGAACGTCTTCGAGTGATTACGAGGAAGTTGTTCAGCCTTTTTATGCTTATTGGCAGAGCTATTCGACGCTAAAATCTTACGTCTGGGTGGGGAAATACGACATTAGAGATGCCCCTAACCGACGAGTCCAGCGACTAATGGAGAAGGATAACAAGAAATTAAGAGATGCGGCCAAAAAGGAAAGAAATGAAGAAGTTCGCGCGTTAGTGAAGTTTGTTCGCAAACGGGACAGACGTGTCAAGGCATACCTTGAACTTTTGAAAGAAAAAGATGAAGAAAGAAAGAGACTAACGAAGCAAAAGCGGCAGGAAGCCTTGCAGGAGCGAGAGAAGATGTTTGAAGAGTACAAAGAAAAAAGCTGGGCTTCGCTATCTGGGCTCGAGGAGGACTTGGCCCAAATGAATTTGCATTTGGACAGTGAATTTGGTACGGATGGTGACGTCAATGACAGCCAATCGGATGGCGAGGAAGAGGAGCAGTATTATTGCGTGGCTTGTGACAAACCTTTCAAAACAGAGAAGGCGCTTGGAAATCACGAGAAGTCGCGGAAACATAAAGATAAGGTTGCTGCTATCAAGCGAGAAATGGCAGATGAGCAAGTAGAGGATCTCGGCTTCGAGTTGGTGAACGACATAGAGCCATACGAAGCTGAGTATCTGAACAAGAGGCATTCTTGTGTTGAAGAGAATAGTGGGGATTTTGTGAGCGTTGGAGAGCTAAATCTGACGGATTCCATTGAACTATCCACGATGAGAATCAAAGGAAACAATCGTTATAAAGTCAAAGTACTGCATGAAAGAGGTAGAGCTCTGTCAGGGATTGGGGAGGCGGACTTGGAGGCTAGCTTGGACGAAAGAACTGACAAAGATAATGGAGGTGTTGACAGACAAGTGGGTGATGATGACGAGTTTATCTCGGGAGAGGTAGATGACAAGAAAGAGAGCGAAAAGGGTGGAAATGTTGATGAGGGAGATAGCGCCGAGGTTAACGATTGTGGACAAAATAAGGAAAACTTGGATGACAAACAATCTGAGCAGGCCGCTAATGACGATATTGAAAAAAGAAAATCATCACTAACAAATCAAAAGCCTGCTACGGCGAACTATAAGTCTGCGACGAACGTATTCAAGTGTAATGTTTGCCAAGCGGGATTTCCAACACGAAACAAGTTGTTCCAACACATCAAGGAGCTCGGACATGCACTTAAAGTGGACGCAAAACACGAAACTGAGAAACCACAGAAACAGGAGAAGAAGAAAGGGAGAAAGAAACGTTGAAACCAGATCATTTACTTAACACAAATGCAAAGAATGCTGCTGTTTTAGAACATTATAATGATGTTTTTAGTAGTTCTAAGTGGTGGTCGTTTCTCCTTTTAAGGATCTTTCGGGTTCACTGCATCCGGCGGTACAACAACAATATACAAACTACCTCAGACAACATGTAACGTCACAAATCAACCCTAGAAAAGCCGATCAGTTTTATTGGCGTTCTTTACTGTATTCTAACAGTTTAATCTGCCATAATTTCCACCGATAACACTTCAGTAATCAGAAGATGTTTATCTACAGTCTACAGGTTGCTAATAAACTGAAGACAAAACAAGAGGCCTTGCCAATCCAACGCACTTTGCTTGCTTCAGGTTCACGCAAACTGTAGCGCTGCAAATATCCGGACACTGCACAGTGTCCTCTATATCAAATAACCAAAGTAATTATATTGTCTCTTGGATTAATTGCGAAATTCCATTGTTTCTGAATGTTTTGTGAAGATTAAGAAAGTATGCATATTTTTATTTAATAAATTATTTACGTACGATTCAGTCACTACCTCTTTAGCCTGCGTAGCAAGCGTTTCCGTTTGGTTTCAGAGCAAAGAGAGACCGAGGAACGGGATTTTCGGTTTTGGCCGCGCGAAAAATGAAACAAGAGCCAAAAAATGCTACGAAACAGCTCGGAAACGCTTGCTACACACGCTGCTGCCTCTTTTCTTAACTCCACCTTGCAATATGGGGACTGCGTGACTTATTTGTTGATGCGTGCGAGCGCCTTCACCCACGATTATGACGCTACATCCGGCTAATCTTTGGGTAGAAAACGTAATTTGAGGTGCCAGTATTGTTGGTCCGTGGCTTCTTGCATGCACTGCCATCACTATGGTAAAATAAACATTTTTTGTTGTTCTGATAATCTGCAGTTATCAAATGAAATTTAACCAGAATTATAGCCAAAGAAATCTCATGGCGTTTTTGCTAGCTGGCCGTATGCAACTAAACCGATAACCCAGATACTGACCTTTACTTCAATAATAATTCGCTGGCAGAAGAGATTGACGTTCGGTTTACTTATAAAACAAAAGGACATCAATGGAAGTTGGTAAATACACGTTTTGTTCTGCATAACTTCACCCTTTTCCCTCCGTCCAACTGTTAGGGCGAGATTTTGTCACCCTAAGGCTGCGTGCAAACGGGCGCAACAACTCCCAACCTTGTTGGGCCAACAATGTTGGGAGTTGTTGCGTGCGTGTTGGCAGTGGTGTGCAAACGGATGCAACAACTCCCAACAAGTTTGAGACCTGCAGTGCATCGTGGGAAGAATACAACCCATAAGTCTTTGTAATCCATGCGTAATGAGCGTGCGTGGCCGCAACAATTTTTGAAGAGCTGTGCAAACGGATCCAACATTGTTGCGCTACGCTTTGGCGATCACGGAATCGCTGGTTTTCAGTGTCACGCCATTCAAAATAGAGTAGAATAAAAATCAAAACCGTTTAATAGATAAAGACCAGAATCTGGGAAATGAAAGGAGGTACATATACAAAGACCCTCGCCAAGATTCAGGTCAGAGGAATATTTCGTATACG
The DNA here is from genome assembly GCA_038088405.1 of Porites divaricata. Taxonomy (NCBI): domain Eukaryota; kingdom Metazoa; phylum Cnidaria; class Anthozoa; order Scleractinia; family Poritidae; genus Porites; species Porites divaricata. The sequence continues at coordinate 17,668,801 of JBBMOI010000010.1, read as the reverse complement.
AGATATCCAAAGAAATGTTTTACCCAAACTTATAGAGATTTGTATGGAGACGCCATGCTGGTGCTCACCTGGATGAGCTCCAACATGGCGGACGGAAACCAACAGAAACATCTGTTACCGAGTTTTGCTACAAAAGCGTGAATTTATTCTTCGCGAAACTCATAAATATTAAAGTAATACTTTTTCTAATACATGAACTGTTTGGATAGCAAAACTTCCTGAAATAAGTCATTTTTTTAACGTACATGACAGCTCTCCTGGCCGTCATGTAAATGCCGCGTCACGCAAAAGCTTAGAAATTAAAGCGTACTCTATCACAAAACCAAGAACCCTTTTGAAGCGAAAATTTGTATGAAAATTAGTTTTCAGCGGCTCTAATGCATTGTGAAAGCAAAATCTCGGTAGGATCGATAGTTTTTTAGTTTTCATTTTTGTGACGTCATGTGAAAACCAACAATACGGAACAAAAGAAATGTTGGGAGTTGTTGGCTAAAAAGTTTGACCGGTTTCAAACTTTGAGCAACAACATGCAACAGGGTGTGCAAACGGACGCAACATGTAGCATCCAATAATGTTGGGAGTTGTTGGCCAACAATGTTGCGTCCGTTTGCACGGGGCTTAACTTTAAACTCTGTGAACGAAATCTAGCCTGCGTTGTAGCCGGCCCACGCATCGTCAAGGCCAACGAAATCCTATGGTGCTGCTACCATTCAAATGGCACCCCTCTATTAGAAGTTTTGAATCGTTAAGGTTTATTGGCTTGGATTTATTTTAATTTTTGTCAATATTTTCTTTGGATACCATAAGGAGCGGAAGGGTTGAATAGCAACCAAGAGAGAATGAGCCCTCTTGATACAGTGAAACCTCGATATAACCTCCATATAACGAAATCCGTGGAATGAACAACGATTTTCTTCAAGGACCAGCTTACAAAAAAGAAGGACCGGATCCTAATAAAGGATCTAATCAGCAATAAGTGAAAATATAGGACAAAAAAAGCAAGGCTGATTTTACAGTCGGGAATATATAATTTTTTAACCAATATTTCGGAAGGCACGGCCCTCCTTCTTCAGGGTCTTACATATCGATTTTCTTGACCGCTGTACTAGTAAACATAGTAAAATATATGAAAAAGAACCTCGCTATAACGAAACCTCTTTATAGTGAACAGATTTTGCCAGTCCCTTGAGCCTTCCTTATATCGAGGTTTCATGTGTCTAGAAAACACACTGTATCAACTTAGTTGGACTCGTGCCTCTTTTCTCGTGGGCTCGCGTGTGATTTTTCGCGCGCGACTCCCCGTCTCAAATTGAGAGCTTGCTATGGCGCACCGTTTGTTTCAAAATTAATTTTTTCATTGGTTGTAAATTTTTAATCTTTTTCTGTTCGGAGTCATGGATATAAGCGTAAAATCGATCAGCCAGCATATCATCAATCGGTAATTTGTCGTGTGAAATCGATCATATGTCTGTACGATCGATCATATTTTCATTCAGTTGTCACTAAAATCATGGATAATAGAAAGTCTTTCTATTATCCATGCTAAAATTGATCAGTTGTTATATGGTCGATCAGTAGTGCGTATTTTCATTCAGTTGTGACTAAAATCGATCAGTTGTTACATGATCAATCAGTAGTGCGTATTTTCATTCAGTTGTGACTAAAATCGATCGGTTGTTACATGATCAATCAGTAGTGCGTATTTTCATTCAGTTGTGACTAAAACCGATCGGTTGTTACATGATCAATCAGTAGTGCGTATTTTCATTCAGTTGTCACTAAAATCGATCGGTTGTTATATGATCGATCAGTAGTGCGTATTTTCATTCAGTTGTGACTAAAATTGATCAGTTGTTATATGATCGATCAGTAGTGCGTATTTTCATTCAGTTGTGACTAAAATTGATCAGTTGTTATATGATCAATCAGTAGTGCGCATTTTCATTCAGTTGTGACTAAAACCGATCGGTTGTTACATGATCGATCAGTAGTGCGTATTTTCATTCAGTTGTGACTAAAATCGATCAGTTGTTATATGATCGATCAGTCGTGCGCATTTTCATTCAGTTGTGACTAAAATCGATCAGTTGTTATATGATCGATCAGTAGTGCGTATTTTCATTCAGTTGTGATTAAAACCGATCGGTTGTTACATGATCGATCAGTAGTGCTTATTTTCATTCAGTTGTGACTAAAATCGATCAGTTGTTATATGATCGATCAGTAGTGCGTATTTTCATTCAGTTGTGACTAAAATGGCTCAGTTGAATAATCTTCACCTGACATGTGATTTTCAGACACATTAAGAAGATCTTCAACAAAGTTAAGAAATAATGACCAATTACTTTCTGATGCCATGTCACTGCGAGAAGTTACGATGCACATGTTCTGGACGCTGTGAGAGTTATACCGCTTTCAATTGCGGCGAGAAGAGATATTTTATTTTTCTAGGGAATGCAAGGCCACAAATCCGGAAACTCCAACTCGCATCTGATGTCATACGTATTTCCTCTTTTAAAGTCTGAAAACAGTAACTACACTTGCAAATTACACTTGTAAGTTGAAGTGTATAACCAACAATCAATTTTCAGTCTGACGACATGTTCTATTATCACCAGGGGATTATCACAATTACAATTTCGCATTGGGGCCCACTATAGGTCACAGTGGCTAAAACTAATTGGGCCCCAAAGCATAAAAAACATGGCACACAAGGAAAAATGTTTTGGTGGATCATACTCAACAACTGAACGATTTTAAGCACAACTGAATGAAAATACGCACTTCTGATCGACTGGAGGTGTAACTAAATAAACATATGCACAAGTGATCGATCATATACCTTATTATCGGAATCTAAAATTCGCGTTAATTTTTGTGAATGTCAATTTCCCCGCCATTAATTAAGTGCAGCGTTAATTTCCGCGACCTTAATTTCTTTCCAATTTCTATCATTTTAGCCCAGAATTGTCGACCTTCTCCAGACATTCTTGACGCCTAGAAAACTGAATAGCTTTAGTTTCGGGCACTTTTAAAAATTTCAGCTCAATCTTTCAAAAATTTATTACCGTAAAAACAGTTCTTCTTCATGGTAGCTATGAGAGAATAACTCTCAACATCTGCTTCCTGGATGTCGGTAAACTTTAAATAACTTGGTTCCTGTTGTTTAATAACTTGCGTTTCCTTTTGTACGTCGCGTTAATTTTTCTGAGTGTCTTCAAAAATTTTACCCCGCCTTTCGCGTTAATTTCAGGCACAGCTGAATGAAAATACGCACAGCTAATCGATCATATAACAACTGATCAGTTTAGTCACAACTGAATGAAAATACGCACTACTGATCGATCATAAAACAACTGATCGATTTTAGTCACAACTGAATGAAAATGCGCACTACTGATCGATCATATAACAACTGATCGATTTTAGTCACAACTGAATGAAAATACGCACTACTGATCGATCATATAACAACTGATCGATTTTAGTCACAACTGAATGAAAATACGCACTACTGATCGATCATATAACAACTGATCGATTTTAGTCACAACTGAATGAAAATGCGCACTACTGATCGATCATATAACAACTGATCGATTTTAGTCACAACTGAATGAAAATACGCACTACTGATCGATCATATAACAACTGATCGATTTTAGTCACAACTGAATGAAAATACGCACTACTGATCGATCATAAAACAACTGATCGATTTTAGTCACAACTGAGCGAAACGGCGGCGGCGTATTTCAATTTGACTTGCTACCAATCTCACAATCTTCTCTCAGCTCAGACGCTGCACTCACCCGCTTAGGGAGCTCAAGAAACGACGACGGCGACGGACACGAGAACGGCAAAAAAGCAATAGGTTTTGATTAGCAAAGCAACAACTTTGCACACTTTTTTGTACATTTCTTAGCCGTCGTTGCACGACTACAATGGAAAGTGCCTAATTTCACGTTTTGTCAAGGACAGGAACACAAGACAACTTTCTTTTTCTTTTCCTGAACTTTGATACAGTCCTTTAGAATTCAACTGTAAAAATATGTGCTAAGATTTGACGAATTAAACGAGATGGAAGAAGCGCGATCAAGTTTGAGGAAGAGCAAATTCACTTTTAAAGTCACATTTCAGGGGCACCCAACGAGAATATAGTTCAAAACCACTTAAACGTAGCATTGTTGAACGTATTTTAGTATTTAAACGGTAGATATAGGCATACTTTTATCCTAGCTGAAAGTCTAGTGATCCGAAAATTATAGGGATCAAAACTTACCTTTTCAAAAATTTCAGCCAGAAAAAAGGCTCCCGAAAATTCTAGGTGACCTTTTAAGGGTACAAATCCGTTAAAAATAGGCAATTATACCTTTTTTTAGATGTTCGAAAATCCTAGGAGAGGCAGGCAAGCAAGAAATTTTACAACAAATGTTCCGAAAATTCTAGATCTCCAATCGTCTTCCGAACAGATATATTCCGAAAATTGTCGTTGGGTACCCCTGAATACAGACCCCCACTCTCGCGGTTATCAAATAGAGCCTCTTGCCTTGTTCTTTGTGTATCGACGAAAATTTCTCAGTGTGCCGACCCAAAGGTTATGGTTTTTTCGCCGTTTTAGTCTGAAAACGGGTTATAGACTTTGCCCATTTTGGTCTGGAATCGGGTATGGTTTTCAAGGGAACTACAAGAGTCAATAAACGAATTTATCATTTCAATTCCAAATAAGTAAGAAAGAAAGAGAAATATGCGAATTCGAAATGGATTCTAAGAAATCCTTTTTGTCGGTGTTCTCATCTAAGTGACATAATTTCTTAGAGGCCAGGTCTGAAAATGGGTGTAAAAAATGACATTTTTTGGTCTTAAATATAATAGGGTCAGGATTTGAAGAACCGAGCGGCACATTCCCACCAACTGAGAATTCCCAGGAGGACACAGGAGTAACCCCTCCAGGATATTAGTGTATGGGGTTGCACGGAAAAATTCTTGCCTCAAACGCTACATCTAATTTGCATTTAAAGTTTTAAGTTACTTTAATAAACTTGGCCAAGAATTATGTTGAACCAGCATCAAACTGCATCTCATACTTGATTGAGTTAATTCATTTATTCTACTTATAACATTATTACAACTAGTTCCACTTCACTAAGATTCTTCAATCTTCTAAGGACAAAAATTTGTCCCAAAGTAAACATGACTACCAAACTGTGGAGCTATTCAAAGGAACATGCTATTTACTTATGTCGAGGTATAAGTAAATTTATACAAAACATGCTATTTTTTTGTCAACATGTTAAGAAGAGAAACTAAAGAAGCACAAAATTCATACAGTTGAAGTTCTCAAAGCAGTAAGTCTCAAAAAATAAGGGCTTTCTTGAAAAAAAAAACCCTGCATGAAAACATCTGTGGGAGAGTTTCAGTTTTCTGTATACAAAAATCATTCCTGCAAGTGGCTACCTCATTGGGCAGAAGCATTTTCTGCTGCTTAAAAGGGCTTCAACTGTATGAAAGTGGAGGATTTCAGTTCTTGTCAGCATGCAAACTTGTTCTTATGACAGTCCCATTTCTTCCAGTGTTCGCTGTAGTTCACCCTCCTGTCAAACAAACAAAACCATATGAAGTACAACAATGTTCTCTGTTTTAACTCAAGCCTCACTCTCTGGTCTCCTATTCCTCCTTGCTCCCCCCTCCCCCCCCGCCAGGGCACAGAAAGGCAAGTGACTCAGAGTATGACAAGGTAAGAGGAAAGCACCAGCCTGAAGAGCCTGAGAATACAGCCGACATTTTGTGACACCAACACTGGCTTTTCCTACAAAAAGATGTTTGAGGAATGAGCACAGAAATTCCATACTGATGAGGTGTCACTAACAAGAACTGGGAAATCTTTGTGATGGTTAAATCAAACTTTTCTTGTTGCATGACTTATCATAAGCACTACCCAGATGTGGGCACTGACACATCATTCAACAGTATAGAATTTCTGCACATTTTCCTCTTACATCATTTTATGGGAAAACCAGTGGTAGCATCACAATATGGACAGTTTTCTAAGGTCTCGTGTAGCTCCCCCCTTCCCTCTTTATCCTAGAAAGAATCATGTCGCCTGTAAACAGTTTCTCTCCCAGGCAGCTCACTTATTGCCCTAGCATGTATATCTCACTTCTTCTTTTCAAAGTGTGTCCCTGACCAAAGAGGCAATGTAAATTATCATTAAATAATTTCGTTTCCAATAGCTAGCAGTCTCTAATAGTTTGTTAGAGGTTACCAAACGTTCTATGACATAAGAGTACTAGCTAGAGCTATTTTGACTTTCAAATCAGACAATTTTTGAAACACAATATCTGTCCATAAGGATCATTATCAGGGGCGTACCTGCCTTTAAGCAAATAAGCACAGGTTTACAAGTGATTCGGACGGTGTCATATATATTTTTTAATAGAGAGATGTACTGGCAAACAGATGTGTACTTTCCTTTGGTCGATCACCTCGCACAAGAACTAAATGACAGACTTCTCTCACAAGAGAATCGTTTCTTAGGACAGTATCTTGTTCTAGCAAAGATGAACGTTTTCAACAGTGGAGTACAAGATAAGCTTTGGGAAACCTACAAAATCGATCTTTCAGTGAAGAGAGACTTTGACAATGAAATTTTAAGGTGGCAAACAAAGTGGTCTCATTCAACAAGTGAAAAACCAGTGACACTCACAGAGACACTCCAGCAAGCCAATCCGGACCTTTATCCCAACGTGGTCTGACAATGCCAGTGTCAACTGCTACGCCCGAACGATCATTTAGCACGATGTGCAGAGTGAAGACGTACTTATGTTCCATGATGAAAACAGAGTGACTGGCAGCAAGGCTTACAAACAAAAAATGCCTCAGAATACCCCTGATTACTTTCTAGTCAGAGATATGTCAAAATTTCTACAGATGGCAGTCACTTATTATTTACCTGTTGTTATTACATTTTTATTAAATGTGAGTAGTAATTACAAATCATTAGCGCATCCAACAAGGCACAGTCATGGTGACAGCTTCAGCGAGGGGAAAGATATAGTTATCAGTTTTCAGTAAAAAAAAAAGTGCCTGAAGAAAAATTATGTGGGGCAGCAAAATTGCTGTCAAATACAGAGGAAGGTTCACAAAGGGAAGCAATTAAGCCTGTGCCATTTGGATGCAAATGGGATTCAGGTCCGTAATTATTAAATTAAGAGCTAAAGTTGTAGCACATGTTCATCTGAATTGTAAGGTAAACTTGTATATTAGTCACAAAGGCAATAAAACTCTTTGAGATGTTACCACATGAAGCATGAGCAACGGAGCACCACGTGTAAGAAAATCTGGTTATCTATGCATCCAAGCAATTTTAGTTCTGACAAAATCATCTGTACGTAATACATACATACGTCCGACGTCTGTCTGTACGTACCTCCACCCTTTATGTAAGCTGGGGTGAAATGTTGCATTTCAAGCACCCCGCGTGTTTCGGCAGTAAATCGCATGGCCACCCGGACTTTAAGGTTTGATTTCCACTGTCGCATAATTTTTTGTAAAATTTACGCACGTAAATGAAATAGGGACAATGTATGAAAGGCCACGCGTAAACATGAAAATTGAGCAAGGTTCAACTTTTACTTTTACACGTGACTTTCCATACATTGTCTCTATTTTATTTACGTGCATAAAATTTACGTGAGTATGCAAGAAAAAATTACACAACAGTGGAAATCAACCTTAAGAAAAAAAAAACAAGAACAAAGCTGAGTGTTTCTTTCGACTAAATTTTAATTTCTACATTAATGTGGAAAACAGAGAAAGAGCTAGAGCAAGAAATAAAAAACAACAGAGAACAATTTTGTTGGCAGAAAAACTTGAAAATTTTGTAATGGCGGTGAGAAAATGAGAAATGCTAGCGGCCACCAAGGTGAAAATGAGCAATGGTGAAAAAAAAGTGAACAGGAACACATAAAACATTTCCTCCATAAAACGTATAACTAGGAAGTTTCTGGAAGTTTTACATTGTAGTTGTGCAACACACCGCCAAAGAAATGTACAAAAAAGTGTACTGCAAGTGTAAAATTGTTTTCTTGCTAATTAGACCTATAAATTGTTGTTGTTTTTTACCATTCTCATTGTCTTCACTGTTTCTTTAGCATTACATGATTTTATATTTTGTTTGAGCAAACCATAAATATTAAAGAGAGCTTAGCTTTTAGCCCTGGCTAAATCTATATTTTGTACATTTAATATACACTGAGATCTTTTTAAACTAAATTAATGTAAATATATATATATTTCATTTATTTATAAATTTACTGGTATTGACTTTTTTTATATTATATATTTTCTATTTTCCACTGTTTTAGTTCATTTATATTCATCAAGGAGCCGTTCATTCCTGGTTAATTTAATAGTTTTATAGTATTTGATGAAAAACTCATATCTTGTTCTAGGTCAGGAGAGTTGAACAAAAAACCTTTATTCGAATAGAAAACAGACAATCACAAAACAGCAACATAAAATGTTGATGGTGTTTAAGCGATGAAGTGACCTGTGAAGTTATGCATTGACTACACCAAACAATGGCGGGTCCAGACCTTCAGATAAGGGCGGGGCCCGGTTGTCCAGACCGTGAGATAAGAGGGGGGGGGGGGGGGGGGGGCAGTCTCAAAAAAAATTTTTTTGCCCTCTGGGCATCAGTTTGGTCCAAAAGTTAGGGGGGCCCATGGACCCCCTCCCCTGGATCTGCCACTGTCAAGTAGATCTAAGGTCAAGTTAATAAAACCTTAGCATAATATTACAAGTGTAGCTGTTGTTTTAGACACTAAAACAACAGGTACACTTGTAAATTACACTTGTCAAAGGTTTAGTAAATTGACCCCTGGGTTTATCAAATGCATTTCTTGATAACAACAGTTACTGTCACGTTCAACTTTATTACTGTTTTTTGTTTGTCTATGTATTAGCAAACCCATGCAAGTAAGAATACAGAGTTAGTCCAAAGCAACAAGGTTTTCTCCTTGGTCTGCAGAAATGAAGATAGCGGAGCAAGATGTTGAAGAAGGATTTCAAACAAGAAGTATATCAGGCCAAGCCCATTTCTTCCAGCGTTCGCTGGAGCTCAGCTTCCTGCAGAAGAAAAGGAGATGGAGAGACACAAACCGTGATAATTTATGGTTGAAAAAGTCATGTCAGACAAGACCCATTTCCTCCAATGTGTTGCAGAGTGCAGCTTCCCGTGAAAAGTATGAAATGAAGGCACAGAGGAGGCTAAGAGCGTAGGTGGAATGCTGGACAAGAAAAGAGGATTTTTGTCAAGAGGTAAATGCACATTAACCCTTACCGTGAATGCAAGATTTTAACATCCTCATAATACAGAAGTCATATAAGGCCTGACAATTTGGGAGAATTTAGGCAAAAGTAGAGGCAAACCCTTGTGTGTAAGTGGAAAGTAAATTGAACAAGATTATTTTTCAAATGTCATATCAGAAATGTACATTTTAAGCAATGACTTTTTAAATTATTGTTTCATATATTAGGATGTATCTGAATTATTAATAACAATTAGAAACTTTTAAACTCATTATGTGAATGTAACGACAACATAATTTCAATTAGAAATAATTTTTCTGGGGAAAGTCTCTGTAAGAGAGTGGAAATTTAAATAATAGAATATTATTTGTTATTATTGCTTAATGTTGACATTACATGCACATTCTATATCACTTGGTAATGCTGAGAATTTGTGCCAAGCAAGCAACAAATAGCAATGCTGACAGGCAAATAAGCCTTTTGATCAAACAATAATACTTGCAGAAAAAGAGACACAAGAGAACAAAACAATGTAGTATAGCAGCCTTGAAATAGGCTGAAACAATTCTTTTCACAGTAAGTTCCAGGCCATCTTTTATGTGGTGTATGATTACTAACTAAAATATTAAAATGTTAGTCTTTATGGTGTATGATTGTCAAATGGACACTTGAGTGGATGGTTAATTGATTGTAATTTATTAAATGTACAGTTTATATGACTTACCGGTATCTTGAAGCATTATTTAATGAAAATTTACTACATAAAATTAATCTTCAAAATTTATCTGTTAAGGCATTAGTTAATCCTGTTTTTTTTATAATAGATAATTCTTTCAGATGTAACAGTTATTTTTAAGCATGGGGAAACAGTGGTTACATGAGGAAATTGTCAAGCGTTTTACTTCATAATATCATGGGTGACAAATTACTCCCTAATTTGGAGTGAAATTCAGTGTTAATTTATAATTTCACACATGAAACTACAAAATTACCAATTGACAGTGACAAAGTTTAAAATGTTTTGAATAAAGATGTCAGGACATTAAAAGATGCTTTAGAAAACCTCAACACATGAAAGAGCACATCAAGAGGGATTCTAACAGATTTTCGTCAAACAAAATTCTAAAAATTCTGAACTTAGCCAAATTTAACCTCTAAACTTTTGGAATGTGGAGTTCTTCATCTCGATCGACAAAACCAGGACAATCATGTCCAAAATCCATGATATTACCCATGATATTAATAGGTAATCAAATGGTGCAAGGGATGCCGAAAGGAATATTCTTGTCTTGATTGTCACACAAATTCTCTCCATTACTACCAAAGGAGATACATGTAATAACTATATGAATGAATGAAAAAATGAAAAAATGAAAAAATGAATTATTTCATTACTTCATCATTTCACTCCTCACGGGAGATATGAACTCAATAAATTGACCTCGCTCCCAATGTGTGGCTTCATAGCTCAGTTGGTAGGGCAACACACCAGCAACACGGAGGTCACGGGTTCGAATCCCGTTGAAGCCCTGATTTTTTTTTTTCAGGCTTCTTCTTTCCAATTGCTTAAATTGGAAAATTTACTGCGATGATCATTCTTTTACTTTTATATGGAAGTAGTACAGAGAAAAGTTAAGTTGTTATTGGAGGTTTAAGATTGATTACCTTACAAAGAAAGGCCGCTTCAGAGGCATCCCCAAATGCCAAAAACTAAAAAGACTTTTTCGATGTGGCACAAATGGGTAAACCCTGCAAGAAAAGCTGCCTTTTGTCTTCTTCTTGCATGAAGTGAAGTAAAGGACTCTGCCTGAATTGTGTCAAGCTTTTGAGGTCATAGCAGCCCAAACTTCTGGACAAGTCAATCTTGTTTTCTCTTGTCAAACTGGTTTTTTTTCTAGTGTGAGTATCTGTTTATTATTAAAACCGATGATTCTAACTGAACATGCTAAAGCAACTGCCTGGCTATCAGGCCAGGGTCGAAACTGTATTCTAGAAAAATGCAAAACAAGTTTATCAAAGATCTTACTCGATTCATGCAGAGTCTTTCTTGAATGTGCCAAAATTAAGCAAGCGAAAGAAAGACTCTGCTGGTGGAATGAATTGGGTGGCAAACAACACAAAATCACTGGAGGCAAAAACTTAAGACTACATCCACATACACATACCTCTTGAAGAAGATCTTGAGCTGAGATTGCCTTCAAAACATTTTTCTTGCTTGTTTCTTGAATTTCTCCACCGAGTATTAGCTCATCCAGCATAAAGTATGCTTTCTCAAAATTAAAGATGATGTCTAGTTCACAAACCTTTTAACAAAAGAATCATTAACTCAAATTATTTAAAGCACAAATTAAGTAAATGCTAAAAATAAATTCATTGCAGATTTACAACCAAGAGAAATTGTACATACACTTCCAAAATACTTGTCAAGAAGCTCCACATATCTGTGAATGATTTCCAGTGTTAGAAGCTCATTGTCATCCTTTTCTATTGCCACACAGAAATATAAACTTGCATATCTACGGATAAATTTTGTAAAAAAAATTTGTTATAAGTACATATGTTTATAGTTTTTATTTGTCTTTAAGAAGGGTTAGGGTGGGGTAAGTGCAGAGGTACAATACAAATGCCATTTAAAAAATATATATCAAGCCTAACAAAGTAAGTCAAAATATGCTCTATGGAATACCTCCAGATTGGAGTATTAAGTGGTATAAACCAACATGTATACTGTACACTACTGGGCCAGGTTGTTCAAAGCTGGGTTAAGATAACCCAGGGTTGGTTCGAAATTTGAATTCAGATTTGAAAAGCATAAAAAGCAAATTCAGTTTAATTCTTTTTGTCTACAATATGATGACTGGATAATCTTAAAAGAATAGAGAAAACTATGTGAGAAAATGCTTTTGAATCACAGTTAGGGTAGGACCTTTGGACACTCGCTGAAGCCATGTTTTCATAAATCCAGACAGATAATGAAGGAACTTTCTGCAGCCTGGTCTGGGGGGGACAGTGCTACCTGCCCGGGCAAGTACTTGGTGGCACCACTCTAGCCGGTGTCTTCCGACAGCCATTTTGTGCTCAATAATTCTGTCTGATTTTGTTAAAACATGGTCCCTAGGTTTTCGCCTGGCGCCAGGCGAAGCCTGGGTCCAGGCCAGCCCTGCATCCAAAATAGTAGGGGGCTTGGCGTCTTGGTCGGCACAGCTGCATAGCCCAGGGACTGCCCTAACAGCTGGTGGGTGGATCAGGTCCGGGAATCAAAGCTAGTGGGGTAGGGAAGGGGCTGTTTTGACACCACCCCTTCAGTAAGCAGCAAAAACAAAACCCGGATTAAAATTTAACCTCAGGTTAGTGCTAATGGGCCTTTGAACAACTGGGCACAGCTTATAATATAAGCGCCTCCCCATCCTCACAAACACACTAGTCTCGCTGCAAGACTCTGAAAATGTAAGTGCTTCTTTTTCTGGAACAGGTTGGTCCATGAATTCTATCGCATGAAAGCGTTCATTACTTTGGAACAAGTGAATACTTCAGTGAAAGCTTCGATGGTGAGGCTATACACTGGTCAGGTAATGTAAACTTTCAGTGTATGAAAATGAGCCTTGTGATTACCATGCATTATATTTTTGGCGATAATTGAAATGATGCACCATGGTCATCACATTTTTGCTCTTCTGCAATGATGTTAATTTTCTTGATTTGAGGCCCTTGATTTTTGTGCATTTGTCACTTTCCACTGTGTCAAAAAAGAAGTTTTTTCACCACTGCAATGGCATTTTTTTAGGAGATCTATCACATCTGCACATCTGCTTGGATATGAAATCAATTGATTTTCATTGTGGGGAAACTTTTAAACACAACAAATGCGGTGAGATTCAGTATTCATGTTTTCCTGACAACCCCTTCTCAGCCTTCTGATTTGCTGATTTGTATATTTTGCGAGGTTGAGATCTAACAGTAAAAGTACAGCCATGCAGTCCTCAGAAATGGCAAGTATTTATGGCGGGTCAGCAGGGAATTTCATCAATCAAAATTAATTGATGGTGCATCGTTTTTCAGGCAATGGTATTTTGCTTGATCTGGGCAAGGCAGAAATGAAAATTTTGTACAGATCATTGCAAGCTCTCCTTCCTCCGCTCCTAGTAGCTTTGTGCCACTCTCCCATAATAGAGTCTCACAACTCCCTCAAAAGGAGAGCTTGCTCTCTGGCTACTCCCAAACTTGGCCATTTTCCAATCCTCATATCATGATCAACGTGTATTTTTAATACAGTGCTGAATGTTTTTCACAAATTAATCTTCTTAAAACGCTTAGCATCGAAATTTAAATTTAATTCATGAGTTATGGACCTTTGAAATATTTTTGCTCACTAAATTCGCCACAGCGACTATCGCCAGCTGTACATGTCCCTGGCAGCTGTCCGACAGCGTATAGCATTTCCGCGATCGACATTAAATTTTCACGCTTTTATGGGCAAAAATATCGCAATAAACCGACAAGATATTATGCATTCATACCTTTTATACACAACTTTTAGGTCCTTATATTCCAGAAAACTACACATCTTTGGTTTTCGAGAGAGAACGGTGGTAATGAGGTCGCGTGTTATCTTCTTCTTTTCCTTTTGGCTCGAGGCAGTGTACCATTTCTGCAGCCTGAGTTTGCCTTGACGGCTAAACAGCAGCATAAACTGAAACTAAAATCAAACAGAAAAGTTTAAATCGTCGTTGAGCGCACTGATGGGGACCAAGGATAAAAGATTCCTAAATTCCTCGAAGGAAATTATATTGTCAAGCTCACCATATTAACTGTACGGGGTACTGTGGGCTTGATCGTAGCCAGCGGTAGTAACCAAACATACAGGAAGGTGTATGTATGCATAACCGATGTTAACCAGAAAATGACGCTTACACCAGAGGCACACTACCCTCTGTTCGTGTAGCTGTTGCCGACACGACGCTACGACTGGTTTCCCCGCCAAGAAAAAATGCACTTTATTTGAGTGTCAATGTATTTAGCACGAAATTGCTAATTGGGGACACTACATTAACGTCTCCTACTGGAGACGGGCCTATACCGGGAATGATCAAGCGAACCTGTGCTCGACTTCCCGCTCTGCAGTCAAGCGCTTACTTTGAGACTGAGCTAAACAGCTGGCTAAACCCATTTTCCTTCTTAGACTTCTTAGTTCTGGACCCTCAAGTAGATTGAGACCTGCGTTTATTAAAGTCATTTATGTTTTTATGTACAGTTTCCAAAAACTATGCTTAAAGATATCCACGAGGAACGATATATGGTAAAGTTAGAAAATTTCTAAATCTAGGAAAAACTAGTCTGCTACACAGCCGTTTTGTGTTGTTACACAACGTTCCTCCCCACTAGTGGGGAGGAACGTTGCGTGACGGCACTAAAAACGGCTGTGTAGCAGACTAAGGAAAAACCTAAAGTATTTGGTCTCGTGATCGACCACGGCCTACATCCCACCACTTGCCAAATGAGTAGCTCCGGTTTCTCTTTATCAAGACATTGTCGCTACAAAGTGTCTTCGAAATCAGCTCGCAATGGTTCGAAAATTGTCAGGAGCAATTTGGTGTTCATTAACTAGTGCCAGTCCTCCTCTAACTACAATTATCAACAGGAGAAAGAGGTTTATACCCTGCACGCAGAGTCTCCTTCGATCTTCCTAGATAGGAAGATCGAAGGAGACTCTGCGTGCAGGGTAAGAGGTTTATCGACCTCGCCTCATTCTGATTGTTTTTACGAGAAGACTATTAGTAGCCACTTTTTGGACCTGCTAAAGTGAAACGGTTTACTCTCTATCTGGTGGGAATTTCGACTCAAATGTTCTCGATAAAACAGGGCGTGGCTGGTCACATGATGCAATTTTTAAAATGAGAAAACAATTTTTAAAATTAGATTGGAGGATTTCTTGGTTTTCATTGGCCTTAAATTATTAGTCATGGGATATCTTGTAAACACTTTACGTTGTACCACCCCCTTTGAGAATTCTGAACAATCTGTAAATACCCAGGCCTTATATAATCTACTTGAGGACCCCCAGTCAAATAATCACCTCGCAAAATAACGCTTTATAAAACAGGACAGATGACTAAGTTAACATTTTGCTTGAACTCCGCTTGAACATTTTAGCTCAAACCTGTATTTTTTTTATTCTTCTTTTTTTGTGAATAACAGATAAAATAGAAGGTACAAAAAAAGAGTTTTCTAGTCATATCTTTACGCCAAGCTTCACAAAGAGCATAGCACTCATATAAAACACATAATATGGGTGGTTAAAGGAAGCACTTTCTTTGGATTCACAAGTGAAGTGTAGGGTGTGGGTAATAAAAACAATTATCATGTTGAGGATAACTGATGTCAGAATGGAACTGGCTAAATTTGGCGGGTATACATAGGTAGGTATAAAACTCAGCAAAGACAACGAGGATTTTAACAATGTTATTTTAATTAATTCAATATAAAAATTGACAATTTGGACCAATGGCACTGACTGATTTAACATTAATCGGCCTTTGAACAACTGGGCACAGCTTACAGTAACAGTGAATATACAGTTTTTTCTAGAACAACAAGAGAAAGACATTGTCATAAGGAAGACTTATTAAAAATGTTCAGTTTGCCTTTGTGTAATACGGTATAGTGCACAGTTGCTGTACATTTAAATGTTACCCACCATTACTTGAATTATTGTATTTCATTATGGCTGTCATTTTGATTTTACTAAAGGAGCAACTTTTTATAATAAAAGTCGAGCAACTTGGGGCAACTTTTAAAGAATTTTGGGCCAACTTTTTGGAAATAACGTTAATTATTGCACATAATGTGATACATCCCTGTTAGATCCAATAGTATGTGCTAGTCATGACTCGCACATCATACTAGCTGGTAGTATTTTTGACATTTTGTAAATGAGTCAGATGACTTAGTTAAATCGAAAACAGGCTGAATATTTATTTTTACAAAACTAACTTTAACATTTTAGTTAAGCCTTTCCTGAGGTCAAACAAGAGAAGTACTTCAAAGCTAATAACCCTTTAACCCTAAGATCAAAATTTTAATTCTCATTTGCTGCTTCTATTCATTTCCTACAGAGGTAGTGGAGAGAAATTCATAAAATATTAAGCAAATTCATCTTGTGTGATCATGTCCGTAATTCTCATGACCACTCTGATATTACAAGGAGAAATTTGATGCTGATCACATTTTGGGCTTATAGGGTTAATGGTTGTCATTTTGTCTACTGTTCGCTGTTATATAATGTTTGAAAGGGTCTCTTTCAGAGAAAACTCAACTGCAGAATGTTATAAGCAACAGAATGTTGGTCGAACACAAAACATTTTGATCAGAAGAAAAATCATGATGGTTGCATTGACTTTATTTTTTTTTATCTATCCTTGTCCATGTTTCCACTTAAAGGCAAATAAAATTTTGCTAAATAAGACGAGAAATGCTTCGGACTTTTCACCTCCATGGGGTTAAGTTAAGAAGGTATTAATAGAAACTAACTTTAACATGAACTTTAAAGACCTTTAAATTCAGCTGCATGATGATAAACAGCCTGTGAGAAAACTCTCCATTTGGGCGAGAGAATCGAGCCATGCGAGCGTGGTAAGTGCCTCCCCTCACATGCCATTCGCGCGTGTACTTTCCACGATATCCTTAAACAGAGAGATTGCTTGCAGGCTCGATGATGAAATGCTACAAACTGGTGTTATGCGGACAACCATTGTCACTGCGACACTGTGAAAGCCTATTATTCTAAAAATTTCAAACACATGAAATTAATAAGTCTTTCAGGTGTATAAAGTGCTTTTCTGTGGATCAAGACCATGTGATTCCCTAAGCATGAAGCCAAAGCTGAGCTAATATGAGCAAAATTATTATTGATACTTATTTAACATAGATAAATAATTTCTGCGCCCTACTTTAGTCTACATAATGCCAGTTAATTTCTTTGATCCTCCTTGACCAAAGAAAAAAAGATTCATGAAGTGAAAATTGAAATACTGTTCATTTTTCATTTTAACATGCACCCTAGTAGTAGTACACCCCACATCACCTAACTGAAGTTAAACTGAAAACCATTTATTTACTTAGAGTTTGGTGTTTTGAGTCTCATCGTGCAGCTCATGAATACTGTCTTGTGTCCCACTTGGCAGCTTATGATTTCTGTCTTGTGTCCCACTTAGTAGCTCATGACTACTGACTTGTGCAAGTGTAAGCCAAATGCCTTGTTCAATCCTTATCTTGTTTGTACTCTCATCTTGTTTGCGTTCTGCATCATGATCTTCAAAAGTAACTGCCCTGCTCTCCCTTGCTGTATTAGCAGTCGATGGCATGCTGATTCAGCCAGTTTGCAGTTGCTGCCCCAATATATTCCTCCCAGGTAGTCCACCTATCTCTTCCTGTAAATTATCAAGTGGCAATAGCAAGGCCCTGCAGGAGGACAATGACCACTTTGGGTTCCTGCGCCATTCTTTTATGTAGTGGTAAATAGAAGCCAGATACTGCACTGAAACAAGTAACAAACTCATTCAAATTAAAACTGTCTTGACCTTCACAGTTTCAATTTTGCATGTAAAGTAACCTTTGAGCACATCAACTACTTCGAGGTGGTAACTTCTGTACTGAGTAAGGGACAGGCCAAACGAGCTTAAACTGTGAATTGCAGTATTGTGATCTTTTCTGATTCGAATGATTTGTCTTGAAAACAAGTATTCCGTATTGTACTCAGTTGCAATAATTTGCATTCGGCACTTTTAAGGAACCATCGCCATCTTAATGCATGTGCATTTATAAAAGGAGTGCAAGAATAGATCACTGTCCATAAGTACACTACTTGCAAATCAATTTTTATAAAAAGCTGTTCATTTTGTTTTCTAATTCCCTTAAATCAGAGCATCTTTCTTGAGACATAAGGCTGGATTAATTATCCATTATGATACCACAGGGGGGGAAGTAGAGTAGAGGATTTCTTTGGGGGGGGGGGTTAAAATTTGCTGAAGGGAGAAAGAGAGGAAGGTAAATATTACTGAAAACAGGAAGGAGAGGTACCACTTTCTTTAGATGTTATTGAAAGATTAAGTATTTGTAACATTATTGATAAACCACTACTAGTTCAATGAAGGATGTTTTTATTACCCTTTACTTTATGCAGTAACCAACTCTATCTACAGGTGTACATTAACATTACCACCTTTATTTTTATCCTGCTTTTATTAATAATATCACGGGTTGCTTTCATTCTCAATATCATCATTGTCACCATGATCATTATCAGGGTGCAAAGAAAATCATTTTTACAGCTTGCCGTTGGGGCAAGCTGAAGCTAGCATTTACTAGCCTAGACGTCATTTCAACTAGCCCCAAAAGCTTTTTGATGCGCAGAATTAATTTCACATTTCTTCTGTCATTTGAATTCCTCAAAAAACATCACTTGCCCGTTGGGCAAGTTAAAAACAGAAACTTGCGCGATAGCAAAATCCACTAGCTCCAGGCTATGGACACGACTTTCCTTGCAAGCTGATTATCATCATTATCACCAGGAATCTCTCCCAGGACGTTTTTTGACTTAAGGAGATGGCTGAAGTCCAGGATAGCAGTCAAGCTGCATTGTTATGAAATGTCCCAGGATTTCAAAGAAATGTGAAAAGCAAATAGCAGTGTTTCCAATAAACTGCACTTATCATATGATTATCCAATTAAACAGTTTTCCGACCCTTCCTACCTTTTCTTTTAATCTTCTTAGACTTTCTTGCAAAGTTTGTGGCAGGATTAAACACAAAGCCTGTTTTCCTACGGTCTAAGTCCCTTACTGCTGAGATACGTTGAATTCTATTTCCAAACAACTGTTCTCGCAAAAACAATTTTGCTGATTGTTGAATTTTCTTGGGCTTCTCAGTTTCTTTGGGTAACACAAGAACTTTAACTGGTGGTTCTTCGTCATATATTTCCGTTTCTTCTTCTTGTTCATCATCACTGTCAAATGTGACGTGATTTCCTGTAGGAACAGTTGACTGTACCACATCCTCCTTTGCTTGAGATTCTTGCTGCTTGGCAATATGTTGGAGCACTTCTGTAGGCAATCTAGAGTATTCCCTTGTTCTTTTTCTTTGTTTTTGTTCTAGAAGCTTTTTATTTCTCTCGATTCTCGCCAGTTTTTCTTTTTGTTTACTCTCCTGAAGCCTCTCCTTCTCTTTTGTTAGTTCTTGAATTGCACTTTCTCTGCTAGCCTTCCATGAAACGTCTTCTGGAGCATCACCGTTATCATCATCTCTATCACCTGTTACGTTGCTCCTTCCAGCCGGCTTTTTATCTATCACGGCAATGACGCGGTCTGAATCATCCTTGATGTCTCTGTCTTCAGGTTCCAAATCATCACGTGCTTTCATATCAGCCACTTCGTCCGCCTTATCATGAACACTGACATCCAAGACCAGCGGCTCAGCGTCATTTTCCATCTTTCCTTCTTCCAATGAACTCGACTTAGCTGTACGCTTTGTATTTTTGCTTTTCCTTCTCATCTTCGACGACTGTACTGCTGTAAAGTTTTACTCCAAGCAGGTGATTGACGTTGTCTCCACCCAGAGCTCTTCTGCGCATGTCGAAGAGGGAGAATAGTTCAGCGGTACGCTTCCAAGATCATGCGTTTTTTTGATATCCGGGATTTTTTACTGGGTTTCCGCTGAGAGTTCTTTTTTAGCATCGCTGGCGCTCAAAGGTTGTTGTGCCGTTTTTGCCGTTTCCACAACAACTTTGACAGGATTTATAGAATTTTAGTAGGCACAAAATTTAATCTTTAAGATACTGAGAAGACTGTTTAGGGCAAAAATCAACTCATTCTTGTGCTTTAAGCAAATTTTTGCGTTTTATAAGCCATATAGGTTAAAGTTAGCTTTCTTCGTTTCACGTTCAAAATGGAGGAAATTGCTAGTGAGATGAACTTCGATGAAGGCATTGCCATGCCAGTAGCAAATCTGGAGAATAAACAGCTGGAAAGTGAGGTAAGGTTTGCTCAGGAAAACAAAATAGATACGTAAAATACACGTGTGTATTTTCAAAATCACAGAATATTTTACTACATAGTATTTTTTCATGTGTGTTGGCAAGATTTCTGCACAATCCTATGAATACCTTCTGCAGGGATTTTCCCACGTGCACCCTCTTTACACTCATTGTTTTTTTGTGAGGAATATTTTGGAAGTACAGTTGTCAATTGAGTGCAGTTGTGTAGAAATCTTTCGTACACAATGTGGATGTTTTCTCCCCATACCACAAGTAGATTGCAGGGCTATTGCTACATAGTTTTATATACTCTGTATTGCTCAATCAGTTCTAGTGAGCCCATTCCCCCCTTTGAAGTTTGCTACATGTGGCAGTGCAATATGCTATATATTCATACCATGTTGCCAAAATCACACATATCTTGGCGTGATTACTGAGGCAAGGGATTATGAGATCTTGCCGAGATCAAGCCTTTTACTACACTATTTGGTGGAAAGTGAATTCATATTTCTTGTTAATGGTTATATACTTAACAATTAATCTAGAATTGTAAGTTGTGCATGTGAAATTACTCTGTATGTATTGATCCTCAGGTGTAACATGCATGTGTAATGTATGTGAGGTGGCAGGTATAGAACTGAGGAATTTGTCCAGATTCTTTGAATCACAAAGTGAGGTTTTCCAACAACCTATGGACTTGTTCAAAGTAACGGGTTTGAACATGTCTTCTCTTAATGAAAATCCATCTTCTCAACTCAAAAGTTTGATGAGTGACTTGTTTAAGGCTAACAATCTGACTGATATGCGTCCCTAAAGACACAAAATTTTACAGAGGTGTTTGTTAGTGGTAACAAGTAAATTTCTGCTACTCACCAATTTCCTTGTCAAAACACTGTAGTTCGAATTTCTTGTAGACAAGAATTTTGGCTGATAATGTTCTGTCATGCAAATAATGATATGTTGTTTTTAGGTAAAGTCTAACCAAAATTTTTCTCTCCAAGATAACTGACACTCAGAAGAATATAACGTCTTATAAAGAACAACAGAATGAACACTCCGATAGAATCTATGCTATGAGTGAACATCTGAGAAATGTACAGCAAGAACTACAACATACACAGGTAAACAAAGCTATTATAACATTCATTGCACTTGCCATTGAAGCTAACAAATGATAAAAGAAATAAATTATCCTATGACTTTCAGCAATAGCCAAAAAGAGTAAGACTAAGAGGGCCATGAGTTTTTTAATATATTTGTTTACTTTTTTTATGCACAGGATTTGCTGAATGCAAGAAAGAGAGAAATAGAGACTGAAAACCACATGAAGCAAATTGGTATGTAGAATTGTATGATGTGATGTGTTTTTCCAAACACAAGGGAACTGCTTAAAATCATATTCTGTTCTGATTATGGTAACCCTGATCCACTTTTGTTTCCTATTTAGCTCAACGAGAAGAGGGAAGGCTCAATAATGAAACTAGAAGACTGAATAATGAAATAAATGATTTAACTGAGAAACGTAACATCCAAGAGGTGAGAAATTTATTTAATGCATAACTGGTTCTTGTTATTGACCAAACATCCATCACAAATCTAAGTAATAGAAAGCGGTAGGTTTCAAGAGGGTATCCATCTTTCATGGCTTGATGTGTTAAGTTTTTCCTATATTTTGGAGTGGTTGTCCTACAATACAGTAAAAACCCACATATAAGAACCTAGAATTTTTGAGGTCAGGCTGAAAAGGTTCTTATATTTTAGGGTAATTTTTCACAAATCAGGCTGATTAGGTTCTTAATAGTTTCTTCTTTTTCAGAGGTTGTTGCAGTGTAACAATTGGTAGAAATATTGTACTATTAGTACATAATGGTTTATGGAAAACATATTTCTCGTGAAAATTCAAACAAATGTAAATCAAAGAAAACATATACACTAACTTTTTGTCAGAAGTTTCTCACACAATTAACATCCGGAATTTTGACCATCAAAATTGGAGTGATTTTTTTTGTATAAGAACCCATTTTTCTTTGCCAGGCTGAACAGGTTCTTATATTTTTGGGTATTTAAATGCCAATTTCAGCCTGTAGGTTCTTAAATCACTTGATTCTTATATGTGGGTGTTTACTGTATTAGACGCGGATGACTACAAGGATGAGATTGTCTCAATACTAAGCAATGCTTACACATGAACCAGTGCCATTTTGGTGGGAAGACATGGTGTCTATTTTCTGGGAAAACGTAAAGAAACTCCATTAACTACAATTTTGAACCTGCAAATTTCTTCTTCATGTTTTGTTCAAGCACTGCCAGTTGTTTTAAGTTGACATTTAATAAGTACAACTACAGGCTTAAAGTGACTGCACTAAACTATTTTTTCTCCTTATTAGAACAACATTTTTAGGAACACACAACGTCTGGAGGATTTAAAGAGCCAGATGAACTGGGATCAGAAAGCATTGGAAGCCTGGCTGGAGGAATCAGCCAGGAAAGATGAAGATGCACTGACTCTTCAAAAGTACACTCGTGCTGATGAAGGCAAAGTAAAGGTTAGTAAATCCAGTTAAACGTAAATTAAATTTAATTCAGGAAACAAAATAGAGCATGCAAAATTACTGCTGTCGAAAAGTTCTGATTTAAGAGCCTATTTACCATAATGTATGCATAGGATTTTGCCCACAGATGCAGACATATATAAAGTTAGTCCTTAGTGCTTTTGGCTTGTCAAACTCTCCATGGACTGAAACCATAGTTCCTTCAATAAAGTATGTTATAAGGTCAATGTTTGAATCAATTAAGTCTAGCATATTTAATTTGGGTTGAAAAAACTATTACGTTCAAGTGGCCTACATTGGAATTTTTGCTGTGGAACTGCTGAATTTCCAAATTAAAAGATTAACTTATCAGGTGCCAAATCTAATGTATAAATTACTATAAGGGAAGAAAGTTAATAAGCCCCCCTCCCCTCCCTTATTTATTCTTCACTAATAAATAATAGACTGTATTAATCAACCATGACTGTAAAACTTCATGTGGACTGATCCAGGATGGTTTATTTACCAACTGAAAGATCAGATTTGATTCTGATTCTCGGCTGCATGACCTAAAACTTCTTGTACTTGAGCTTTTCCACTTTGCAATCTAGTTCTTTATGGAAAACTGATACCATTGTTGTTTTTAAATTAAATAAGCCCCCCCTCTCAAATAAGCCCCCCCTCTCAAATAAGCCCCCCTTCTCTATAGTTAAGCCCCCCTCAAATGGGTTTGAAATAAATAAGCCCCCGGGGGGCTTAAGAGAGGATTTACGGTACGTATACCTTTAATGTCTGAATCAACTGTCGAATGTTTCATTTGGGTCAGGACCTAAACAGTTATATTTGAGCATGGCTACATGAAAAGTTCTATGTTTGAATTAGGCCTCATTTTGATCTTTTTTTAACTACAGGAACTAACCCTAAGAATGGAAAGAATGACAGATGATGCTGCAAAAAAGAGGAGAGAACTGGAACATGAACTTACTCTTACCATGACGGCTCAGGTGGGTCATAATGTAAATAGAGTAGACTCAACTTTTGCCTAATAACCAGTGATTTTGTTACAAATAGTTATGGTGAGTCCTGGGACTCATCTTATGAAAAATCGTGAGTCCCAGTCCACATACAATGAGTCCTAGTTGAAAAAAAAAAGGAATCATGCTTGGGCCTTTATGTAACCAGACAGTTAATCAGGAGACAGATGTCAAAACTCTTTATTACAGTTTACTGATTCAGAAATTAAAATATAGTCCTTCTATATATTTTAAGGGCAAAAAGACTTACGGGGCGCATGCCATAAATTATTTTGTGTCTTTGGGGATTTTTATTTGTCAGAGAAACAGGATGCAGAGGTAACAGAATCACTGAATATAACTTAGTTGATGTTGTTTGGGCTTGTTCTATCAAAGAGAGGAATTTCTTTACTGTATATTGTATGTGTTGACCCAGCTGGGACCAAGCTGAATGAAGGTTATCATTCATGTACAGGGAAGAGGTTGAAGCAGCAACTTTATTCTTAAAAATTATAGTTATTGGAAGACCCTAAGTTATAGTTTATATTCATTAACTCACCAATACCCAAGATGTACAGTCAACTTTCTCTCCAATGTAGACAATATCTAAAAAAGTGTTTGCCTTTTAGAGCACCTTCAAAAATGACTAACGGCCAAAGGGTCTGTGTAGTAGAGATGTCCAGTGATCTATACTTTGCAGATGTTTTGTTTGGAAAGAGTTGATCAAAGTCCAATACTACAGAAGAATGGCAACCCAAAGTCAGTAAGGGATAGAGCAGATTGTACACTCTGTATCTTCCCTTCCTCTCAATGTATAGGTTGATATTCAAAGTTAGTTTTTATTGTATTCAACAGTTTTGAATGTTTGTGCTTTTAGATTGAGTTAGACAAGACAGCTGAGGAGTTCCGCAAAGCACACAGTGAGCGACAAGAATTGTTACGGCAGTGGGAGAATACCATTGAACAGATGCAAAAGAGAGATAGAGAAATGGACCAACTGGCTGTGGTATGTTTATAATGTAGCACTAACCGAGGATGATTTGAACAATAAACTGTCCCAGACATTAATGACTCTTGTGGGCAGTTCGATCTTCCTGCCTGTTAGTGGGGACCATTGCCAAGTTGAGCTGGAAGTTTTTAAATGGCTTTCATTACCTTTAGGGGAGCATCTCTCTGAAGATGAAAACAAGTAAGTGCACACCAAAATGACGCGTTTAAAACAACGAAAAAAATGCCGTATGTTTGGCAAGAAAGAACAAATAAAGTGCAAATACTGGTCATTTCTGAAAGCATCTTTTAGCCACATCAACCATGAATTACACAGTCAGGACATTTCTTTGTAACTTTTTAGAATTTAGGCAATTTACTGTAGATTCAAGCGAGAATAATAGTAACTAAAATAACTAAAATAGAGTAAAATTCATGTTTTTTTCTCATTCTACAGTCTACATTAATTTGGCATATACATTTGTCACGTTGGTGCATAAACTTGTTTTAATGTTGCTCGTGCATTCAGTAAGTTTTTTCCTCAATAAAGCGACAGTCCTCTAGAAGTAACAACAGCCATTTGCTAACATTTCACAGAGAAATCTTGGCTTAAGAGTGCTGGGCTCTATTATAATTCAACCATAATGATTACATAAAGAGTACATGATTTCTATTGTTTTTAGAAACTTGCTGAAGTAAAACTTGAAGTGAGAGACAGAGAGGAACAAGTTCAAGAAAAACAGGTGATTTACAAAGTTTGTTTTCCGAGTCAGTTAATAGTCGTCCTCCTTGTTTTGCTGTGTCACCAGATTGTTACATGGAGATGTGATGGTATATACCATGATTAGTATGGGAAGAGTAACTTTTATTTTATATATTTTTAAGTATTAATTAAACTTTTCTAAAGTTGTATTTTGTATTACCATTTCTTAAAATGTTAGAAATTTTTGGAGAGTGAGCTTGCCAACAATCAAGAAAAAGAAAAGAAAGTTGGTGTGGCTGAGAGGCTGGCTGCCAAGCTACGACTTGACTACCAAGACTCTGAACAGATCCGCATTCAGTTCCAAGATGAGGTAAATTTAGCTATTAGGAAGATTTACAAGGATGTTCTATGATCTGTTGGCTAACCTTTCCTACATAAAAGGATAAATGTTGTGGAAGTCAAACACAAATTAATTTTTGAGTTGCAAATTCAACTGTTCTCTGTCTCAGGCTGAGAATGTACATTCAAACAGAATCAGTGTAAGTTTTGTCTCGAAAGGTGACATTCAAGGTTGTGCCTAAAGGAAATTTATATTATGGGAGTTAACAGGACCACAGAAAGAAGAGGATGGCAAAAAGGTTGCGTGTGAAAGGCACTTTTTTAAAGCAATCAAACATTAATTTTTTGTTGCTTCAGAGATGAAAGGCAAAATTCACTGAAAATTTTGTTTTCTTTTTCTATTTCCCTTTTCAGCTTGATACCCTGAAATACACTGTGGACAGAACTGCAAAGGATTTAGATAGCACCCGACAAAAATACAATTTATTGAAGAAGGAGGTTGCCAACAGGACAGAAAAGTAAGCTACAGCTTTGTTATTCATAAAAATCAGATGTCAACAATATTTTGAATTACATATATCTAGTTTATAAAATGCTGAAAAACAAATTGTACCATGTGAAAGTACTGCTGAAGAGGTTTTATTTGAATGGTGACACCATAGGATTTCATCCACAGACTCAAAAGTTAGAGCTATGTACTAAATAAGTAGTACCATGTGAAAGTACTGCTGAAGATGGAGGTTTCATTTGAATGGTAACACCATAGGATTTCATCCAGAGACTCAAAAGTTTCAACCATCATAAAAAATGCCATTTATTCACTGTGGGAGTAAAACCTGGGTTAAAAATAATGTTATGTTGCATATTTTTAATAAAATTCCCTCGTCTTTCTTTACACCCAGTTTAATTGTATTTAATTTCATGCTGGTGTCATCGTTTATTAGGCTTGAGAGAGTTCAAAAAGAACGAGATGATTTGCATCAGCAGCTGAAAATTGTGACAGATGAAACTCTTACTGCTGAAGAGAAAGCACAGAGGATGGACATGTTACTAAAGGAAGAAGAGGCTAGAATTTATGATGTGGAGAAACAACTGGGCAGACTGCGGGAAACACAGGTTGGCATTGTATTTCGTAGTGTGAACTCTTCAAGTCCCCAGAGCCACTAACACCAATTTTCTCCCAACAAAATCAAAACATAACCAAGAGAAAATGTAATGAGAAGTAGGAAAATGATCATCTAAAGGAAAGTGCTTTGACCTTTTAGATCCATATAAAAATTCTGGGAAGCTAAAGCTGCCCCCCAGAGGGGTGGTGTGGGGGTACTCCTTCATGTAAGCCATATAGGTGTGTGCCACCCCAAAGGGTATGGTTTTTCCACTGTTTCTGTCTGAAAACGGATATAGACTTTGCCCACTTTGGTCTGGAATCGAGTATGGTTTTCGAGGCTATGAACCTATTTATTGTTTTAATTCCAGATGAATAAGAAAGAAAGGGAAATATGTGAATTTGAAGTGAATTTTAAGAAATCTTTTTTTTTTTGTTGGCGTTCTAATCTAAGTAATGATGACATAATATCCTAGAGGCCAGGTCTGAAAACGGGTGTGAAAAATGACATTTTTTGGTCTGAAATAGGGTCAGGATTTGGAGAACTGGGCGGCACATCCCCACCAAGAATTCCCAGGAGTACCTCCCTCCTCTTCTAATGTTATACTAACCTTTACTTCTCGTTTAGAGGAAAATGCTGGCATTGATCCAGATTATTCATATTTAAGGTGGCTGAACACAGTTTTGGCAGTTTGTGAGTATATGTCATTTGCCAAATTATAGCAAGAGAAGGGTCGCAGCTCACAAGCTGAAACTTGGCATATGAAAAATATACTGATGAAAGATTTTGATTGACAGGTAAAATGTGACGTTTTTGTAGTTTCCATGGCAACATGAACGATTGAATACAACCTTAAAATTTCACTTTTGCTCAGTTTACAGAAAATTCACTCATTAGATTTTCCTATAAACTTGCACATAGCTTACTATAATTAATCATAACCATTTGAAACTTATTTGATCAAATTTTAACAGAGGGGTTTTTAGATAATCAATAATATAATTGTACTGTAATTATTAAATGTGTCACAAAAATCGTCTGTTCAACTTCCATTTTAAAGTTCTCGTTATCTAAAATACGATAAAAGTAAAAATTCCTCCAAATATCACAAAATTTTAATGAGTAGATTTTGAGAAATCGTCTTCTTTTTATCATTACTTTTTCGCCGCCATGTTTGTTTGTCTGAGTTAAAACACTTGCTGTCACGCGAGTTACCGCTGACCGCCCGCAAAACTGTGTTCAGCCACCTTAATCATAGACATCTTCCTATAATAAAATTACTGGTTCCATTTTTTTGTTTCTCCAGTTCAGAAAAACAGAAGAACTTCATCAATGCAAAGT
The DNA here is from genome assembly GCA_038088405.1 of Porites divaricata. NCBI lineage: Eukaryota > Metazoa > Cnidaria > Anthozoa > Scleractinia > Poritidae > Porites > Porites divaricata. The sequence continues at coordinate 17,640,444 of JBBMOI010000010.1, read as the reverse complement.
TTTGGAGTCCAATACTGCTGCAGAAATTCAGGTAGGTTAAATTAGAAAGTTTTTATTTTCCTTTGTGGTTCACCATTTTTAAGCACATGGCATCACATCCTAGGTAATAATTAGTTGTATTTGTGTCATAAAAAATTAAAATAGCTATTTTACAACCCCTTTGCAAGCCAATTTTTCTTTCCTGTAGAGGAAAAATGAATACCAGGAGATAAAAAACAACTCTGTAATTTAATTTTTGCTTTCAATGATGAGATTAAATCAACTGTAGCCTGTAGCAAGTGTTTCAAACTAAGTTATTGAAGAAAAGTTGGAGCAAGAGTCAAAAAAATGGAAAATGGGGGAAGGGAGGGGAAACCTTGCCCTCCCCTCCCCCTCCCCCTTCATTCCTCTTTTTTGCTCTTGTCCCAATTTTCTGACGAACTCATGCGGAAACGCTTGTTGTGCAGGCTAAGCAACTATGTTATCTAATCTGATTTTGTCTCATCTTTTTCTACAATGTTTGATACTTTTGTTTTGGGTGTTACTAGGGAGCTCGTGCAGCCAGTAGGAATTTAAGCAGCAAACTTCACAAACTCGACCAGGAATCACTTAAACAGCAAGAAATCATTTACATGCAGGTTTGTTGCTGAGAAAAACACCCCTCACATAATGAATTAAGCCTCAACAACTTAAACTTGGTTAGAATTATTGATAGGAAAGGTTGTTATGATCAAAGTAAGTATTGAAATGCAAAATCTGTAAAGGTGGTTTTACTAAACTGTCCCACAAGTTGAATGTCCGTGAGTGACAAAGTTGCAAGTGACAAAAGTACTTGGGAGTACTCGGATTTTTTCCTCCGAGCCGCCTGTGTCTCTGACTGAAAAAAAAAACTTACTTCTCATGTAATTACCAGGCTTGAGATTCACCATCACAGTAATTTCTATCGAGCTGCAAGTATTCTGGGGTCAAGTTTACAAGGACATTTTAAGTTATCCCTCAGGTATTGTCTTTTGACAGTGACCTATTGTTTTGAGACAGTACTTGAGCTACGACTAAGACTGAGATGGCCTCACGAATCCAGACTTCGATTGAGGACTCCGAGCGAAAAAGAAACCGTAAAGAAATTCTAGTCTTTTGTATACCGGTAGTCCCTTTTTTGATTTGCTCTTTTATTTAAAAAGCAATAATTTTGCTCATTTTTTGGTCAAGGATTAAGTACTGTACAATATTTAATAAAATGATTGTTTTTGTATGGTCGTAGGATTTTCAGTTGCAGCAGTTGGAGCGTAGAATAAGCCGTATGCAGGGAGAGCGAAGCAATGAAGAGAAGTTGCAGCTTGAAGCGAGGATCAAGGTAAGGCTCAAATGCAACTAAGATGGCGCAACAACGTTAAATATATGAAAGCACACTTTGTGATAAGCACATTGGCCCCCCAACTATAACGGAAAGACGTCTAGTATTTATTCTTGACCATAGTATTAACATGAATCGGTGGTTTTACGCGAATTTTTCTTAACGTTGAAATTTTGAAAGTACATTTTCTGATCTACAGATTGGCCCCCAAACTACATACACAGCACTAAAAAATACACAGCAATATAGTTGCCAAAGCGATTGAAGTTGGTTCTGTTTGATTTTTGCAGGAGCTGATGTCGCAAATGGAAGAACATAACGCAACTCATACGCTACTCAGTGCTCAAATGAAAAACTTAAATGTAAGATTGTTGTTAAATCTAAACTTCTACAGCCTTAAGGTGCTTTTTAACTGACACGAAGGGGCATAAAACGTTTCAAGGTTGTCTTTTCTATGCCTGAATTTTTCTAATTCACCATGCATTTGTTTCCTAGGATGATCTTCGTCGTGCAAACAGAGATTTGAATAAAGGAAAGGATGAAATGAAGAACCTCACAAGCAAAATTGGTAAGTTCTTCTCTGCACTGGCAACCCAACTTTTAAAAGTGCTGTTTGACCTTCTTTCAAAATTGTTTTTTTTGCAAATTTTTCTTTTCAGTCATATAAATATACTGCAAATTTCGTATATCTTAGAGAATAAAGTCTTATTTCTTTGATTCTTTTTCTACACTTGCGGTACCTATAATCACTCGCTAGAGGTATAGCTAAACGTTTTTTCCCTTTTTTTGCAGAGGAGCTGAATCTTCACAATGACAGTTCAGAGAGAGAAAGGAAGAAAGTTGTTGCCTTAAAACAGGTTTGATTTTATTTCGTAAATCCTCACTAATTTTAATGGCTTTTAAAAGGCATAGCTTAAGTATGCAAATCTAAAACAAAGCGTATAGGTCCACAAACGACTCGCAAAACCCCTGCAAAAGAAACCTCGACAAATCACCTGGAAGCCTAGTGATCATAGGGTGTCAAACAGGTCAATCCTCGAAACGGAGATTCCACATTCCAGTGCGAAAGGGGACGATCTTGTTTTGTTTTGTTTTGCTCTTTGTTATATTTGCTGTAGTTGATGTTGTTCCGTTACATTGTTGTGGTAATTCTTTTTGTTTTCAAAGACGCAAAACGGCCATGAATGCTAAAATGAGATACACATTTTTTTTACAGAGAAAAGAAAATTCTTTAAGTCTGTGCATAAATATATAGCTTTAGTCAGGCAAGCGAAGCGTCCGTTGATATATTTATAATAGAAGCAATAAACTTTAACGTAATAAACTTAAAGCCACGGCAAAGAAATCCGCAAATTTATACTGAACGGAACCTTCTACTTCATTAAAGAAGGAGTTCATGTGTGGTGATTTGAGAAAGAAAAATCACCTGAACACACAGACAAAAAAGACTGAAATATACCCCTACTCTCCGAGTCTGTACGGGCGTCTGGCGGGTGGTGTACGCTGACGTCATAACCAAATTTTTTTGCAACGATGGATTTCCAGTTCCTATTGATGGCACCCAATAGATGAATCATCTGTGCGAGTCCTCTAATTCATCTTCAATTTTTTTTTTGTAGAACCTGATGGTGGATGAGAACATTCTAAAGCTAGAGATCAAAAGACTCAGAGAGACTCTCAGTAATAAAGCAGATAATGTGCTAAACCTTGAGAAGAGAAAACTTCAGCTAGAAACAGTAAGTGTTCGTGCGTTGCAACTAAACTGCTTTTGAATCTGAAAGAAATCCTATAGCCTATTAAAGACTATTTATTATTATTATTATTATTATGCAAAAATTTCAGGCAACTGTACAGATTAAAGGTGACGATTCGCAAAGACGATTTTTAGTGCAACACAGCACTTCGATGTTGGAGCAATGTTGTAACTACTCAAAACAACGTCGCAACAATGTTGCAAAGCTGTGTTGCGCTAAAAATCGTCGTTGAGAATCGTTAGCAAGAATCCACACATCTACACGCCCAGCCCACACCCACACCCACACCCGCACGTTTATGATACTATTTTAACTTACCCACCTCTCCTTTGGAATTCTTTTTTGACTCGCCCCAACTCTCTGTCAGTTTCAACGTTCAAGATGGCGGGAGAACGTCTTAAATAGTATTGTCTTTCACACTTCAACAAACGCCTGATTTGCCGGCTACCCACTGAGCTAATCCGATACTTGGATGTGATGTTCAACTGGGTCTTCTCTGTCATTATAGGCAATGCAGAAGCGCCGTCACGAAATAGACATTCATAAGGACATGTTAAGAGCGCAGATCAAGTCTTCTGATGAAGAAAGACAGACAGTCAGGTACATGCAGTAGTGGAGGGAGGACTGGGGAAGGAACGTGACAACCTGTGTCATTGGGGGTGTATTCGGGTTTTTAAGGAAAGGCGTTTTTGAGTGACGTAAGACAACCGGAGGTGAACCTTTTTCCCTTTTAAACTCGTGAATGCCCAAGGCTATCCAAAGGGTTTTTGTGATGGGTTTTGACATGCAAATGTTCACTCGCTCACTTTGAGTTGACAGAGATCGGCTCTTCGGCTCCGATCCGAACTTGCTGCCTAATATGAAAACGACATAGTTCGTTGTCTTCGAAGGGTGCCTGTGCTGTGATTGCACTCACGCATCCTCGTGAGAGAATCCTGCCTAACATTGCAAAAAGTCCTCTCCTGTTTGTCGTGCGTCCCTTAAAAACATCTTTGCAGAGTTCTTTGACTTAGCTTATGAGAGAAGGCCCGGGGAACAAAGTTATATCAGTGAAAACCTAGGACAAAAACCGAGCGTGGGAGCATGGAATGTTGCAGAAAACGGAGTGAATGTGTAGCTGAGGGGGGAAAGGTGCTTTGAAAAGCATGCAAGATCATCGGTAGAAAATAGAAGTTATTGGAAATTCTTACTTTCATGTAGTCCCGTCTTGCACCTACAAAAGCCGAAACAGCCATTTTTTTGTTTTAGTTATTAAGCAAAACCCTCACCGAATGTTCGAATGGCACAAGCTCGCAGTGGTACAACACAAGAAGTTGACTTATCTTTTGGGTTTACTGGATTCAGATTCCACCTACGCTTTTTCTTTCCTTGAGAACACAAAAATTGTATACCTTTCTTACTTTTCTGTTGCAATTGATGATAATATGGTTTCATTTTTCATTTTACAGCTCAGAACTTCATGAACGTATATCCAAAATCGACAAATTAAGAAAGAGGTATGTGATTTGTCAACCATAATAGTTATAAAAAATGTCAGTTAATCAAGCCCAACTGAAAACACTGGACATGTAGCCAAAAGAAGAAAAACATCGTGCGCGAAAAGCAACAACGACGACGACAGTAGTGAAAACATCACTAAAAAAATGAATTTATGTCCTTCCAAACTTTATCGCGTCTATTTGGAACCGCTCAATTCGTCAAATGTAGGCGACTTTTCCTGGAATTGCATTCTTAAGGGCTTTATCCATGTTCAAATAGACAAACATGTCGTAGTCGTGCAGTGGACGTCAAAGAAATGTACTAAAAATCGTGATGCACGTACAGAGCTTTTGTTTTGCTCATAAAATCAGTTGTTTTTTGACTTTGTCGTCCTCGTCGTCGTCGTCGCCGAAAAAGTGACGGCCCAGAACTTAACGCATCTGAAAGCGTCTCAGTGCAAAACCGAAACAATCATAGAGTTACATTTCGTGTTTACTTACACCAGGTACGAAATTCTGATGATCTCCATGGCACCTCCCGAGGGGGAGGAGGAGAGGTCTCAAGCTTATTACGTCATTAAGGCAGCTCAGGAAAAGGAGGAGCTACAGCGAGAAGGTGACGAACTGGACGCCAAGATTAGGAAAGCTGAAAAGGAGATCAGGTTAGACTGACTGGCTTTCTCAAGGTTAAGTTGGTCGTGATCATCATCATCATCAAAAATAATTAACAATCATTGGGCGAGGTTATCGCAAAATATCGTGATTTGTCAGTGTCTCGCAGATCAATTATTTGCCTCAGCCCTCGGCTTCGGGAAATAATTGATCTGCTCGCCACTGACAAATCACGATATTTTGCGATAACCGAGTTCAATAATAATGTTTTATCATTCGATCACGTAGTTTGTTTTTTAATAAATAATATCTTCGGAAAGCAGGTTAGCGCACGCTGCCTTCCAGGAGTAATGACAGAGATCACATAAACGACCAAGGAGCAAGCGTGGTTTCATTAACGCATGAGGAGAATAGTATTTGCAGCCAAAAACAGTTGAACGACATTGCACATGAGCACACCATTATTTGTAAGCAGTTATTTGCAGGTCACGTGGTGGGCTCTCGGCCAATGAAAAGGAAGAAACATTTGCATCAAATGATAAATTCCGTTATTTACCCTCGGTAAACAGTTCACCGGCGAAAAATGTCTACGCATGCTCTGCAAAAAATGACACGTGATCGATTTCGGGTAATGTCATTGGCTCCGATGCAAAAATGCCCGTGGAGATGAAAAAAAAAAATGGCTGTATTTTTGACAGTGACAGCGTTGCGGTTTTCTTGCTATAGTAAGAGATCAAAAATTATTTCGGTGAAAGTTTTGAGTGGAATGTTTTCTCTAGTAAATTTAGCGTCGTAGAAGCGGCGGACAAACTTAGTGGTGGCTATTTGTCGGAGATATTGGCTTTACAATCGCCTGCTTGGGTGCAGAGGCCATGCCAAAAAGGTGGGTATTTTTTACTTTCTATGCTTACTGTTAGTTTCGGGCCACACGGTACAACAGGAAATTGTAAAGGTGTGAAAGAAAAATTATTTAGCTTTGTTTTGGTATATAAATTAGCTTGTACCGAGTGGCTCGGAAGCGACAGCTTTGTTAAATGTGTATCCCGTTTTTGTGTCAAAATTCGACTTAAACATTCGACAACATTCGACTGTTGATCGAAGAGCGTATTACAACGCTACCCAAAATGTTTTTGTTGTTTAGTTCGAGTTTCCTATCACGGATTCAACAAAAAAAAAGTAGAGGGACAGACATTTTTGGGCTTTGTTTTGTTAATATGACTTAGCTTGTACTTTGTTGCTCGAAAAACTATATTTAGATGCTAAATCTCCGTGTGTTTACACTGTTTATGGCAGAAAAATAAGCTTACGTTTAGTTCAACTTAATCTTGTGTCACTCGGTACAAAAGAAATATTCTTAGCCATTGCCTTGCTGTGTAAATTGGCTTGTGGCTAGTGGATCGAAAGCGGCCGGGTTGCAGCAGTTTTCTAAAGTGCGTAGTTCGTAACGTCTTTTTGTCGATCGGTGCACATTTCATTGTTGTTGCACATTATTACAGCTTTGTATGTTACAGAAATTTGAGTTTTATCCGAACTGTCGAATGAGAAAATGTGAGAGTGTTTTCATTAAAATGCTTAGACCGTCTTGGAGCTACAGTTCGATAGGTCCAGCAACATTTTGATCTGTAAAAAAAAATTCTGTTTACAATGTGCACAACTGCTTGCAATTTTATAATTGAAGGATCTAAGTTTTGATTATTTTGCTCATAAATTTGACTTGGGATTACTAAAATTTTTACACACAAGGCTTTCAGTGGGGGGTGCTTCTTTGCTTGAAAATTGGATCCTGGAAGGAGAAGAACAAGGTAATTTTTCTGTGAATGCTTTTGTTTTTATATGCATTGTTTTTGGCTTAATTTTTTTGGGAGCCAAGTGATAAAATGAATGACAGAGTTAACATGCTACTAAGTATTCAAAAGCTCTTTCCAAGAAAAAAAATCATCACAAATTAAACTTACAGGAGTGTAAAGCTTGGAGTAAACTTTGAGTCTTAATGAAATTTTCGTTGGATCATGTTAATGAATGCAGTTGTGCAGGATGTGCAGTTTCCAATTTTGATCTTCTGTCAGAATTATGAGAGGACACTCACAGATCTCATTCAAAAATTATAGTTTCATTGTAATTATCGTTTGTTTCTATTCCTATAAACTTCTCATCAGGTCTACATTTTGCATGAATTTAATGGGATATATATTTGAAGTGGTTGTTGTTTCACAGTGAAGTAGCTTTCACTTTGTTTTTTGATTTGAAGTTCAGTTTCTTCTTAGTTGTTGGCTAAGGCAGTGTTGAAGTATCTGACATGTTAACATACTTTACTTTTCATTTCTCTTCAGAAAAGATTGATTGATCCTGCCCATCAAACAAAGTGCAGCCTCACAAACAAGATTTTTTAACCCAAAAATTGTGTACTCAAGGAAAGCACATGTCCCTGACAGTGTCAATAAAATTTATTTATGGAGATATCTGGGTTTTTACTCCTTTGTAGCACTTTAGACTAAGTGCATCACTTTTTTAACCTTCATATACTGAAAAAATGTAATCAGTATTTTTTCAACTAACACTTGAATCAAAGTTCTCTTTAAAGACGGCTTTAAAGTTTTGATATTAAAATTGCATCCGTTCTCAATGAAAAAACTGAATGCAGACACTAAAGTTCATTTAGCTCGTGTTCAAGTTTTTTTTGTAAATTGGAAAGTGTTGCTGGAGAAAAAGTATTTTTGCTTTACCTTTCAGGGAAAAAAATAATAATAAAATAACTACCAGGTGTCTAAGCAATTTCAAAGGACCCATAGTGTCTTATTTATCTGCTGCATTGAGCTGTGAACAAAGGCCGTTCCTTCTGGTGACCCTGCTTTTTTCAGAAACATTGTTTTCCTTCGTGATCCGAAGTTGAATCCCGAAAACCGGCCAAATCGCGAGCATCGCAGGAAACGAATCCCATAGGAATAGGTGAAAAAGGATAATAAAAAGTCTAGGCTATTCTAAAAATATCCGATGTGCATTTGCAACTCATATTAAGCCGCAATTAACCTTCTTTCCACTGGAATAAACAAAGTATGGAGGTATTGCCGCCATTTTGAATTTGGCATTGTCACGTGGTCGCGCGACGACCAATCAGACATTTTTCGCCGGTGAAGGTAAACAGGGGTCTTTTTTGCATGAGCATGCGCGACCGCTGACTTGACAAAGAACACGCGACCAGTGACAGCGACCGTGGTGCATAGTCGTAACAGCCAAATTGTTCACTTTGAAAGCTTGCTTGACATTGAAATGGTAGCAGGAACTTAGGAAAGACCTTCGTTGTACAAGATAAATAAAAATCTGGTTATTTAAAGTAGAGACTGATGCGCTGAACGAGGTGAAAGAGCAAGTTTCTCAAGGATGTCTGACACGAACATAGCTGCTTGTTATTGTTTGGCGCTCGACTCGTGTCTTGATTCCCGTTCAAGAACCGCAAAGTTTTGCATAGAATGCGTTGCTGATGCGTAGTTATTGAGCAAAATGCTCTTTATTTAGTGTTTGTCTATAAATCGGATGTAAATTAGTTTCTCGATACCGTAGAGGATTTCTGTCAATAATTTGTTCATAGCTGATTTAGCCATATTTCGGGAGTGGATTAATAACGATCAGCGGGCGACTACCACGCCGTTATCAGTCGCAATAGAAAGTTGTTCCCTTAAGTATTTTAGCGATACAAAGTTTGTTTATCGGAAAATTGTAGAACGTCTTGTTTTTGCGTGGACTAACATTGTAACGCATTATTAACAGGAATATTCATTTAGCTAGAACTTAAGTGCTGTAAAAATTTTTAACTTTTGGTCGGCATCACATGTTTACTGTACTTCTTGGGAAACCTAACGGTTTGATTCATCGAAATCGGTCACAAGATTCGACTTTAATTTCGGTCCTGTTGAATACAGTTTTGACTGTGTCTCATTGATATTCATTTTTTTTATTTTGCGAGACATACAGAGTGACTATCACCAGGTGACTATTCTACGTCTCGTGTGCTGTTAATTTTGTAGCTTTTAAGTGCTGGGAAAATTGTAGAACATATATTAATTCACTGCTGAACTCAACACCGGCTTTTGCGGACTTCGAGCCCGCTCGCTGAAATTTGCTGGTTTTTTTTTTTTTTTTTGAATATTTCTGTTCCTTTCTCATTTCAAAACGAAGAAAATTGAAAGTGTTTACTTGCATCAACAAACGTTTCGGCACTTTGTTTAGACTTTGATGAGGTTAGCGCAATCCTGCAGGCACTACATATACGCGCAATGTTGTCCAGGTCAAGTGGGGAGGTGAAATTTGATGGTAGCTCGTGTATGTTGAGCTTCAGCTATAGTGGCGCCATTCTCTGGAACAGTCTTCCTAGTAACTTAAGGGAAGCAGATTCCCTTGGGCAATTTAAACGATTACTCAAAGAACTGTAAGGCACGGCATTCGTGGAAAGCAGCTTTTTATTTTTATTATATTGGTATTAGGCATTTTTAAAGCTGACGAATTTTGTACCGTGGATATCTATCTATCTGTTAAAGCCGGTCTACTTCGCTTTTGTTAAGACCATGTTACAGTTTTTTTGCAAACTACACATTTTGTTAAATCACGAGCACATCCGCCAAGACCAATGAGAAAAGTAATCGCGACGATGGCTTTGAGACGCGCCATTTTGATGAAGGCAGACCCTGTGGTGAGTCTCCACGCATATCGCTTGTTCAGCGGTCGCGCATGCTCATGCAGAAAAGACCACTGTTCCCTCGGTAGTGTTTAAAGTACTAATGCTAGTTGAGGGGGAGGGGGGGGGGGCGAGCAAATGCTTGAAACAAATAATTTAAATCGAACTTAACAGGGTTAAGAATCCCAACCAGCTGGAGGCAAACCCAGTTAGCAATTCACAAGCATGGTCAAGGATTTGAACTTGGGACTCAGCTAGCGATCAGGGGGAAACTTGAACTCGGGGCCTCCAAATTGCAAGTCCAGCTCCATAACCGCTCAGCCACGCTGCCTCCGATGTATATCTCATTGTCATCATCATTATCACCATCGTTATCAACAATAGGTTTCCTCGAAAACTCATTTTTGTCGTCATTTTATCGTCCTTAGATATTAAAAGTATCGTACTTATCTTAAAAATCAACCCTCCCTTAACCGACAGCTCTGATAATCTGATACTGATCAAACTAGTTTATTGTATTTTTTTCTTCTCTTTATAGGGCGTTAGAGAACACATTGCGTTTGATGAATGGACGTAACGAGACTTACAGGAAAAGCTTCAACAAGGTAGACGAAATGAGTGAGGAATTTGACGAGAAGCAGCGCTTGGAAGATCAGATGCGTGCTGTAATGGACAAATACAAATACAAACGGCGACAAATTCGCGAGCTTCAAGAGGATCTGGGCTCCATGCAGAACACGGTAGACAGTTTGACCGCAGACGAACAAGCTTTGGTTGAGGTTATCACTGAAAAACAAGCCAAGACGACAAATTTACAAAAAGAGTTAGACGATCAAAAAACTAAGAAGGACAGGGCTTCTCGTGAGGCCGCTAAAATTGCTCGCGCTGTAAGAAGCGCAAAAAAGAGCCCAGGAGAACTTCATGAAGAGAAGGATATGGACTTGAGAGAGCTACGAGAGTTTAACACTCGCACCATGAAACAAATGGGTGAAGTACTACACAATTACCCAGATCTCGCTCCCAGTGTCCAGATTTATTTTAGCCAGGCCGGGTTACCTATGCCGCCGTCCCCTGGGCCCGGAGCCTCTCGGCCTACATCATCGCGCAGTTCAAGGAGCTCGGGAACGATCTCGTCCGCTCGGTAAGATGGGAAAAAACATATTTATCCCTTAAAATATCGAGCTGAGTACATGTACACGTACACACAGTGGAACCCCGATACAACGATCCTCGATATAACGATATCCCCGGTATAACGATAAATATGCTATGTCCCGGCAAAAGTTACAGTAAAATGTATGGGACAGAACCCCGATATAACGATCTTCGAAATAACGATATTCCCGATATAACGATGAGTTTTTAGCGCACCGAGCGTAAAAATCTTCCCCGATATAACGATATTACAGTATCAGTACACAGATACAATTTAAACAAAACATTGAATTTAATACGATAACATTGCAGTAATCGAGTACAGTACAGTAATCTGTAACGTTTCTGTCAACAGCTTTCAGTTTACGATGACTCTTTATCCTCCTCGTCATTTAATAGTTCTTTCAGTTTTAGTATTTTTGACTCCTTCTTGTGACAAAAAGTATACGTCGCCGGGATTTCAAGGCCGATGCCTTTGTTCCTGCGTTTTCCTGTAATTAAACAGTATGTAGTAAAAAAGTACATGTTAATTTTACCCCGATATAACGATATTTTCGGTTATTTTACGGCAATATCGATATAACGATCTAATCCCACTGTTCCCATGGCATATCGTTATATCGGGGTTCCACTGTAATTGTACTCCAAAGCCTTTTGTGTTTTGAAGATTTTAATTCTGACATCGCAGGATTTTTAGACAGTACTTAACAATATTTAGCATTGAAGTAAACCTGTTCCTTGATGGAGTTGGTTGGAGTAAGTAAGTCGCCTAAGTATATTATTGAATTTGAAGGAAATCTGTATCGACATCGCATCTGTACCTCCTGTATGACGAGATTTGGCTGCTCACAATTTACACAAACCACCCGTGTGGAAATCTTGTACATAAACATAAAACTATAAAATTTGATGTGGGTGGAGGGGGGAACGTTAATTTTTTACTTCAGTTGATTTTTATTTTTCCATTGTTTTGGGGGTATTGTAATACATGCTAATGAATTTAAAATACAGGAAAAACAAAAAATAACTGAAATAAAAAATTGACTGCAACATATATATTTAAATCAGCTGAATAGACTAAAAAGTGTAGAAAAATTGCTTCACCTCAGATCACAGCCCATATTTTTTGAAGCTTTGCAATAAAAGGAATAGCGCGCTCGACTCGTTTGATTTTCCAACCGGAATTTCCGGTTTTCCAATGCAGATGGTTAGTATCCCAGATGTGTTTGCTCCTGAGTTGAATGTTCTTCCAGTAACTGGTTTGTTGAATGATCGTCTTATAGATCTGATGTATCCACCGGAAGTCGGCGTGGTGTTGGTACAGTAGATATTGGAGCCTTGGCTCTCACCGGAGCCGCGAGTCCAACAGGGGCCGGGAGCCCTAAACCAGGTATGTCCTCTTGACAAAATGCGCATGTCCAAAGGATAAAAAGCCAGTCTTACCGGTTCATTGCTTCGGCTTCGGCTGTCAAAAGCTTTTGATTGCATCCCTAAAAACATTCTATATAAACTTCCAGTTTAAATAGGCGGCCTAAGCCTGTAATTTCAGTCATGTAGCTATTTTGAATTGGGTAATAAAGAGTGTGATGTATTTCTTTTTGTCTTTTTGTGAGTGTTTATTACAATAGATTGCTCCGTTTATACGGCGAATAATTCCTTATTTTCGTCAAAGATAGTCATCATCAGCGCAAAGGCCTATAAGGTCGTCATCCTGTCGGTATATCCCACACTGTTTAGATAGAAAATAGTCTCCCACGTTACGCAGACGTTCTTTTGGCTCGTCACGCAATCCCCCAAACAGATGTTCGTGGGGGTAGGAACTCGTGACGAACCCCTAAGAACGTCTGCGTGGGAGGTAAGATACAAAAGGGTGTGGGCCCAGCAAATTGCTTCTCGCAACGCGGGGCGTTAGTCAGAAGGTAGAAAGGAGGAAGACTACTTCACTCTCACGACCTTATTTCGCTAGCTGTTCAATCCATGAGGGGAAAACGAAACGCTTGAAGTCTAGGCTCGTTTCTCCTACAGTGACTGCCTTCGATTGATCTTTTTCTAGGATGACAGCAGGTGGAAGTTTGGTACAATTTCTAACAACTTTCGTTTGTTCCCAGGTGTCTCTCCAACAGGAAGTGCGCGGGGAAAGAAGTCGAGCTCCAGGCCGGGCTCTGCAGCTGGGTCCAAGGCCTCTTCTCGAGCGAGCAGCGCGGCCAGTCGTCGAAGCATCGATCGGCGTTAAATCACGTCTTTTTGGTGCTGTCTTTTTCACTTAAAAATTCTCTGACATCCATTGTCAGGCTTTGTCAATTTTGTACATAGACTTGTAAATACTTATTGACTTTATAACTTTGCAAATTTCATAGTTCGCTGTCTTTTATTTATCTGCAACAGAATTAAAGAGTGGATCTGAAGTTTTTGTGCATTTCTCTTGCTGGGTGTCCTGTGTTCCGAACAGTGGCTCTGGTTGAAAAGGCCAGGGAAAGGAGGAAATTAGGCTCGCAAGGAGCTCGCTAGCAGAGTTGTTGGAGCCACGAAGCTCATCCAATCATCTTTTTTAATGGACCTTCGAAAACACACGTCCCCTTTTCTAGGGTTGAGAACATTATTTGTGTCAATTCGTATATTGTTTCATTTTGAGAGCTTCGAAGCGTTTCTTCAGTAAGGGCCGTTTTGCCAAAGTCTTAAACAAATGCCCATTCACACCAACTAAACATGTCTAATTAAACCTCTAGATTTTAAAAAATGGAAAACAAACACGAAAACGAACACAGGTTTTTAGACAGGATTCAAATTTGTAATTTGCACTAAATTTCTAATCAACAGTAAGCAGCGTTTATGAAGGGAAAAAATTTAAACCTTGTTTAACTAAAAAGTTTTTAAACATGTTTAGAGTGTAAATGGGGCTTAAGTTACCTGTCGGAAACCTCCCTAATACATGTCCTGAGAGCAGCTGTATAAGCCACTACTAACACGGTAAACCTTGGTAAACCATGGCTAAAGAAGATTATGAAATTACAACTTGTTTTCAAACTTCTGTTTAGACAATTTTTTCGATCCTTTCACTTTCAAAAGGAATTTAAGTAACGGGCATGGTCCCTATCAGAAGTCCTTTCACTTCTCGTATGTCGGCTTCAGCTACAACCGTAGAATTCCACTCTCAAGGCGACCTTATTTTGCCAAGACCTTGGTACGATCCGTAGGTACATTGCTCGGATGGGGCACTGGAGCTGGTTTATTACCACAGTATTCCTGTCCGTGTTACCAACGAATTCCTAGAACATCATAAACGTCGAAAAGGTGGTGTTTAATTTGGACTAGACCAGTGTAATGGTGCTATACCCCCGTCGGATCAATTTAAATTGATTCCCCGGATCAATTCTGAGAAACTGCCCACCTACCCCTCCCCTAACTCAACATTAACACTTACTTCTCACTTGGGGCAAAATGTTGGGTTAGGGGAGGGGTAGGTGGGCGGTTTCCCGGAAACCTAAATTGACACCCCCCCCCCCCCCCCGTCCCCATGCATTCGTGCTTCTACTGACTCGTCCCCAGTCGTCTTCGCGTAACGCGCGCGGCGGGAGCAGGGGGTGATGGGAAGGGAAAACGGGCTTTTGACCTTCCCATCACACCCCTCGCGCCACTAAGGAGAGACAGAGAGAGACGACTGGGGACGAGTCAGCGTGCTTCTAGGGGAACAAGCCTCATCCATTGATCACACACTGGTATAAGGTTCGGCCTAGAGACTTCATCGGCTTCTCTGTTTGCTCCCTGAAGAGCAGACTTCCCAGTCCTTCACGATCGCAACTCGAAACACGTAACTGTGAATTTTATTATTCCACGCACACAGTCAATTGGTTTTTAAAAGAACCAATTGACTGTGTGCGTGGGATAATAGCGACCCCCTTGGACTTGAAAAGAGAACCTGCGCTGCTTCAAACTATATCGCGCTTATTCCATCTCGTCCTATTCGTCAAATTTTGGTAATTTTTTTTGGAGTTGAATTGTTCAAGGACTGTCTCGAATTTCAGGAGAAGAAAAAGACTGGAGTCGTTGTGTTGGGTTCACTTTCTCCAAAAAACGTGTAATTAGGCATTTTCACATCATAGTCGCTTAGTGACGGCAAAGAAATGTACAAAAAAGGGGTGTTGTTATTTTGCCAATCTAAGCCTTTTGCTTTTTTTTGCCGTTGTCGTTGTCGTCGCCGTGTTCGTTGCTTAAGCTCCCTATTGAGTTCTACAAACAGGGCATACTGTTAAAGCTTCAGAAAAGAATATAAAAATAGCGGTTCAAAAAAAAATTCTCTTTAACAAAGATCGACGAAATTGAGACGGGATCCAACAGGACATTGAGTAATTTTGATTTGCAGTGGACAAAAACCTTGTACCAGAATAATTTAAAGCATATTGCATTCTTTTTTACATTTTTCAAGGGCTTAAGATGTAATTAGTCATATGTAGTAACACCTAAAAAAATTTCTTATGGGAACTGGAGAAAATGAATGTCCAATTTCACAAAGTTACATCTTACACATGAAATTTTCAGAATTTTACCTGTGTAATCACTGTGTAATCATTGTTGTGAAATTTGACGTTCAATTTCTCGGACTTCCATGAGAAATTTTCTTTGGTCTTACTACAGAGGATTTATTACATCTTTAGCCCTTGAAAAATGTAAAAAAGGATGCAATATTCTTTAAATTATTCTGGTACAAGGTATTTGTCCACTGAAAATTAAAATTACTTAATTTCCTGGGGATTCCGTCTTAAGCTTGTAAGAGGGACCACCACTTTATTTTTTTCAGCGCAAGGGTACCAACAAGAGATCGAGTTTGATACTCTCGTTCGTTTCCAGGGTTCTCTCTTTCACGATCTGCGACGAGTAGAAGAGAACCCTGGAAACGAGTATGCATAAATTGCTGTCTCGTATCAAGTTTGCATACAGATCACGGTATCTCACCTTTCGTGATCCGGGATATGATGCAACCTCGTGAAACGACCACGTAAAACCATCTAGGCTGTATTGGAGATGGTAACGATAAATCCACCAATCATGATGAGGGTTTCCCTGAGTAGCCACGCCTGTAATGAGCTTTGAGTAGGGGTGGAAACTAATCTGTAGAGATTGATCGCTAGAGTACCCTTCGTTAGCCCAGGATGTGTTCGCGTATAATCTCGCATCACCAGCCACGAAAGGACTGAAGCTGGATGAGGCGTTGAAGTTTAGATCAGAAAGCTGATGGTTACTCAGACCCAGAGAGAAGAAGGATTGCAAACTAAGAAGATAATGACGAGAATTACAATTGCTTTAAAAGCGCGATCCCATACGCTCAACATTTGCCGGAAAAAAAATCATGCATTTCGTCGATTACTAGCCTGTGTGCAGATGTCTCCCAAAGGAAATAGAAGACGTCTGCGCGCAGGCTAGTCGATAATCTACAATTAAGCTATAACACAGAATAGCTGTTTTACAGGAAGTACTACTTTATGAGCACTCTGGACTGTAATATCACATTGAGGGTCTATAATCTCCCCAGGCCAAAGACAGAAGAAGAGACAATCGGAGTGGATTAAGGGGATTAAAACAGGTGCTTTAATATCTTTTATCTGCTTTCAATTTTAAGAATGGGACTAAAAATAAGGCTCTCAATTAATTTGTGTGGAAGTATAGAATGTCATCATCATCATCATCATCATCATTATCGATATCACCATTATTGTTGCTTCTGTCGTTTTCAATATCACCGCCATTGTCATTTCAATTACCATTACTAATGGTCAATTCGAAAAAGGAAGGAAGTGTTTGGTCACTCTGGAAAGATTATCGAAAATTTTCATATTTTCATTTAAAGGGAAGAAGTGCCTTTGTCTTGGCTTCAAGTTATCGTGATTCCAATATAAAGAGTCAATGCATTCACACTGTTACTCTCACCCAGGCTCCTACGACTTAGAAAATTGAGAACGAGGCAAACGTGTCCTTATAGTTTAATCCCTTTTACCACTTGTGGGAGCATTACTGATGGTTAATTTATGAATGTTGCATGTTTGCATTTCATTTACTCACTTTCACATGCTTCTCCGCTGTATTCAGTGGGACAAGAACATTCAAATCCAGGCGCGTGGTCAAGAATCTTACACGTCACATTATTTTGACAAGGAAAGGCTTCACAAAGGTCGTGCGGTGGTTTCAGCTTTTTGGAGTATACCGCGCCGGGCATGCTCTGGAAGTCTTTGGAATCCGTCAAACTGGTCGCGTTGTTTAGCTCGCAGGTCTTGCTGGGAATGAAGAAATTGAAGCTGTAGCAATACGGATCAGCGTCACATCTTGAGGCGCAAGATTCAATTCGTATCTCGGATATTCGTTCGTGGATATGAATGAAAGAGGGTGTAGTCGACAATCGATTCCACTGAGCGGCAGTCGTTCGAAGCGGTCATTTGGCTCACAAAAACAGCAACAGATGGGCCAATAAGACTTTTCTTGACATTTTTGTTCTGCTAAAAACGTAAAAGAATATTCTTTTTTAAGTGTAATTATTTTTCCCTGTTTTCTTCATGAAACGTAATTATTTACTTCAAGCATGATACTTTTAATGTTAACGCAATTAGAAGGCCTTCCTTACTAAGTTTAATAACCTGTTCATGTTGTCCTTCAGCAGCATGATCGCTGATCGGCGAAAGCTTGGATTTTAGTTTTCACTTTTTAAACAGCAGTTCAAGGACTCAATAGAACAGTTTTATACATTACTAAGTTTAATGATGTTGTAACGGCTGCATTATCATTCTATGAAATAATTGTTTTTCGTTGTGTAATGTTTGTACAAGCACATCTTTAGTAGCAAATTATCTTTTTCGCAAAGAAATAAGAGAGTTGAGTGGGTTAGCAAGTAAGTCAAACCAGGGGTAAAAACCTCGTCCCAACGTAGAAGTATATAGAAAGATCATATCTTTGTGACTTTTTTTAGTCTTTTGTAAAAAGGTAATAATTTTCCTTTTCGAGTCGATATCCTCGCAAATAACTAAAGCACTTCAACTAAAAAAGGAGACGCTTATTCAATCTTCTTCAGTTGAATTCGCCTTTTTTCCCCACAAGTTCATATGTTTGGTGCCACACATTACGATTAGCCTAATCATAACAATATATCTGCAACTTAAGTCCATTAGTTTCGTAGTTATATTAGATCTAACGACTTACACTAAAACTGACTTGATTTAACTTTGGTCCAGGATAGTCAACAAACGACTTTAAAATGATTTACACGAATCTCAGCGTCTGTTACCTAGATTTCGAGTTTGTCCGGGTGTGTTTTTCCCTCGCAACTCACACGAAAAACAATTAGGAACGTTGCAAAGTGTGAAATTCATCACACAAGTACAATATCAATGAGGTCCTGAATTCTGACATAAAACTCGTATCTTTTTTGGAAGGTGCTTGTTTGGTCCAAATATGTGTTGGATGAGAGCTGTCTAGGATAAATTCAATCATTTGTTTGAAAAAGTCCCGACAACTGACTAACGTGGAATGCTTAATATTGATATGTTCACAAAGTATATGTTTAGTCTATGACTAGGCCATTTTACACAACCTTTCAAACTGATGAACGGCACAAAGGTAATTTAAATAATACAAAAACTTTCAAGTTTTAAGTATTTTTATCTTATCCTGTTTTAGCCGTTATAAAGCATTGAGAACAATCTGATGAATTTTTACATTTTATCGGCCGTCTTAATTAACACTTACGGTCTTTTTTCATTTTATCAAGATCAACACGATAATAAGATACGGTAACAGCTCGGTTAATGCATATGGCATCTTTTTAGTATGTAATTAGTTATTTTGGAGATCACACTCGATATTGATTCAAAATAAAAGGGGCTTTACTGTCGCTCTCATTTCTATTCCTTTGGATTTGTATTTTAGGTGGCCGGATTAAAATTGTCTTTTTTCCGAAATGAAATTAGCCAACGAGTTCTGGCTTTCTTTACTGCAAAGGCTGCGCCTAGTTGAACCTCAGGAAACTTTGGGTAAATTTCTACTCCTTCATGTATAACGATGGCTCGAGGAAATTATAAAAATACTTAACGACTTTTGTTCAAGACATTAGTCAGTTTGACTTCCATTTCGTTTTCTCGCAGTGAGCTCCTAAGACTCCTAATGTTAATGACTCAAACAAGTTCTTCCGCTCTTGAAGGACTTGAACTAGAGCTGGAGATGGTTGGATCATGGCCTCGTTCAGTTTTTTCAGTTTACATGTTTGTTGACCTCAACTTCGTCTCGGTCCATAAAAACGCAAGAAATTACTTGGCCAATATACTGCCATCTTGACCTAATAAGCTCGGTCTATAACGCATATATAGAGAGACCGTCAGCACTGGACCGTAGCGTTTGTAGCTCTTGGAAATTTTCATCTTTTTACGTGGCTCAAGAACAACGAAAGAATAACACATGACTTCAACGGCAGCCGTGAAAAGGTGATGCGTTACTAAAGTAATAACTGTAGCTCCTCAAAATATACGGTTGCCTTAACAGTTGCCCGAAAAATTACAAGGGTTGCTTTTGCAAGTTATGTTGCATCAAGGTTACGATATTAAATACGTTCACTTACCACCGCTGTTTGTGTTGTACGTTGTTTTAATCTGGCTTAAGGAAAAAATTGCATGATACAACATAACCTGTTGGAGAGTGCACCTGTTTTTTTTTTCTAAGAAAGAAGAAAGAAAGACATTCGATTGAAAGGTATCATCCGATCTTCTTCGCACGCATTTTGTACCTACATTCCTTGCGTTATAGTTTACCCAGAATTCTTTATCAGATGGCCTGTTTTGCCGGTAGGCTTGGTCACTAAGCAAGTTACACGGGACAGTGGCGCTGGATCGTGACCGAAATGGTTTTGGACGAAGAAAAAGCGCTTTTAAGCGAGGAAATTGGCTTTGAAAAGGTTACATTTTCACTCTTTTATCTGTTGTATTATTTTACATTCAGAATAACTTTAAGCTGTGGTATTTTAGCCCTTTATGCCCCTATCAGCCCTATCGATTGTCATGACACAATCAGGCAATGAAACCGGCGTCCACTATAATGACAGGAATATCAGCTTAGTATGACTGGATTTTAATTTATTTGATCGGTAAACTTACGTTTTTTAACACAAGACAACAACAAATACTTTCATTTCCATTTATCTAAGAAAAAATAGTTGATAAATCAACGGAATAAGTTCTAAAGTGGAGGTTTTAATGCCGTTTGTTTCCAATAATAGGTCCAGATTTTAATTTGCGATTGCTTAGAGCATGATTGATATTGTCCTCAATCAATTATGGTTCATCTGTAAGCTGAATCTTCTCTTTTTTTAACAAGTTTTTGTAGGTGTGAGTGAAATGCCAACCACGATCGACTGAGTCAGAGTTTTTCGTTTTTTGATTGTGAATACAAGAAAATGTTGAAGATCTGAATTGGCAAGGGTGGTTGGCCAAGATTGGGAAGAAGACAAAATTCAGCCAATGAAATTGCACAAACTGTAGCTGTGTTGTAGAAAACTCAACACGTTTTCATAACATCTGACAGTGTCTGGTGAATAATTGTGATGATGTTTTGCAGCTAATGGCCGCATTGACCTCTGCTCTCTCCGCTATAGAATGACGATTCCGACCCTGAAGATGAGGGTGAACAGGAGGAGTCACCAGAGGGTGGAGATGAAGATGACGAAGAGGAGGATGAGGAAGAATTAGAGGATCCCGGGGATAAAGTCAGAGAAGCATGCGCTCAGCATAAAGAGTGTGCTAAACTTTTTGAGGAATTGGAGGCTTGCAATAATCGAGTGAACAGCAAGTCAAATACGGAGGAGATATGTGTACAGGAGTTGTTTGATTTCTTAGAATGCCGTGACAAATGTGTAAGTGCTATTAGCATTTTTTACTTCTTGTTTAGGTTTGCAGTGCTTAGATCCAGAAAACCTTCATACTCCTCTGTGGAAGTGATTAGAAATGCCCATGTTAGAAGGGGTTCTTTAAGACCAAAAAATTTTTAAAATGTGGGAAGCTTACTTAGAATTTCTAGAGGGGTAGTGTTGCACAATGGTGTCCTGTTTTCTCATGCTGTTAATTTTGTAGCCTGCATAAAAAAACTCCAACATGTATTTTAAACCCTCCAATTGTTGGAAAAGAGCTTCTATTTACTTGGAAAAATGGAACAAGAAAACCTTTCCTTAGAGAACGTTTTATCTAGCATTTTTCATAAAAGTTAATTTTTTGTTGTACATTTGCTGTTTTGAGCCACCATTTTAAGAAGTTCTTGCAGATGAGCTACATCCCCTATGTTAAAGGAGCTGTGTCACGAAGTTTATCAAAATTGAAAATTATGGGAACTCCCACCAAACTAAGTGAAACATGAAATAACTGCTCAGGGCATGAAGAGAAGGTATAAATAACACAACAAATACAAAAGGAGGAATGGATGGATAAACTTGAAGAAGATTGAAATAGATTGCAGTATTATACTTTTTGAAAACATGTTAGCCTAACATTTCTTCAAAGTTCATTTTATTTGTTTGTAACATTTGAAATACTACATGAGAGATAATCATTTGACATGAAGCTGTGATTTTGCCGTTTACAAGTAACGTAAGTCCATAGCAATTAACGATGCATAAGTGACATTGTTGAGAAAATGAACCACAGCGTGAAATGCTGAAATTTTAGGGGGGAAAGTGCAGCTGGGTGTTTGCAAGGAAACCGGTCATTTCGATACAAAGTTGTTTTGATACATACTCAAGCAGTGAAATTGCACCAAAATTTTGTTTACTTCAAGTTTAGTTTGCATGTGAACAAGAAAAACGTTTTGGGTGAATATTATTACTTTGTTCTTTAAGCCAAATATGTGGAACTATTTACACTTTGACTGATTAAACTTGCATTGAAACGACTTTGTATCAAAATGACCGTTAACTGTTTGCAACACTATTTCATGTGACATCTGGAAATATCTGTAACATTATTTTTTAGGCCTGGTCACTTGCTTGTTAAAGCAACAAACATAATATTTTGTTGCATTGAACGTCAACAAGTATTTCATCATTTTGGTCTCACCGAGTTCATTTATCTTACATTGTAAGTCTATTGTATTAATGTTTATTTTTTTTTCAGCTTGCACATAGCTTGTTTTCAAAAGTAAAGTGATGAATATTCATGCCAGTATCAAGTTTGTAAGGATCAGGATGTTCCAGCTTGATTGCAAAGATGTTAAAAGTGTCTGTTGGGAACACTGGCTGTTTAGTCCTTTTTCATCTTTTTCCTGAAATACCACTTTATTTTAATACCAGGAATTATTTACAGCTGTGCGGACAGCAATGTGCTTGTTGAATAAAGGAGATGTCATTTTAAGATAATAATATTGTCATCACTTTGTGTATAAGTTTGGGTAATGACGTGATTTGTTAGTGATCTTTGGTATTATCAGCACAGATATTAAGGTGAACCTCTCTTTTGTGACCACAAATAATGTCAAGATTTGGTGGTTTCTTACAGCAGAGGGCTGCAGGACTCTCACTATTGGCTGGGGGCCAAGTATTTTCCCCGCAGCTTCGATGAGCATAACCCCTAGCTACTTTCATAAGTACTTTCAAAAGTAATATAAAACCAAAGGGACTTCCTAGCTGTTCAATTCCCCTCCTACTAATTTCATTTACCCAGCAACTTCAGACACATGGGGGCTTAACTGTATTGCTGTGTTATGTTATTTCACACATTAGTTGAATGAGGTTGTTTATCACAAGTGGTGATGGTACAAGTACCAATGTCTAATATGACCTACATAAGGTGCTATGAATAATAATGCCTATGAAATTTTCACATAACAGTCAAAGTAAGTTGAAATGCCACTACCGTTCTCAGCAAAAGTAATAAGAAATTGCTCAAGAAATGTTTCAATTATTGAACTGAAAAACTTTATCATGTTATAGCATGAATGTTGAATATTTTCCCACCAAAAGCCTCTGAGCGGGGAAAATAGCAAAATGTGATATCAGAGGGAAACAACTTATACAGTTACCCAAGAATGTTGACCACTCACTGAGATTTTCTTTCATAAATGTAAAGACAAGTTTTTCTTTGTGGGCTATATAGCAAATCACTGAACAATTGTTCCCTCAGGAAACTAGTGATTTTTTTTCCAAGAATCTCAATGTTTCCTGAAGCAGAGCTGAGGGCAACATTGAGATTCTTGGGAAACAAGATTAATTGTTTCCGTTGGGACCAGTCATTTAAAATAATGACGCTTAATAGCAACGATGAAGACAACAGCAATCAGAAGCATGTGCAGCTTGCTTTGCATGTAAGCAAAGGATGACGAATTCTTTTTTCTCCTTTAAAACATATATTTGGTACACATGAATTCAATTCCAGGAAAATTCACCAACAGTTGACATTTTAAGATAGTCGGAATAATCCCAACAATCTCATGGAAGTTGTTCATCGTTATGTTTAAAAAGGGTTTTGTTTTGACTGCTTACTGGAGGTCTTCATCAGGCAATAGAGTTGATTCACCAATCACCAACAACCACAGTGATACAGTCTTATAATAAATCGACTGTATAGCCTGACGAAGATCTGAAGTATGAGGTGGAAATATAGCAATCTGAATATCTAAGTGACCAATCGTGAGACAAATGATCAATGAAACCATCCTGAAAAAGTTTGTCAATTATGTTCATAATGAACATCACAACTATTAACCTCCTTGAACTACCAAGCCCTTAAGGCAATAACAGGGAGCTTTAGCAATGATAACATAAATATTAAGAAAACTGAGTCATGTATTTGATTTATCCAAACATTGTCAGGATGGTTTCAATTAAATTCATCAAATTCACATTGCTCCAGACACCACATTTTCTTTATTTAGCCCCTTAGGCCTCCCTCCCTCTTCAGGGGATTTAATTATGTATCATGCTCTACTTTAACGTATCGAGCACTTTACTACGGAAAAATCGTAACACAGGCTTCCTATATATATATCTATATATATAGGCTTCTTTGTTGTCAATGCTACTGCAATTGTATTCTTGGAGACTCTGGGTAGCTAATTGAGACAGGCTATCTGTGGGTGTAATTGTTTCTAAGAAAGTGTATAAGAACAGAAAAACCAGTGCAGTAAAACATGACGACAAGAAAATTCTACCCTGATCCCAGAGGTATTTCTTGAAATTTTGCTGCCTTTGAGCATGTTTGAGGTTATTGTGCCTGCACCATTAATTTCATTAATGGTACTAGCAAAAAAAATTCGTTGTTGATGCTTTTTGAGGTGAACACTTATCTAGGCTTTCAAGATATACTACTTTTTTGCAGAGAAAAAAAAATTAAAGAAAACTGCTCTTCACAGCTACAAACATTTGGTCTTACGTTTTGCCATATTTGTTCCCTAGATCCTCGGTCCCTTAGACCAATTTTACTTCATGAAGGCACAGATAAAAAAGAATTTGAATAATTGTCATGTTCTATTTAAAAAACAAAATTTTGCGTCAAGTCTTCCGCAGGGGAATACCCTGGCCCTGAACGTCCAAAGAAGAAAAATGAAAGAATACTCAGGAATCGACTTTAAGTTAAAAAATTAACAATATTATTTTAAGACTCTATCTTCTCTAAACTTCTAGTCGGCAAAGAATTTTTTTATCATTTCTCCGTTTAAATTTGATTGAACCTTGAATGTTGAAGATAAATCGCACTATGTCCAATACTTGCTCTCCCCCACCCCGACGCTGGGGTAATTATTGAATCCCATGATGCAACACCTGCCCCTGGAGTGTCTTGGGCCTCCCCGCATGTTCGGTTTCACTATAAATACGAGGCGACAAAGTGCGTGCGATAAGAGGCGCTTTTCGGGGCGCTTGACTCGGCAAGGAACAAGGAAAGAAAGAGTTCTTCTGCCGTTCTCCTCAGAATTTGGGGAGAGTTAACCGTGTAATCAAATCAAAACAAACGAACTTACGCGACAGGAAAAAGTTTCAAGTTATTTGTATGCTTTGAGTAAGGCGAGAAGAGCGGATTTGTCGCTGAAGAACAAAAAGGTTTCGGCTATTACCTCATCGGCCATCTTGTTAAAGCGAAACTATGGCTTTCGCATCTGGATCGCCAGCCCCGTTACGAGACGTCAAACTGGTCCAGTTTGGAGTACTCAGCCCCGATGAGATTGTACGTATACTTTTAGACTAAGTTTAGCCGGTCGCCCAAGCTATTTTAATCGTTCTCTTGTTTTACCACGTTGTGAGTCGAATACCAAGTCGATGATCGACTTGGTCGATTCGACTCATGCATGTTTTTTGTAAGTTTTATGGTTCGCGATAAAGTGACCCATTCGATGTTGTTTTGCCGTAACTGGACTCTTATTTACCTAGTTTTCGTTCTTTCGACAGAAACAAATGTCTGTTACTACTGAAGGAGGCATCAAGTACTCGGAAACGATGGAAGGTGGACGACCAAAGTTGGGTGGCTTGATGGATCCGAGACAAGGAACTATCGACCGCTTCTCTCGCTGCCAAACATGCGCTGGAAACATGGCTGAGTGCCCCGGTCATTTTGGACATATAGAACTAGCCAAACCAGTGTTCCATGTTAGCTTCTACAAGATGATAATAAAGTGCTTAAGATGTGTTTGCTTCTACTGTTCAAAGCTTCTGGTCGACGCGGTAAGGAACTCGTTCTTGCTTCGCTTTCAAAATGGCTCACTCCTCCAGAGGGCATGGGCCGAGGACAGACTTGAGCCTTGGCGGGGGTAGGGTAGGGAAGATAGAGATGCGCAGGGGAATAGTCGTGAAATTTTGTTTGTTTGAATAGGCTGGCAACCTAGAATAGGTAAATGTCAATTTAACAATAATGAAAATTTTTTATATGTAAAAATTAACTGATTTGTTATTTTTTTATCCAGAATAATCCCAAAGTGAAAGATATACTAGCAAAATCCCACAACCAGCCACTCAAACGTCTTCAACACATCTATGACTTGTGCAAAGGGAAGAAAATTTGTGAAGGAGGAGATATTGTTGATGAGAAACAGCCAGGTCAGGAAACTGATGAAACTGAGAAGAAAATGGTAAGTACGTTAGCTTCCAGATGGCAATTAAACTCATGACCTTCTGTTCACTGGTTGGGTGCTCTAACCACTGGGTTACTGAGAACTCAGTGGTGAGCAGTTCTGTAATATTAACACAGGGGCACCCAATAACTGTTTTCTGTAAAATATCTGTTTGGAGAAGCAAATATTGCCTAGAATTTTCTTTTGCTTGAGGACGGCTAAAAATTTCTAGAACGTTCCATTCATGTACAATTTTTTCGAAGCTTATCTAATAAATTCCCTATAATTTTCTGAAGTTTAATTTTTCATATTTTACAACCCAGCTTGCGCTATATTTCTTAGGAAAGGGAAACCTAAATTTTTCGGATTCTAAAATGTGATGGAGAAAGGAATCAGAAAAATTCTCACTTTTGTAAACCACTGGTTTCCCTGTGAAAAAACGTCTGTGGAATGACTGCAGAAATTCCATACTGATGATGAAATTTCTTTGGTCGTTCCTCGAATGCCATTTTGCAGAGAAACAGTTGGTGGCGTTGTGAAGTGTTGGCTGTTTTCCCAGGCAAACTACCACATTGTGCAGTTGCATTATACCATATAAATTCATGCATTAACTGCCCTTCTCATTCACGTTAATACTCTCAAAGTTGTTTTAAGTAATGCTCCGTGTAAGAACGATAGCAGAAAACAATAGGCCTCGGTAAAGGAAACCATTTTTTCCTGGGGTGAACCAACGTGTGAATAAGCTCCAAATAAGCTTTTTCATTGGGTTAAATGCCGTTTTGTGCAAAATTCGAAATGGAAGAAAATTTCCTTAGCTTAAAACCCGATTGCATTGCTGAAATTTTGCACATTGCATTATTTTCTAATAATCTTTGTATATACAAAAAGGGAAAAAAATTGTGTATGGGAAAGTGCGCATTTTCATTGATAAGTGTCTGGAGAACAATATACCTTTCTTTTGTCATAATTTCGACAGGTTTACAAGTAATATCTGGTCAAGTTATGTAACCCTGTGTCTATTTTTGTTCCACACACGTGTGAGAAAGTCGCCAAATCTGTAACATTTTTTATTATTTCTTCTATGATTTTACTCCAAAGGTTTGTTTTCTTTTCCCTGAACCTGAATTAATTTCAGATACAAGAAAAAGGAGGAGGAGAAGAAAAAAGGCAATTTTTCAATATTTTACTTCTATTTTTAGCCTTTTTCGATCTCTAGCCAATCACAGAGCCGGATTTTAATTAGTTAATTGGAAACAGACAATCAGCAAGTTCCTGCTGTGTTGCCGTTGCTGCTATTGTTCTTATGCAAAGCGTTACTTAAAAGGAAGAGGTACTGTTATTTCTTTAAAACAGAATCATGGTGGTTGTGGTAGACACCAACCACAGATCAGACGCAGTGGTCTGGACCTTACAGCAGAATGGAAAGAAGTGAATGAGGATTCACAAGAGAAGAAGATTCCTCTGACAGCAGAACGTGTTTATGAGATATTTAAAAGAATTTCAGATGAGGAATGTGAGATTCTGGGCATGAATCCCAAGCACTCACGCCCTGATTGGATGATTGTGACTGTGCTGCCAGTCCCTCCTTTGGCTGTAAGGCCTTCTATTGTTATGAGTGGTTCTGCTCGTAGCCAGGTAAATATTGTTAGTTACGTTAATACTCAAAAGGCCCTGTAAGAAGCTTTGATTTATTGTTTGTCCTTAGTGTTAAAACAAAATGACTGTTGTTCTGATGAATGACATACTAAAAAGCTGTGCTGCAGGGAAAAAACCCGTAGGGGTTCTCAAGCTCTGAACTTAAAAAATCCAGGGTGCCCAGCATTTGAATTATGTGGAAAAACTAAAAGACCATTAGGCAGTGTCAGAGCACAGTCTCAGGCTTTTTTGCGATCAAAAGAACTATTGCACACTAATGTTACTGTAAGAGATGGATATAAATTCTGATTTTTTAAAGTACAAGTACATACTCAAAATCACTTATACTAAACATAATATATTTTTTAATCTCTTCAGGATGACTTGACTCACAAACTAGCAGACATAGTTAAGGCAAACAACAATCTTCGCAGAAATGAGCTCAATGGTGCTGCAGCTCACATCATTTCTGAGGATACCAAGATGTTACAGTATCATGTTTCTACATTTGTAGACAATGAAATTCCTGGCTTACCGAGGGTTAGTTTATTAATTTTCATTCTGTTTCAGTTTTTGATTAGAAAGTGATACTGGATGGAAATGAGTGTCCCTATTCCATGTAACTTAGTTCCATATAAGTGATTATTTAGAGAAATGGTATACAAACCCAACTTGCTAAAGAGATTTTTGTTTTTTATTCTCACAGGCCATGCAAAAGTCTGGTCGCCCACTGAAATCAGTAAAACAGAGACTAAAGAGCAAGGAAGGGAGAATCAGAGGAAACCTAATGGGAAAGCGAGTTGACTTTTCTGCCCGTGCTGTTATTACTCCTGATCCTAACTTGTCTATTGACCAAGTTGGAGTTCCCAGAACCATTGCTCAGAATCTGACCTTTCCAGAGATTGTCACTCCATTTAACATTGATAGGTAACTGCAATTATTGTAGTAATTTGGAATGAAAAAAGAATTATTGCCTTTTAGCCAATTAAAGTGGTTGCACTTACGTAGGTTGAAGTGCTCTGCAGGAGTTAACTGCAATCTTTTTGTTCTGATTATCAGCATGCAAGAGTTAGTGCGTCGAGGTAACAGCCAGTACCCCGGTGCTAAGTACATTATCAGAGACAATGGTGAGAGAATTGATCTCAGGTTTCATCCAAAACCTAGTGATCTTCATCTTCAGTTTGGGTACAAAGTGGAGCGACACATCAGAGATGATGATGTTATTATTTTCAATCGTCAGCCTACTCTTCACAAAATGTCCATGATGGGACACAGAGTCAAAATCTTGCCTTGGTCAACCTTCAGACTTAATCTCAGGTATGAATTCACTTGTCAGCCAAATCATTATGGGAGCTCAAATTAGAATCTTGGGCACATTCGTCTTATAGTATGATTGTAAGCATGTGATACTGTGATGTTCAGCTCGTTATTGGAGACTGTAGACATACAGGGTTGAAAAAAGAAATAGATTAAAATAATGAAGAATACCGTATCTTATAAAATCCTTTAAGAATCAATTGAGGGTTGTTATGTCAAAGCAGTTGGTAAAAGCAGAAATTTAGTGATACCTTGAGATACGTTTTTTGTAATATTGCATTTTAGTGTAACTACTCCATACAATGCAGACTTTGATGGTGATGAAATGAACATGCATGTACCACAGTCCTTGGAGGCTCGTGCTGAGATCACTGAGATCATGATGGTACCAAGGAACGTTGTTACACCTCAGTCAAACAAACCAGTCATGGGTATTGTACAAGACTCTTTGATGGCAGTCAGAAGATTTACCAAAAGAGATGTATTCCTTGAAAAGGTCAGTTTCTGTCATGTGTGCAAACTAGTGCCATTGAGGAAGATACAATTAGGGATACAGGGGTTTCAGTAAGCATTCTACCTTATTCTTTTTTAATTACCTTTGTGTGCTAGGTGTGCAAGATCCTTTCTGTGGATTATTGCACATTATCAATTTTAATAAAACATTGCCATGTTCAGATGTAGCACCATTTTTATGATTTACACACTTCCTTAGATCCGTTCCTGGAGTGACAAAACCTGTGCACTTTTGCATTGTCTTCAGTGTTACTGTGGTTTTGCTTAAGTGTGTCAGTGTGTTTCTCAACAGCGCTCAGCTGCAGATTGGGAACGCTTGAGTCATGAGTGTGTGAGAGCAATCTACCTCTCTGTGATGCCAACATGCCTTCTGAATGTCAGCCTGCTGATTGCACCAGTGCAATAGGGCTGTTTTTTGTTTTAGTAAGGTGGCATTACAAGGGACAATCATGTTTACTTGCATTTACACGTATCTTTTAAATCATTAGCCGTACCTTTTTCCCTTTTCATTTTAAGTGAATCATAAGTGAACATTCACTTTATCTTTCTTCAGGACACAATGATGAATCTGATGATGTGGATTCCAGACTGGGATGGCAAGATCCCACAGCCTGCTATCCTTAAACCCAAGCCTCTGTGGACAGGCAAACAGATCTTCAGCATGATCATCCCTGGAAATGTGAACATGGTCCGCACTCACAGTACTCACCCTGATGATGAGGATAGCGGTCCGTACAAACACATCTCTCCTGGAGATACCAAAGTACTAATTGTTTTTATCTCTTTTCAAACTTTGGAGGAGCAAGTGTTACTAACATTAAAAAAGTGTCAGCAAAGGGTTAACATCCCTGTATAACAGTTTGCCACTTTAAAGAAATAACTTTTGCAAAGACTTCTGGGACAGTTGCTATGGACAGGGAAAAAAATTGGCAAATTGGTGACTGTTGTGTCCCCAATAACAATCCCAGAAACAATTAGTCCGGCAATTATTGCCGGACTCATTTTGACTAGAGATTCCTTCCCTTTTCTATAGTGACGAATACAGTACATTATTGTATTGCTGCCAATTTTCTTGTTTTCACCAGTGGATGGATTATACACCAGCCATATTCTTCTTTAAAATCTTATTACCTCTTAATCTTAGTACCCTTGTAAGTAAGCTTTTCAAACAAATCTTGCCATATTCTGGACACTTACTGGTACTTATTGTACAGGAACTGCTCGGTACAAGTAGGTTTGTTATTACTCAAGCACTTTTTGTGTTATTAACATCATGTGGTTGTTATTACGCAGGTTTTGATTGAGCATGGTGAACTTATCTCCGGTATATTATGTAAGAAATCACTGGGAACTTCTTCAGGCAGTTTGGTCCACATTGTTGCCGTTGAACTTGGTCATGAAGTTGCTCGTTGTTTTTATGGCAACATTCAGACTGTTGTAAACAACTGGACCCTGATTGAGGGCCATAGCATTGGTATTGGTGACTGTATTGCCGACAGTGAAACCTATGAGGAAATCCAAAGGGTGACAAAGAAAGCTAAGGTAATCTGCAAGACCTGTCCTGTCCTAGTGAAATACGATTGTACGCCATATAGCAGTCTTATAAATCATTTGCACATGATGTCACAGTGGCCATAAAATGGTGGTTTTGTTGGCGTACCAAGAAAATCCTGTGGAGATTGAACTCTTTTCTCATGTTAAAGTTTTGAATTCCATATTTTTACTCTAAAATAATTGGATGGTCCTGGGACCAGTTTCTCGAAAGTCCCGATAATTAACGGGCCCGGTAAGCTTTCTCCGTTTTCATTAAAGATCAAGGTTTCAATAGTTTTACATTTAACATGATAAAACTATCAGTTAATGAAACAAAATGGAGTAGTTTGCTAGCCAGGAACCGCGCTCTTATTCTTTATATTTCGATTTGAATATTTGATTTCTGGCCCGAAAAGTTACCATGACTTTCGAGAAACGGGCCCCTGTTCCTTAACTTTCCTCACACAAAAATTAATCCCAATGTCATTTCACAGAAAGAGGTGATAGATGTTATAGAGAAAGCCCACAATGATGAACTGGAGCCTACGCCTGGTAACACATTGCGACAGACATTTGAAAACCAAGTGAACCGCATCTTGAATGACTGTCGAGACAAGACTGGAGGAAGTGCTCAAAAGAGTTTGTCAGAATTTAACAACTTCAAAGCTATGGTGGTGTCAGGCTCTAAAGGATCAAAAATTAACATCTCACAGGTCAGTATCAGTCCATGTCATAATAATAACGCGAATATTTATACAGGATAACTTATCAGTTCTAAAAAAGAATTGTTATCAACAGGGTCCTGTAATTATCTAAGAAATAGCTAAAAAATAAAGAAGAAAGTCTAAAAAAGGAAAATAAAAATTAATAAAATAATACTAAGAAATCTAAGATTTAAAAATCAAAATCTGTAAAAAAAAATGATTCTGTAAAAATCATCGACTTACAAGACTGAAAAGAGTTGTGAATTATGGAATACTATTCACTCATGTCTGCTGCAATAAAAAGTGCCACTTTTAGTTTCATCCGGTTAAAGGTAAGTTATTCCCACTTCTGAATCTCAACTGTTTTTGTCACATTGACATTTCAAATTGTTGTTCATGGATATTATTTTTGAGGTGACTGTCCATGGCAGTCCAGGCTTGAAATAATGTTTTTTGTTTACAACCAAGTGTGCATTTTTGTTGGACAAACTAGAAAATTTTTTGGACATACCATACCTTGACTTTTGATTTCTTTAATTACTATGTAAATCAGCAGGTACAAAATAAGAGTCTGAGGTAACTGATCTGTCTGGTAATTATGCTCAGCCGCAAATTAGATTTTGTCTAATATGGTGCAAATTTTAGTTGGCCAATATCCAACGACCAACCGTTATTTAGCAGCTCTGCTTGTCCCTCCCTTCTCTATCTGTTGAGTCAACTTGAATAGGCCTCTGCCTCCATCTTTCCCACTGTCTTGTTTTGTAGGTTATTGCTGTTGTAGGCCAACAGAATGTGGAAGGTAAACGGATTCCATTTGGTTTCCGTCACCGCACCCTTCCTCACTTTATAAAAGATGACTATGGTCCCGAGAGTAGAGGATTTGTGGAGAATTCCTACCTTGCTGGACTGACACCAACAGAGTTCTATTTCCATGCCATGGGAGGTCGTGAGGGTTTGATTGACACTGCTGTCAAAACCAGTGAAACTGGTGAGAAATGATTTAACACAGGGTTTTTGCAGGTCATGGAAAACCTGGAAAGTCATGAAATTGAAGAATTTTCTTTTCCAGGCCTGAAAAGTCATGGAATGTTATTAATTATTGTTGGTTCTGGAAAGTCATCTTAAATTAAAGTTATGCTAGTCAGATTAGATACTGCAGATGTCAAAGTTAGGTCAGTATAAGATAGAGATTAGCAATTTAATGCCACAGATTTTCAAGGACACCAGAGTTTGTGTCTGTTGAACTGAGTTACCCTGAAACAAGGAAAATTTAAATTTTTTTGGAAAGTGACAGCTGACCCTAACGTCATGAACGTGTTAAAAAGGTCATGGAAAAAGTCAAAGAAGGTCATGGAATTTAAAGAGCTCAAAATAGGATGATCCCTGCAACATACAGATCATTGGTCTTGAGTATAATTCTGAAATCAAGGTTGCTAGTCAATCAGATTAGGCCATGTTTTTGTGATCATGAGTAATCAGAGAAATGTGTTTTTCTATATAGGTTATATTCAAAGACGTTTGATGAAAGCCATGGAAGGTCTCATGGTTGCTTATGATGGCACTATCAGAAACTCCAACAATCACATGATACAGTTGAGGTATGGTGAGGATGGTATGGACGGTGCTGCTGTCGAGTTCCAGAACATGCCTTCAATAAAGCCAAACAATGCTTCTTTTGAAAAGAAATTTCACTTTGACTGTTCAAATGAGAGGTGAGTGTCATGCCAAGATGTCTTCATGCAGAGAAAAAAAAAGCAATGCTAAAAAATCTCAAACAAAGAATTTCAGAAAAGAATTCATTTTTCACACCCTTTTTTCTGTCTTGCTTGTAAAAGTAGTAGACAATAATATTATTATCAATTAATTTAACAAGCATAGTCATTAGTAAACTTTTTACTGGTTCTTAATAGGCGCCTTCGTCGCCATCTCCAAGAAGATGTTGTGCGAGATTTGTGTAGCAGTGCTGCTACTCTTCAAGAGCTAGAATCAGAGTTCAATAAGTTGCAAGAAGACAGAGAGATTTTACGTAGGATCATTCCCTCTGGCAACTCAAAAGTAAGTGTGCTCATGAAGTGAAATTTACTGGGGTAAGCTGTGGTGTCTAGGTGCAGTTATCTCATAGAAGAAAATGTCATCCACATTGTTACTTTCCTTCTGATTTTTGTTTTCTTATTTCATAGATAATAGACTGCTTCACTTTAATTTCCCTTTCCCAATGAATAATTGAAGAGCTCCTTGTAAAAACAGCCCCTGGTCCACTCATTTCCTTTTTGGACAGGAAGCCCTTCAGTTTTTGTATTTGTATGTTGTCACTGTGTGCTTTTCTTCTCAGCCAAAAAGCTTGGCTCCTTTTTTTTCTTTTTCGTTTACGCAAGGTGTTTACCCATGTTTCAGTTGACATTGTATTATGTGTTATTTTTAGGTGGCTCTTCCAGTAAATCTGGGTCGCTTGATTTGGAATGCACAGAAGACTTTCCATCTTACCAACAGAACACCAAGTGATTTACACCCACTCAGAGTTGTTGAAGGTGTGAACTAATCTAATACTGACTTATGGTGTTTGATATTCTGTGTAAGAAGAACTCATGAATGCACTTACATGTATCTTGCTCCCAAAGGAACTTTTATGAAAAAGAAATTTACAAAGTGTGGAAATTTATCATAGTGATATTAGGTTAAACGGTCTTTTGAACAATGAAAGTTCAGGTGAAGCAGCTTTCTCAGAGTCAATCTTCAATTTGTTTTAAGTTGGTTGTTAAGTAGGAGAACAACATTTCAGAATATTTCTTAGATTGTTATTTATGGTTGTTCTTTTTTCTAGGTATACGTGAACTGTCCAAAAAGTTGGTAGTGGTACATGGGGAAGATGCCATCAGTAAACAAGCTCAATTTAATGCCACACTGCTGTTCAGCATTCTTTTACGCTCAACCCTGTGTTCTAAACGAATTGCTGAAGAGTTTCACCTATCTTCAGAAGCTTTTGAGTGGCTGCTGGGTGAGATTGAGACCCGATTCAACCTCTCTATGGTAAGAATAAAGTGCATTGAAGTTGAATTGGGGGCTCGTATGGGTGGTGGAAAACCTGGAAAATATCATTTTCTGGGCCTGGAAAGTCATGGGAAATTAATGTTTTGTTTGGTAGATTAGTTACTGCAGATGTCAAAGCAAGGGCATTGTAAGATGGAGATAAGTAATAAAACAGTATGAATGGTATGCATTTTGGTACACACCAGGATTTTGTCTGTTGAACTGAGTTAGGTCAAAAATTACCTCAACAAAAAATTTCAAAAGTGAAAGCTAAACCTATGGTCATCGAAAACTTGAAAATTTCAAGGAAAACGTCATGGAAAGTTGTGGAATTTTAACACCTCAAAAGAGTACAAACCCTGTGAATTATTTTCATGCAGGTGACGCTGTTTATAGGATTGTAGCATTCTACAGATTTTGGTTTGTATCTCAAAGTGTTTCATTTAGTTTTTGTTTTATTGTTATGTTCTTAAGGTCAAACCAGGTGAAATGGTGGGAGCCCTGGCAGCTCAGTCCCTTGGTGAACCTGCTACTCAGATGACCCTCAACACTTTCCATTATGCTGGTGTATCAGCCAAGAACGTCACCCTTGGTGTCCCTCGACTTAAGGAGATCATCAACGTCTCTAAAAAACCTAAGACCCCATCACTGACAGTTTTCCTTGTGGGGCAACCTGCCAGAGATGCTGAAAAAGCCAAGGTGAGAGCCAGTTATTTCATTTATTGAATACAAGAGGCAGCACTTGAATGACTTCATCAAAATACAACTGTTTGAACATTTGTTAATATTTCGCATGGTTCAGAGAAGAGTCGACACACTCCCTTTTACTTGATTCTAAGACTGAAATATTTCCCAGCTCATTTATCTCCTACAACTCATTAGTTTTAGTATTTTTCTCTAACCTGGATTTCATTTTTCCATTTAAAGTTTTGGGCTAATGACTGCTTCTGGTTTCAAGAAATGAGTAGTCTTTCTCTCTTTGACAGCTGCATAAACTTTCATTACATTCTACATAAGAACCTACTCCTACTTAGTAGCTACCTCTTGGTAACATTAATGCTCTTACAGTTTACCTGAAAATCAAGTCTTTCACACTCTGCATGTTTTGAGTTCATTTGGTTTGTTTGCTTTTTCCTCCAGGATGTGCTCTGCCGGCTGGAACACACAACCTTACGTAAGGTAACAGCGAACACAGCCATCTACTATGACCCAGATCCCCAGAATACCGTGGTGGTGGAGGATCAAGACTTTGTCAATGTTTACTATGAAATGCCTGACTTTGATGTTACTCGCATCTCACCCTGGCTTCTGCGTATTGAACTTGACCGCAAGCGCATGACAGACAAGAAACTTACCATGGAACATATATCAGAGAAAATCAACCTTGGTTTTGGTGATGATCTGAACTGCATTTTCAATGATGATAATGCAGAAAAGCTCGTGCTGCGGATTAGAATTATGAATAATGATGATGGCAAATTCCAAGAGGTAACCTGCTGTTTACTTAAATACAATACATGTATGTTATTTTTCCGATGGACTTAAGACTCCATAAACTTGCCTTCACAGGTTTTTTCTGGTGCTTTTTTCTGTTAAAGAAGAGAACTGTTTCTTCTCTCTCATCAGAAAATAAAATTGTAGTAGACAAAAAAGTCTTCTGCCAAGAGGGACCCAATAGCATGCTCATCCCAGAGTTACATGTATTTTGGTAACTTAACAGCTATAGCTCAACTTCTTGAACACCCTGTCAAAGTATTGTCAGAATTGCAGCCTGAATTTTTATCTTTGAGTTCTAGAAGCATGTTTTTGCATGTCGAATAACCTTGATTTTGCAGAACTGACAAAAGACTATAAGAATCTCTGATTTTATCCCCTAGGAGGAAGAACAACTTGACAAGATGGACGATGATGTGTTCTTGAGGTGCATTGAAGCAAACATGCTGACAGACATGACTCTGCAGGGCATTGAAGCCATATCCAAGGTGTACATGAACTTGCCAAATGAGGAAAACAAAAAGAGAGTTACCATCACTGAAGATGGAGAGTTTAAACATATCCAAGAGTGGATTCTGGAAACTGACGGTGTCTCACTCATGAGGGTAAGTAGAAAGGACATTAATTTTGCTGACCAGATCACCATTTGAGTGAAATAGACCAGAAAAGTTCTGTGCAAATCTTTAGCTTTGAAACGATAGCCCACTCGAATCTTCATGTGCTCTCACATTATGGGTAGTCACTTAGATGTATGAGTGCTTTGATTGTATCTGGTATTTTATCTGTCAGGCCATTAACTCCACCTGTGGGTTGAATTTTTTGGAAGCTGGGCAAAATTTTCGTTGGACATTGTCAAATATGTAGCTCTGCTAAAATGTTTGTTTAAAAACATTTTGTTTTTCTGGCAAGAAACTATGGCAAACTTGGTATTAGAGGGGCACAGGGTTAGCACACACCTTGAAAGTCCTTGAAGTTTAAAATAAAAATTCAAGGCCATGAAAGTCCTTGAAAATTGTGGTTGATGCTGGAAAGTCCTTGAATTTCATTACTTAGTGTATAGCTAACAACTGCGTCGCTTAGTGGAGGTGGGTGCCCGAGATGTCCAGGGGCTTCCACCTATGGCACAGCTAGCCCCTAGACAGAGTTGCGCCCCCATGGCTGGCAAACCCGCACCCTCCAGCCATGAGCCCCCACGCCAATGGAACCAGGCACCTGTGACACTGATTCAACAGTGGAAGAATAAAAGGGGGGAGGGATGGGGGTAAAAGAATGATCCAAAGCTAAACGAAGAGAATGGCCGCCAGGAAAGCACTCTACTGAGCACATGGAGGTGATGCAAGGAAGGCTGACCACGCTTGAGCCGAACGACTGACCGCTGACCACACCCGCGCTCCTTGTTGTTAACTGTGTTAAATATTTATTTAACCTCATTTTAAGTAGAACTCCTAAGGAAGAGGAACAAACACAGGAAGACCTTCGGGATAAAATTACTCGTGTTTTGGAAGAACTAAAAAAGACATGGACTCGAGGCTCTTTTTTGAACTGCATGGAGTCCTTGAAAAAGGGAAGTGTATCCTTGAAAAGTCCTTGAATTTTTGGTGCTAAAAAGGGTACGAACCCTGGGGGCATGATTGACCCAACTCATTCTTGTATCATGTGATTCATTCTGATCTTTCTCTTTGTTTGTTGTTAGGTCCTGAGTGAAAGAGACATCGATCCCATACGTACAACTTCCAATGACATCTGCGAAATATTTTCTGTAAGTAGATTTTTTTTAATTTACACCCTTTAAGCCCCAGTATCCACATGCAAATTCTCCAAACTGATCTCCATACATTTCCTTAAAGAATTAGTTGAGAGAATTTGTTCAAAGATCAAAGTATTTTCTCTTGAGTGATCATTTTATTGATTCTCATAACTTATCTCTGTACATTGTATGGATAATTGTAAGGAGAAGATTGATCTTGGACACTATTGGGACTTAAAGGGTTAAAGGTTTCAAGGTCTACTTTGAAGATCGAATCCTAGAGGGGATGCCATACACGAATTGAAGTTGTTGTTGGTTCTCTTCCTTGTTCTGAGAGGTTTTTCTCTGAGTTCTTCGTTTTTCCCTCTTTTCAGAAACCAACATTTCCAAGTTCCAATACAATCTAAAACGTTCTGACACGTTTAAATGGGTTCCTAAGAGTTCCCGGGTTGTTTCATTTATTATACATGTCAACTTGCCACAAATATTATTGCAGTAGAACCCGAGTAAACCAAGAGAACTGACAGAAACTGAGGTAAAGCTGGTGGTCTTGTGGCAGTCCTTATGGGACAAAATTCAATTTAACTTTGGTTTCCCCACCTTTATGCTCCGTTTTTTCCACTAAAATGCTCGGTGTCCCCCCAACAATTCCTTAAAATGTCCAATAATGCTCATCTTTGTAGAGAGGCTTTTTCATTGATTTTAATGCTAACAAAAACGTATATACAGTAAATAATTTTTTTTCCTTCTTCATTTTCAATTTTTTTTCTGAAAAAGTAATGGTTTTCTGGGAAAATTCCTCTAAAATGCACAATAATGCTTAATGCTTCTGCCTCACTGAAATGCTCGAAAAAAATACAAGCATAATGCATAAAAGCCTGAAGCGTGCCTGCTTTCTGACAGGTTAAACTTCGCGGCGTCAAAGCTGGCTTTGACCAGGATATGTTTCAGTACTGATTCAACATTATGTTGTTGCAGGTTCTTGGGGTGGAGGCAGTACGAAAGGCAGTAGAGCGTGAGATGAACCATGTCATCTCATTTGATGGCTCTTATGTCAATTACCGTCACTTGGCTCTGCTTTGTGACATTATGACGTGTCGAGGTCATTTGATGGCCATCACAAGGCACGGTATCAATCGACAGGAGGTTGGCGCCCTCATGAGGTGCTCTTTTGAGGAAACGGTAAGTCGTGTGCATTTAACTGGTTGAAACATTAGCATTTCAACTTGGTACACAGTTACATGTACTTTAAAGTAATATTGAAGTGTCTCCATCTCATTTTTTATGCAAGATGAAATCTTAACACCCCCCCCCCCCCAAAAAAAAAACAAACAAACAAACAAACAAGTAAAACAATATTACAAGAGAATTCATCTTTTTGAAAGACATTTTTCTTGAAAAAAAGAAAAGGCTCGGAACCTATCCTGAGGGTGCTTTGATCCGTTACACTTTGTGGAACATGTTTGTCTGTGCCCAAAGAAGTAACAAACTTCCTTCATGGTTATCCGTTTAGGCTTTGGGGGCGACGCATCTGTGAATTCTGTGTGACGTAACTCCAGTTTGGGGTGACTTGTGGTCGGGTGAAATGACCTATATTCATTTTTTTTCTAATTTAAGGTTGACGTCCTGATGGAAGCTGCGTCGCACGCAGAGACAGATTACCTGAAGGGTGTGAGCGAGTGCTTGATTTTAGGTAAACTGCCGCGGCTTGGAACAGGCAGCTTTGATCTGATGCTGGATGCAGAAAAGTGTAAATTTGGAATGGAGATTCCTACTAACATCATGGGGCCAGGCATGATGGGCGGACCTATGGCAGGTGAGAGTCCAGTTGATCAAGATATAAATTGTCTTTTTGTGTGTTTTTAGCGAGCTTTAAAGGGTTTTATTCGTCAAATTTCACTTCATGCCTGCAGTCCTGTTACTTTCCTCTTGACTTTTGTCGACGAGTCTCTCATAAGACTGAGATACGACAACTCAGAATGCCTGGAAATGTGTTCACCTAAAAGGAAAAGAGCTCACCTATAAGTTCTCTCTGACGTAGCTTTTTGTTGTCGTGAAGGAGAAGGAGAAAGAGAAATGTAGTCAAATAGATGTACATTATTTTGACCTTGCTAGAAAGACCATGTCGCTGGCATGATCCGGATGTTAACTGTCTTACTTAATCTTTTTTTCAGGCAACGGAATGTTCTTTGGTCCTGCAGTGTCGCCAACAGCAAAGTCACCGCAAATGACGCCATGGAACAACGGAGCCACACCTGCCTACACTGACGCGTGGAGTCCTGGAATGGGCAGCGGCATGACTCCAGGGGCTGCTGGTTTTTCGCCTGCAGCTTCCGAAGCCAGCGGTTTTAGCCCTGGAGGCTACAGCCCTGCCTGGAGCCCACAGCCACACTCGCCAGCCTCTCCAGGCTTGCCCAGTAGCCCTTATATTCCCAGTCCAGTGGCAGCGAGTCCAAGCTATTCGCCGTCAAGTCCTGCGTTTATGCCAAGCTCGCCTTCCCTGTCGCCGGCGAGCCCGTCGTACTCGCCGACCTCTCCTGGATACTCTCCAAGTTCACCATCAACTGGATACTCGCCAGCAAGTCCAAGTTATTCACCAACATCACCATCGTATTCCCCGACTTCACCTTCCT
The DNA here is from genome assembly GCA_038088405.1 of Porites divaricata. Lineage (NCBI taxonomy): Eukaryota > Metazoa > Cnidaria > Anthozoa > Scleractinia > Poritidae > Porites > Porites divaricata. Next base: position 17,599,789 of record JBBMOI010000010.1, on the reverse strand, counting down.
ACTCTCCCACATCCCCTTCCTACAGTCCTACGTCTCCTTCCTATTCTCCTACATCACCATCGTATTCTCCGACATCTCCGTCTTATTCTCCAACTTCACCATCTTATTCTCCAACTTCTCCTTCTTACAGTCCGTCCTCGCCGTCTTACTCGCCCAGCTCTCCTTCGTATTCTCCAACATCGCCCTCTTATTCTCCCACATCACCTTCCTATTCGCCCACCTCCCCGTCATATTCGCCAACATCACCTTCGTATTCTCCAACATCTCCAAGTTACAGTCCGACGTCTCCATCTTATTCGCCGTCTTCTCCCTCCTACTCGCCAACCTCCCCTTCATATTCTCCGTCATCGCCATCTTATTCCCCCACATCTCCCAGCTACTCTCCGCAGTCCCCGTCGTATTCTCCAAGTTCCCCTTCATACTCACCATCCTCCCCCAAGTACTCTCCAACCTCACCAAGCTACTCTCCCACCTCACCAAAGTACAGCCCCACTTCACCGACCTACTCTCCAACATCGCCCTCCTACTCTCCTTCCTCTCCAAAGTATTCTCCTTCCTCGCCATCTTACACCCCTACTTCTCCAACCTACTCTCCAACTTCCCCAACCTATTCACCATCATCTCCGCGCTATTCTCCAACCTCACCTCAGTACACGCCTTCCTCGCCTCGGTATTCTCCTTCATCGCCCAAGTACAGTCCCAGCTCGCCCCATTACTCGCCAACATCGCCCACGTTTACTCCAGCATCAGCTCAGTACAGTCCAAGTTCGCCAAATTACAGTCCGGCGGGAAGTGGGCCGTCGCCTTCTCCTCAGTATTCACCATCTTCACCTCGTTACTCCCCGCCTTGAAACTACTTTTGAGTCACTGAAATGCAGTCAAACTGCTATCGCAATAAAGGAGTGAAATAACACGAGGAGAGCCAATGCATGAAAAATGCAAACTGCAACTTACTCTTTGCGTGCACGAAATCAAGTACTGTTAAAAAAAAGTTGCTTTACGTTCAATGCATGAGAAATATTGCCTGTTACGTGATTAGCATTGTTAATAATTTAAGACGATTTACCGAGAGGTTGTTTCTACGGTTAAACGACATCTAGAAGTATTTTCAACGGTTTTTGGTGTACTGCAACGTTATAATTTGAGTACTTATCTTGTATGTTTGCAAAACGTTTCATCATTTGCCTTAATTTTCTTTACATTTTGAATGAACAGAAGAGGCACTATAATTTCATGGAAATTTTGTTTTTCATCTAAAACTAAAGGAATAGATGACGTTTTCATGAGTAAATTATATTTATGTGATTCGTGTGTCAAATATTTGACCGTAAAGAGCTTGTTGGTATTAAGAAAATTTTGGTGATATTAGAATACACAGTTTGAATCGTGAAACTTTTGTCTTTAATACTCTGTTTATGTCTTTGTAGGAGAGAATAAAAATTCCTTTAAATCTTAGTGTAAAAACCAAAAAAAGTGAAAAATGTGTCGAAAAGAACAACAAAACATATTTTGTAGATTAATGTCCCTTGTTCTACGTGGACGCGATATTGAATCAATATTTCAATAAAATAGGTTTGTAGCTGTTCAGTAATAGATACTCGCATTATATATTCTGTTCTTACTCACTAGAGTAAGTAAAAATTAGGCTACACTGTTTCTTAAAAGTGTTCATCAGTTATGACTGTTGTGAGAAGCATTAGAATTTTCTCCCTACCTAAGTTTTAAATAAGGAAGTTACTTATTAATCCCTTTGCGTGGTATCGTTCGTTAAAACCCTAATAGCAATATTGGTAGATCTTGAAAGCAGCTGTATAGTTTTCTCTGAAAACAAAACATGAAATAGTTGTTTTCGGTATATCCCAGCTCTAACTTGCGGCGTTTAGACACAAGAGGGAGTTTATCTCTCTCTTCCCCTTTTATTCGAGAATTGTGGCTTTTGTCGCTTACGTCACTGAATTGTCGTATTTCGAAATTCTGTGATAGTTGCGTAAAATGACACGATCAAAAAATAATAATTTTTTCCCTGGTTTCGTTAGCTTTGTCATTTATCCAGGATTGTAATGCATGTCATACAATGAAAAATGTAGTTACGTCCCTTGTTAAGCTTTAAAATGTGATTATCCTTGTCGCCAGCCTGCAGATACAGTTCCCGTAATCATTATTATCCGTTGTGGACACTCGACTGAGAGCCACAGCAGTTGCTCGCTGTCACGGACGCATGACCGTGCTTAGGCTGGCGTCCAAGAGAAGCGAGACAACGCTGTATATGCAGGCATGGATACATGCTCGAATTTCTAGCTTACGAGATTTTTTTAAAAGTCTGCTGAGGCCAGGTAGCTAGTATTTCTTGGTGAGCAGGGATACCCAAAGCTTCCTTTGTAATAAGTCTATCTCCATTCAGATACCAGCTGATACTTTATTGCGAGTTCTCTGTAAGAGTGACTTTTTTGTCGAGGGAGCAGATTATAGGGAATCCCTGCAAGATACCAGGAATACTCAGCGTTAGAATTGGCTTTAGTCTGTTCCACTGGGCGATCAGATAGTGGGGAGTGAGAAAAATCGTACGTAGCAAGCCCTTGAGGAAAATGACTGACTTTATTTCGCCAGCGTTGTACTATCTGAGCGCCCTGAGCAGGCTAAATTGGCTTATGAGCTGTAAGAATTAGCTTAGTGGGGTATAGTCATTTCCCGTTGTAAAGTTAAATAAATATTTTAATTAAAGAACTTGTTTATTTCAGTTTTGTTTGATTTGTCGTGTTTCCGGGAGGAAATATCCAGATGTGGTCGGTCATAGAAAGTGGAGAAAAAGTTCTCAGCATTTATCTCCGTTTTCATAATTTTCAGCGTGTTCCTCGTCCATAGATGGCGTCTGCCATCGAGCGCTAAAGACAAGCATGTTTCTGAGAGTAACAAACAAACCCAACCTGGCGCTATCTCGAGAGACACTAGAGTCTCTCTTATAACAATCTGAGAACGGAAATGAATTATCAGGAATATTGGCGGGTATGACTAAAAAAGCCAAGCGTCAGTTGAGGCTTTCGTAGATGTAATACTTTTTCATCGAAAGAGGATCTTGATTTCTAGTGCATATGACAGCCATGTGATGACTCTATTCTTCGTTCTGGGTAATCAACCCTTTTTTCTCCTTCTAACATTTCAAGGAAATGAATAATGTTAATCAGATTAGAAACCATACAAGGCAAGTTTATGAGCAACTGTTTTGGGATGATCCGGGCGAGACATACATCATCGGAAGTATTGCTTCGCCTTACTCCGAGAGATCCTATATTTTTATTAAAGTCCCAATATAACAAGGCCTTTTGTCATTGTATTTACGTCACAAACACGACTTGTAATTCTCTCTTCGTCCCTGTTTATATAAATGTATCTTCTCCCACCCCCCGCCCCCGCAAACGCTTTTTCGCCCCAGGCCCGTGGCGCGCGCGCGCCACATACAAAGTACCTTGTTTGCTTTTGAGGTTTCTTGACTGAACGTGTGGCTTCTATGTGAAATGACCATTCTCAAAAACGAAAAATCTACCAGGCTGAAACAACTGATGCTAATGTGTTTTATGGAAATATTTATTCTGATATATCCATTGCAAAGGCTAATCTGAAAAATTCCCATCGAGATAGCGTCAAAAATTCTACGGACATCGGCGCCGAGTGGAACTGTACGATGATGTCACCTAACGCTTATCAGCAGCACATCTTCGGCGCGTAAATATCACAAGTTTTTTTCCGTTACTTCACCATGGCTCAGGAAGAACAAGAATCGCCTTCAACTTTTAAAAGCACAACCTCAGATACTGGTAAGAATCTATATTTTATGTGGTCTCGTGTTAAAAAGGTAATGTGAGAAATGAGAAATGTTCCGCTTAGATCATTTTCTGTATGTAGGTGACGTTTTCCATTACGCTATTAAAAACGAGTACTTATAAAGATTGAATGAAGTCACTGCTAAAATCATATCGCTTAACGATACTCTGTTTTTCTTCGACAATAACCGTTTTCAATTTAGAACTTCTTGAAATGATAAACATTTGTGCAGTGCCTTAAATAAAGTTCATCTCATGGAGAAAGTGCCAAAATGTTTATTTTATTCTTCATCGATCCCGTTCGAACACACGCAGAGAAAATAATTATCAGAAATATATTCATGTGGTCAAACGTGAATTAAAGAACTGTATAATTGTTGTGCTTTTGTCTCCTTGAAGGAGTAACAAGAATCTCAAAAAGAATCACTGAGAAATCTTTGGGTTTCATCTCAACCTCTAAAAATCGAAAATCGAGGAAATTAGATAAAAAAGCAATTCAATGCTTTGTTGTCATGTTGAACTTACATTTCGTGAAGCAATGAAGCGTGAAAAAGTAATTTTATTCATTTGATTCGTCTGCTGTGTTTTTATGTTCATGTAGTTGTACAATTTTACATGCAGGCATCGTTGTTACATTTATATCTTTTTCCTGTCGGTGATCTTCTCTGATTGAAACAGCTTTTAGTAAGTCGATCTTCATCGAACCAAAATGACAATGTACCAAGATGACGTTCTTGTAAATATCGCCGAGACATTTTCTTCCGTAAAATCCATCTCCAAACAGTCACTAATCCATTGTTAATTTCGTTCAAAACAACCATCATATACCACTCCAAAACAGTGCATACATACTTTCATTAATTTAGGGCTGTGTATTTTGACTCTGTCATTATAGCGCTGCGAGAGACTGAGTCATCAGTCTGAGGATAGCTTTCTAGCTCGAGTTATACAGGAGGTATATAATTAAAAATTAATGTCCACTTCAGTTTTTTGTTGCGATTTCTAACATGTTTTTGATAAAGCAAAACGTGAGGGGACAGAAAGAAAAAAAAAATTATGGACAAATAGTATTGGTTCTGAGAAAAAAGATTTAAAATGTGATATCGCATGGAAATAAATTAATGAAAATATGCTACCTGATATTGCTTTTTCCTTTCTTCTTCTTACAACAACCACAAAAATACGTTAATGGATAAAAGAAAGAAAACAGAAATTTCAATATTTTTTTGGGAGAAAAGAAAGCTATATAAAAATCAAGACAAAATTTACAGCCAAAATTAAGTACTAGTTATGCAAACTATATAAAAAAATTAAGAAATGATGGAGGTTTGATATTCAATTGAGCTGATAAATACAAAGCAAATATTCTGCTTGTTTTTAAGGCTGATGTTGAGTACCAATTAAAGTATGAATGCAATATGCTATTTTAAAAGCATATTGCCATAAAATAAGTTTTAGGTTTCGTATTAATCATAGTATTTAGTTTAATGTAAAAAAGATTTTAAATATCAAGCTCATTGATGTCTGAAATATATACAAAGAGTTAGAGGTGATGATAACCGTAAGAAAATTCAGTAGAAGTAACATTTCTTTTAAATAATATACAAACACAGATGGATGGCATTACCTGCAACTTTGGAAAGTTTGAATCTGATCTTTCAATGAATTTTTGTCTTAACATTTCCTCAGCGTTTCATAAGAAGCCTTTTATTTAGCACAGAGAAATGCTTAGACACAATAACCTTGTGAGAACCATGAGTTTGACAGCCATGATCTTAAATTCTTTTATTTCCAAAAAGGAATGAAAATTTTCACCCCGAGAGAAAATTACTATATTTAAATGTTTAAGTTAATTAGGCTGGCTAATGTTTTGACCTGTCATCTGTACGAACTTTGAAATTTCTTATGCAAGTTACTTTGCATAAGTCTGAAAAATAATTCATTACTAACACCCCTCACCAAATCCCATGTTGATCCCTGAAGTTACCAAAATGACTCATTTTTTATGAATTTGGAGGGGGGGGGGGGGGGGAAACTGCTGTTTGACCTCTGTGTGAGTCACTCCTTGACTGGCTTTTGTACATCAGCCTGCAAATTACAGACTGAAAACATGAGCATAATGATAAATTGATACATTTACTAAACTAGGATGTGTACGTGTGTATGTATTATTTGCATACCTATATTCTTGGAGTTAAAGTAAAAGCAAGCTTGTATTTGAAATCACACGATGTTGGCTTTTTTTTATTTTCTTGCTTACCTTCTGTATAATTTATTGTATAGTAGGTACTGGATAGTTTGTTGGAATCTAGTGGCAACAAAACCTTCACTTCCCATGAAGGGTACATTTCAGGAGTACATTAGTTGCCTTTTAAAATAAGGAGCTATGATATCACTAATAATCTTGAATCTTTCCGATCTGTCCTTTTTTCTTATTCAGCGTTATTAAAAGTCATGGGCTTCTACATTTATAGTCAGATAAAAATAATTTGTCCATTGGTTTTTGGAGATCCTTCTATATGAAAATGACAGGTATGCTCATTGTAAACAATCTGGGCAAGGTTCTCCAGGGGGGGGGGCTTCTGGGAATTCTTGGTGGGGGTGTGCTGCCTGGTTCTCCACATCCTGACCCTATTTCAGACCAAATAATGTAATTTTCCTCATCTGTTTTCAGACCAGACCTCTAAAATCCATACCCATTTGAGACCTGGCCCTTAGGCAGAAATTATGTTATCATTACTTAGATTAGAGCGCAAACAAAAAAAAACTTCTTCAAATCCGTTTTGAATTTGCATATTTCTCTTTCTTTCTTACTCATTTGGAATTGAAACGATAACTTCATACACGCTACCCAGGGTGCTAGAGGCTTTTCATGCGCGGTTTCCGGTTTCGGTCTCTTTGGCCTTCAGCCGAACACGTGTCGGCCTGTTGCCGACGAAGCAAAGCTCCCCGACGCATGTCAGAAAAAACCTCTGATACCCAGGGTACATACTCTCCTGTAGTTCCCTCAAAAACCATACATGATTCCAGGCCAAAATGGGCAAACCCAATGGGGCGGCACGTACCTATATAGCTTACAGAAGGGAGTACCCCCTCCCCCAGGCAAAGTTCAGGCTTGATTTGACCAGAATAGGAGACCATACTCCAACAACTCTCTCCTTTCCACAGGCCTCTCTGTGTTGTAGGGAGGCTGGGGATAGAGAAAAGAGTCATTGGCGATGCGCTTACCATTAAAATTACTTGCTATTTTAATTTTTTGTCTTTTTTTTTCGAATACCCAGCGGGAGTTACAATCTTTGACAAAATAGATAGAAAATTTGTCCCCTCCCCCGCCCAAATCAAGGATGGGAAAATGGCGCGTTTTGGCTTCTGCGCAGCTTCATCCTTGATTTGGGGGAGATGGGGGTTTGCTGTTCCATTTTATTCTGGCCAGGGCCCAGTTGTTCGAAGGCCGATTAGCGCTAACCCAGGGTTAAATTTTAACCTGGGCTTGTTTTTCTTTTGTTCAAAAGCATTTTCCCGGATAATTTTCTCTATTCTTTTTAGAGCATCCAATCATCACATTGTGGGCAAAAAGAATAAAACTGAATTTACTTTTTAAGCTTTCATATGTGAATTCAAATTTCGCACTAACCCCGGGTTATCTTAACCCTGCTTTGAACAACCCGGCCCAGAGGGAGAGCTCCAACACAGTATGATGGCATTTGTTATTTTTATCAGGTTTTTCTTTTCGCGCAACCCCAAGCGATATCCTTCATCAGTAAAATATTGGCTCTCCGTCAAAAACACACTAAATTAGACTAAAATCTGCAATTTCTACCCCAAAGCGGGACGACGAGCGTCCCCGACATTTTTTATGTAGATTCAGATGGAAGTCCCCCCTCCGCCCCCGATTCCCAGTAGCAAACGTACGGTCTTGATTCCTCGTCCCGTGTGATTGTTTTCTTGGTTCCCGACAAGAGAGCTAGAACGTCAAAGCAAAGCATTCTTGAAAGGTTCTATTTTATCACCGCGACCGCTTTAGCAATGCATGCAAGGAAAGGGATGTCGCGTGTGATTGGAAAGATTTGTCGAGCGTGAAATTTAACCTTGATCCGGGATTCGTGGTTTATTTCTCCAAACAAACACATCGCTTACTGTAAGTATATTGTTACGTGATCTGTTTGGGAGATTAATATGACGAGAGTTTTGGTGTGATTTTTGCCGAATTAAAAGGTGCTTTTTGTAACTCTGAAGTACAATTTGCGGAAACGGGAAGCAACGTCAAAGTTCAAGATCATTGGTGTTAAAGTACAGTTCGAACCTGGAACGCCGCCATGTTGTTCCTACCAAATTTGTGTTGCGGTTGAAGCAAGGTGAAGGGGAAGTTAGGAGTCATCGACGATATAAATAAGTAATGATTTAAGTTATGCTGAAGAAGAAGACCAACGGACTTTCTTTCTTTGGTAAGGAAGTATGTTTTTGTTTTTCATTTTGCCAATAAGGATAAAATTATTTACACAATCACGGTTTTGCGGCTCTCTCGAAGCTGATTCTCAGATACTTGCGGAGGTTTTTCCTTATTCTCAATGCTGTTCGCCGCCGTTCTTTTAGATCTCAACTTTAATTTTGAAAGTTTAATGATAAATCGACTAGAGGAGGTAGCAGTTAAGGTATTCAGATATTTTAAGCTTAATCTTTTATTAACTAAATAAACTTAGGTACATGGTAGGTTATTTTTCTGCCCGCATGAAATTAAATCATTCTATTCTCGTAGCGTATATTTATTCATTAACGTCAACGTTTTAACTTTTGACAATTTTCTCTGTCAGACTAATCAACCGCGTGAACAAGGGATTCGAACCCTAGATAGAGGAAGATAGAGGCCTTTGTTTTTTACACGTACGGAAAATCCCAGACGTAAGAAGATTTCTCATTAGACTAGACAGACGCTGTGCAGCTTAATTAACTCAAAAGCTATAAAATAACAATTCGTAGATGGTTGCTGAGAAAGTTTTAAGATAATCAGGAACTATTATTTTCTAATTTTAATCAGATTTCAGATGGCTTGTGCTGCCAGTATGTTGCCGGAAGCCTGTTGTATGTCTTGTCACTCCTGGCCGTGTTCTCATTATATACCTTATTTACTCAAATAAGAAGGTCCACAATAGGGTTCTCAAATCCCGCCTTCCTGCTTGTTTTTTCCCGCTATCCTGCCAGTTTTTACGTCCGAATCCACATCTGACCTAGTCTGCTACACAGCTACAAAGTTTGTGGGGAGGAGCATTGCATAACAACACTAAAAACAGCTGTGTGGCAGACTAGATCCCAACCCTAATTTTTTTGTTACGAGTTTCTTGCTTTCATTATTGAAATATTAAAATGTTGTCTAATGTTTAAGACTTGCCATCTTGCAATAGGCAGCTCTTGACTTAACCATTAATAGCCTGGGATCAGGTTCCATAGTGGGGAAAATAGGCAAAAAACGGGATCAATTTTTTTCTCCCTTTTCCCCCAATGCAGAGCCTAGTCACAGGCTAAACCATTAACGATTGTAACTTTATTTTCTGTTTTGCTTATTTATTTATTTTTTTGTGAGCGCATTAGTAGAAAAAAGAAGGTTTACTTCAATGTGAGTTCTGGCCATTTGGAAACAGCAAGTTGAGTTGGGTAGATGGATGTTTTGACTGCTTTACTGTTAAGTTGCATTATAATTAGGTGATGAAGCCAATTGTCTACGCTGACTATGGGTCATGGAAAGTGTGTATGAACACACTGGTTGGACAGATTGATAAAATGTTCTCTTTTCTGGAAACCCAAACCTCCTATGGAATCTAACAGCACAACCAAATGTAGACAACCCCCATGCAGAAAGTTTAATTTTTCTACCCTTCTTGCGCTTGGTCCCCAATTTCTTCCTCTTTTGTACTGCTACTTGTAATCATTTCTCTTTAAAATCTCTTTATTTTCTTCCATTCTATCTGCACAAAAATAGGTGCATGTGACCTGCAATAGTTTGCAAAACAGTCCTTTTTTCTTGCAATTGGTTTTAAAAGCTGCGAAGTATGGGCGAAGACTGTATAAAATTAACCGCATAATTGCGTCTCTCCCTCGTCTAATTCGTTTTTTGGCCTCACTTCAGACCTTTCCATTGACCATTCGCACACACCGTCTTTACTAAGTACCAGAATAAGACAAAGACTTGCAAAGGTGATAATGGGTAAAATTGACAGTTCTCATTTCCATGGTGTCTAGTAGGGGGGGTGTACATAAAAGGGCTGTGTACACAAAAGATTCAAAAGTGGTCATGACAAAACTTAATTCCTGTATCCCGCTACTTTTTCCTTATGATTCCTGCATCCCAACCCAATAAAAATAGGAAATCCCGCTTGTGCTCATTATCAAAATTCATGCTTCCCGCTCATTTTTTTGGCTCATGTCCTGAGTATCACCCCAAAAAATAGTCAAATCCCGCATTCCGCCAAACCTATTGTGGACCCTCAAATAAGTGCCCAGGGGCCTGTTTCTTGAAAGCCCTGATAAAATAATATTATTAACGGGCCCGTAAAGCTGCTGTTGTTTAAATGGAAGATAGAGGTTTAAATAGTTTTGCATCTAACATGATAAAACTCTCAGTTAGTGAAACAAAATGGAGTAGTTTGCTAGCCAGGACCGGCACTTTTTTATTCTTTACATTTCGATTTGAATATTTGATTTCGGGCCCGAAAAGTTAGCGGGACTTTCGAGAAACGGGCCCCAGGTGCTTAATTAAGGTGGCCCAATTGGATTTTCCAAGGGCAATACCTCCCATTTTTTAAGTATTGACAAAGATTTTGAAAAGCAATCATCACAGTTGTATTAGAAGGGAGTTTGTTAATATCAGTGCAGGGGGGGGAGGGAGGGTACTCTATATATGGGTCAGATAGGTATGTGCCACCCATCAGGGTATGGTTTTTGAGGGTAAATGGGTACTGTAGTGTTCGTGAAGTATGTTTCAGTGTACCATACATAAAGTATTTAGGTTTGCAAAGCATGTATGGAAGTTGATTATTTAAAGCATGGCGGATTTGATTTGAGTGTGTATTATTAAATACGACGACGTTGGAACACGACAGGTACTTAAATTGTTAAGCTAAAATTCAAGTGTGTAAATGCCCAGCTACAAAAGAAACAATTTTTTGGTTAAAACTGAGGGTTTTAGACCCTATATAGTACACCCCTATCCAAAATTTTTGGGGGTGCCCTTAATCCCCCCGGTTGGGTATCAGTGTTACATTGACTTTGAAGTTGTTATTAGCAATACAATGATGTCATTATCTATTTTACTTGTAGCTATATTTCTACTCTTCTTGCAAAGTCTTGAATTTATGTCTCTTTCAGTATTAGTTACTGTATCCAGATCCAATGGTTAAAAAGTTACACATCAATATTTCTGTCATGAAAGATATCGCTCATAATTTGTGGATAATGTGTATGAAAGATTTCATTTATTGTTTGTCTCATGATTATCACTTAGATATTAATAATTATTGCCATCTTTTAACCATGTACTGCATGTCTTCAGGTGATTGTGTTGATTTACTGATTAGGACTATTAATGTTCCACCATGGTTATTAGTGATTGGTGTATTGAACCTCACTTATTATTGTGCGGTCAAAATGTTTATCACTAACCCTTTTTCAATAGTTAGCATTATTGTAATTTTGCTTTCTCTCTAAAATTAATGTCAGGACCTGGTGCTAGTTATGAAGAACCCAAAATTAAGGCCATTGACATAGCTGCTCTTCTACAAGAAAAATATGCTTTCTTGTCTGGTAAGTAAAGTGTTTGGCTTTAAGCAGTACATGGGGTGAAAGAATATATTTTATTAATTTAACTTGAAAAAGAAGCCACTTTTTCTGAGCAAAGTAGCTGCCACTTTTTGTCGGCCATTCCTCAGTGCTTAATGAAAGCATTGGGTCATTGGTTTTATGGCAAGATATCATGGCACATATAAGTGACAAATCTGTCAAACCTGTTTTATATTGTGTTTTATTATAATTTTGTTGTAAGCGAACAATCTTGATCTAAAGCTTCGACTTACTTTATTACTAAAAGCACATTGATAACATTGTTGTAACATACAATACAACCTTCCATGGTTTTTTCAACTTTTGACTGGGATCAGGTACCAAAAATCCATTGGCTCGCTAAAAAAAATGCCTTTAAACTGATGAGAACATGATTATTTTGGCGAAAACTGATAAAGACACAGTTCCGCAAAGTCATCGCAAAGTCAAATTTTACAGGTGTTTCTATGGTGGCGGTAAAGTTTGTGTCCCCCGCTTTACAAAAATACTAGTTACACTTAATTTAGTTGCTTAATATTATTGTGAAAATCTTTATTTTTTGAAACTTTTAGGGGCACTAGCTAAGAATGGATGTCTTTTTATCACAATGCCTGAACACTCAAAGTTTGGAAGCCTCAGTGATAGAGATGCTGAAAGAATTTTCAAATATCTTGTTGGATTGGCCAGGTACTTGGGCATTGTTTTTACCGGTAATTTTTTCAGGAAAGGTCAGTCACTGTTGACAGTGTTTCACGAGTCTCCTATTTTAAAAGGAAGGCTTGCTGTGGGTGTAACAAAAAATGTTTTATGTTGGAGTTAAGAGCATTTTTACCCGTGTGGACAACACGATGATGTTAAGGCCATATGAAAACTGAAAAATGTGCCCCGTCCCTGCCCGCTTAATTTTTTGCATTCACCTCTCTATGAACATTAATGAAGCATCAATGTTAAATACTAGTCCTATATTGATTTTTTCAATGCACCCTCCCTATTGAGATATAGCATATGAAGCATTAGGTTGTTTAAGACATGCGTCAAAATTAACTAAATTTGTGTTTAATCAACATCTGACATTTCATTTATTAGACGTATTTGACGAAGAGAACGTCAGAAATATATATATAAAAAAAGCACCTGCCCACTCTTTTTCTATTAGAAATCCAGACAAGAAATGTTTTTTTTTTTTAAACTTAGCTCAATGTTTAAGTTGGTGGTCAACGTTTTATTGAATATATCACTCTCTTGAGGTTTATAGTTACTGTTTTTTTCCCTGCCATTGCAGCAGTGAAATGCTCCAGAAGGGTTTTATGTTGGTTCTTGACAGAAGAAAAGAGAAGTGGGGTGCAGTAAAATCCTGTCTTCAGAAAGTACAGGTATTCCTGAGATAAATAAAAATTATGAATTACAGTATAATAATTCATACAGGGTGCAAAGAAAGTCAGTCAATTTTACAGCTTGCCATTTGGGCAAGCTGTAGCTTGCATGTACTAGCCCGAAAAAAATTTGATGAACAGGATTGATTACAGTTCTTCTGTTATGCGAATTCCTAAAAAACTATCAGACACTTGCCCATCGTGCAAGTTAAAAACAGAATTCATTAGCCCGATAGCAAAATCCACTAGCCCCAGGCTATTGGACACTACTTTCTTTGCATGCTGTCATAGTACAGTTGAATCAACCTTGATTGTTTGGGCTAGGACTAACCAGGCCTCTCTCATTATCTGGCCTTTTTCTTCAGTTCCCTGCATGAAGATCAGAAGTTACAATTGCAAGCTAACAACAACAACAGTTAATTCAGTTTGAAATGATTTACGATAATGATGTTACCCACAAGTAGCAGAGCTATTCTCTGTGTGTAGCAATACAATATTATGATAGTCTCCTAGTAATAATAACAAAGTTCAGAAGTCAGAAAAAGAGAAAGTGAATGAAGAGAAAGCAAAATATGGTAGCACAAGTAGCACAAGCTTTGAAAAATGTCTTTGAAGCAGTTTCTTTTTTTTTCCTTTTTAAGACTAAAATAGTTAGACTCGCATTAATTTTAATGATCAAATGCATCCAGCTGAATGCTGGAGCTGAGCTATCATTAAGCTCTGCTTACACATGGCATTTTATCCACAGTGTACGTTGCCTGATAATCTTTTTTCGAAATGGTTGTGACAGCGTATAATATTATGTCATTTTAGTAGTATCACTAGTAGTTATGTCTGAAAGGTTTCCTTTAGAGCACAATTCTGTATATTGACAGAATTCAAGGGGATTGTGTTTAGAACAGGAAACTCCACAATTTCTCAGCAGCAGCTGTTTGTGTGGATAATCAGTAATACCAATGCCTGGTAAATTTCAGCTTGTCTTTTGGGCAAGCAGCTATATTTCTTTAAATAACAGTATTCTTGTTATTTTTTCCTTTTTTCTTAGAAATGCTTTCCAGCGAAAATAAGCATTGTTTGCCTGTTGAAGCCACAAGGGTTTTTTCAAAAGTATTCCAAGCCAGGCTTTGTCACAGATGGCATAATTGGAGATGCCAAAATTCAGGTGTGATAGGTTATTCTCTTGAAGTTTAATCTTACTTGAAAACAAGAACTGTGGAATGGTTTAACTGAAACTTCCACAACCCTGTCCTCCAAACATTTTTCCTATGTACAGATGATGAGGAACAAGGAAATTGCTTTTAAATCATGACATTGCGACCTTTTTTTATTGTTTTAGCAGTAATGAAAAAAATTAATTTCCAGGAATCTATTAGCAGTCAAAACAAAATCAGTACCAATTATCTCTATAAAAATATTTGCAAAATAAATATTTACTTGTATGGCAGTTTTAAATCATTATTTTGTTATTGATCGATTATCTAATTCTTGAAAAATCAAACTTTCCTCTCAAGGCTCTTTCTTTTTTTTCTTCTAAATTTAGGTTGTCTCTCTTGGTTCTCCAAGTGATTTAGAGGGATACATTGATAAATCCATGCTTACTGAAGAGTTGGGAGGCACCCTACAGTATAAACATGACGAATGGGTTCAGTTTAGAACAGTAAGTTTTGATGATGTAAATCTGTGAGCAAACCTGAAGGTTTACTTTGTGTTCATCCGTTAAAAAGTGTTGGATAATGTTATTCATGTGTATATTTCAAAACTACAATCTATTATGATTACAGTAAGTTTT
>JBBMOI010000010.1:17562500-17580000 GCA_038088405.1 Porites divaricata | reverse complement strand
AAGCTAGTTGTTAAGCGTCCAGTGCAGCCTGTATCAGGAATACCAGCCAATCCGCCGAAACCTGAGGAATCTAAACAGAAACAAAGTTCTACCCCGAAGAGTCCCTCAGTAATCCCTGATGGGAAGCGAAAGTTTAGTATGGCACCAAAGAGTCCTACAATTAAGAGTCCAGTTATGCAACCCAAAGAGCGAAAGAAATCAACACCGCTTGAACCTTCAACGGGAAGGCGACCTGTGTCCATTGTGCTTGACCCAGAATCACTTCAAGTGAAAGGAAGCGTGCAACAGTCTTTCTCTGATCCTATCATTCAAACGGTGGGTAATATGATTCTCAGTTGTGTTATCAGCAGGCATGCGGCTCGGTCACACAGGGGAAGGTGTTCTTTACTGAGGCTCTAGTATGCTTTTTGGGTATTATTTATAAGTAATATAAAAGCACTCTGTAATGATATGGCTTTTTATCATGTCTCATGATAGTCACTCTGTTATTGATCACTATGTTTGTCCTCTTATTGCTGGTCTTCATCACACTATCATGTTGATTTGCTGTGCAGAACTTCTAGTAGCGGAGCTCCACGTACAGGCAAAGCCCACATGAGTAGAGCCCCATAGCTAAAACAATTTGGTTATCTATCCATCTGACAGGGTATCTGCTGGCCAGTATCACATGACCATATTGCAGGCTCCAGTGTTGACCCATTGATCAGGTTGTTTTTTTTAAGTTATCTGTTGACAAGTTACTTGTTTACAATTGGTCGCATGCTCAACTCTAATTGGATTTCTTTGGGATGGTTACAAGTTTGTTCCTGAAGTAAATTTATTAATGGAAGCTCAGCTTTTGGTAAATCTATATTAGCATTGTCTGCACAGTCTGAAAGAGTCCTTGAATATCGAATGTAAGACAAGTGACAGTTCAAGCCTAAAGTCCTGTTAGCTTGGACTGGGAGTGTGCATTCATGTACAAATCTGTGAGTTACATTCCTGGTAGGTGGTCTTTGTCATCCTTGGAAAGTCGTTAAAAAATGATTGCAATTTTTTGTATGAACCCTGTATTAGAAAGTAATGTGAAATATGAGGGAGAGTGCTGGGAATGGAAGTAACATGAAGTTTTCAAAGCTAATTTTAAAACTCCTATTTTTAATATTCTGCTACATTTTTCAGCGAGATGTTGTGGATGGTACAAGAAGTCCAGAAGCTTTTAAGAAGCGAGTCCAAGTCATGACAGAATTAATAAAAACAGAGAAAGACTATGTAGAAGACATGGAATGCATCATTAAGGGTTATCTTAAAGAATTTGAGCAAGCTGGGAGTAAGATCCCAGCTGAGTTGCGTGGCAAGAAAAAAATCATTTTTGGAAATATTGAACAGATTTATGAATTTCACAAGAATGACTTTTTACGTGAGCTGGAATCAAGCAAAGAGCAGCCATCTCTGGTTGGTGGTGTTTTCATCATGAAAAGCAATGAATTTGAAATGTATGCTACTTACTGCAAGAATAAGCCAAGCTCTGAGGCACTGAGACTGGCGTACATCAATTTGCCATTTTTTAAGGTGAGATAATAATAATTGTTGGATGCAACAACCCTGACCAGGGCTCAAAGTTTATTTTTGGCTTTGGGAGCACTTGTGCGACCAGGTGTAAACTTCTAGGTGCACTGCCAAAATTCTAGGCGCACAGCTAAAAATTTAGGAGCACAGCTTAAATACTGGTGGCACCAATAAAAAATCAGAAGGCTCAGACGTTGTATAAGTAATCATTTATTTGCATGTTATCTTTTCTTTTGGATGAATCTGTGTTTGTTCCTACCTTCAGGCTATCACTCTACGTTGGAGATAACAATAATAAATACTGTTACGTTTTTTTTAAATTATCCTTCTCGATCTCAAGAAATATTACACTTCATGATACGTTCAAGGCAACAGAAAAAATTCCACATTCATTTCCTTTGAAATGAACGTATAACTAAGAAAATATACACTGTCAGTTTACTGCTCACAACTTTCATTTGATTTGCAATACATTTTTAGTGTAAAGCTGATATAGACTTGGACGTAGAACCACGTCGTTAATACAACATTAACTTGATCGTACGAAATCCAGTGAGTCTCATGAGTAAGCAACTGAAATTAGTTCATCTGGTCATCTTCTGTAAGCAAAGGTGGGACGCCTTGGTCTCTGACCGCTGCTAAACCACTTGACAACTGCTGGAGTTGGGTCAAAAGCTTGTAATTCTGGCCCTTCCATACTGATGCAGATTAGGTCTTCTGTTGTCGACACATGGAGGCTGCTTCTTACATCAGACTTGATTCTCCTCTGGGCAGAAAATCCCCGCTCGCACTGAGCACTACTTATTGGAATAACCAACATAATTTCAGTCAGATGTAACAGGTTCTAAGAAAATTAAAAATTAACCACAAGTAGTACAATATGACAGCTCATTTAATTTAAAACTACGGTGACCTTTCACATCGACCGGTGAACTCGATTGCCGAGAAGCACGTGTTTGAAAGGTGGCCTTCACTCGCATGTGTCAGCGGAGTCTTCGCAAAACCGAAAAGCGCTGGGATGAAATGGAAACATAGAGCACTCGGAGAACCACAGCGGAAAAAGACAAATAAAACACACATTGATCGATGCCAGGAAAATGATAACTTTATTGTTTGGAGCCTGATTATGTCATACCTATACGATTGAATTTATTATTTCAAGCTTCAGTTTCGTGTCTAACCAGTCGGAGCCATTTTAGAATGATGAGGTGAGAAAGCAGAGTTGAGTGGTGATAAGCTCAGTGGAACTAATCTCTGGGATTTTTAGGCGTGCAAGTGTGATCACACATGAATTTTTAGGTACACAATTGAAAATCTAGTCGCATGTGTGACCAGCTGGTCGCAAACTTTGAGCCCTGTGTCAGCCAGATATAGTTTGGAATGTTAATGTATCACAAGGAACATAAAAAAACAACCACACGGGAGATAACTAAAGTGTAAGCAGCATCAGCAATAATATAGTGGACTCATTTAATATTTGGATTTTTTTGTTGTTTAAAGTTGTAAAACAACAGATAGTTCTAACAGGGAAAAAATTACCATACACATATACTGCAAAAACCGGTAAATCCACCTTTAGTTGTGGTTTTGTGATTTAAAGTTCCCAAGAGGAAGTATTTCAAGTGGTGTCTATGTTGTGGTTTAATTTTCTCCTTGGTTTAAATTTTATTTTCTTTTGTTTTTGGGTATGGTAATGTATGATAATGAGTTCGAAACAAAAGAAAATATAATTTAAACCAAGGATAAAATTGAACCACATCATCTATACTTACTTAATTTGTTACCTTAAGACTATTTTCATCTGCACAAGAACTCCTCTTACCAGCTTGGCAGTTTAATCCAGGGCTCGAAATTGCAACTGATACAGTTGCCAAATTATGCTACTAACATTTTCTCCTTGGCGAATGAAAATTCTGGTTTAGTCACCACTTTGGCAACCAGATTTCTCTATGATTTAGATAATTTAAATTAAAAGAGTAAAGTTAAAACAAACATTTCATCTTATCTTGCTTTGCTTTTGTCATCAAAAATGTGCCAAATCGCAGAAACAAAGCCAGTTTACCTCCAAATTTAAACTGACTTCTGTCACGATATTTTCAAACAATCACATCTGATGGATTGCACCATACAATGAGCTGGGTCATTTACATTATACAAACTGGCGACAAAACATTTGCATCTGGCAACTATATTTCTCCAGTTGGTCGCAAAAAGGAATCCTGAGGATTTTTTAATTTCAAGCCCTGTAATCTTTTTTGTATTTTCTTAATTGGATGAGAAACGATAAGTTTTTATATCATCAAAATTTCATGTTGCCAGGCTAATGATACAAGTACACGGGGAATCCAGCAGCGAGGGATTTTGTTTGGTCCTATTTTTCTTTAATTTTTCTACAAAAGTAGGCGGGGGCCATATTCATAATAGCTGGGGAAAATTCCTTGCCCTCAGCCCTTATTGACAGCCCTGTATTACAGTAGTGCTTATTTATGCTATTGTATTTTCCCCTCACAAAATAGCCACAATGCTTGTTGTTTTTTGTTTGTTTGTTTTTTTGTGAGCATCCCCGTCATCACTTGTTGTTGGAGGAAAATGTTTTAAAATGGATTTCAGATGTGGGCTTTTCCTGCAGAGTTAGGATTGCACTATTTTTATTAATTTGATAAGTATAATGTGATTTTTTTTTTTTACAGGAATGTCAAGAAAAGCTGGGCCACTTACTTCCTTTGAGTGCATATCTTCTGAAACCAGTTCAGAGAATCACAAAATACCAGCTACTGTTAAGAGAGATGATGAAGCTGACACTCAAAAATAGTACAGCTTATGATGACCTTGAGGTAACTAATATAGCAATGCATTTTTGTCGGAAAAAAAAAAAAGAAATAGAGAAAACCTATGCTTTCCCTCTCCCTTCTCTTTTAAAGGCAAGTTGTGAAAATGTTCAATTTTGAGTAGCTGTAGTCAGGAGCAATGATGATTGTTGATACTGGCATACAGTCAACTCTCTAACACGGACACCTTTTTTGGGAGCGGCACTTAGTGTTCACCTTAAAGGGATGTCCGGCTGTCTTATAGAGAGTCAATTAAAGGGAGTAAAGAAAGGCAGGGACCAACTCTAGGTGTCTGTTTTACAGAGGTGTCCATCTTATAGAGAGTCAAATAGAGGGAGTAAAAAAAGGCGGGGATCAACTCTAGGTGTCAGTTTTACAGAGGTGTCCGTCTTATAGAGAGTCAAATAGAGGGAGTAAAGAAAGGCAGGGACCAACTCTAGGTGTCAGTTTTATAGAGGTGTCTGTCTTATAGAGGTGTTCGTTGAGAGTCAGAGTTGACTGTATCTCCTGATATAATCAGCAGTCATTTGAGAAAGAAGACTTAGATACATGCTGGTCACTGCTGGCAAAGCAAAAATGCAAATAGTGACTTCAACCTATTTCCATAGGTGTGAATTCATGGCTATTCTCTTGTTGGGCAACCAAACAAAACCTCCACTGATTAACTTTGTCAAGGCATTGGGATGTTAGACAGATGAGCTAAGTAAACATTATTTTGGAGATGAAGAGTGGAAATGTTCTGGGCTACTCACTTGAAGTGATTGATTTAGGGATTGATTGATTTATTGATGTGTAGTATGGATTTGATGTTGTTAAAGATATGTTTGTCACTCTCTATTTTTTGTGAATTCAAAGGGGTGCTTATTATGTTTGCACTTTAAGTGAAAGGGCTAAATGCTGTTGTTTTTATTTTTCATTCTAATAATGCAAAGTATTATGTTTTTTAAATTTAACAGAAAGCCCTTGAAACAATGGAAGGTGTGTTGAGGCATGTAAATGATGTAATGCACTCCTGTGGCATTAAAGGCTTCCGTGGCAACCTTGCAGAGCAAGGAAAGCTGCTGCTTCAGGATGCATTTATGGTTTGGGAGACACACAAAAACTGGAATTTAAGTTTACTACCACTGAAAGGTGGCAAGCAGCGACAAGTCTTTTTGTATCAAAAAATGATAATATTCAGCAAGAAGGATAATGATGACACTCAAAAAGACTCAGTGACATATCATTACAAGAGAGATATCAAGGTTTGGTAGTTCAGAATTTTATGGTTTTTTTCCCCTGTGTGTAACTGATTTCAAAGGACTATTTTGTGGGTCCTTTATTCAAGGTGACCACTTATTCAGGGGTGGTTTGTTAGCTTTTAACCCTTTAAGCCCTAAGAGTGGTCAGCATAAAATTTCTCCTTGTAGTATCACTGTTTGTAAAATGGTCATGAGAATTACGGACATGATCACACAAGATGAATTTGTTTGATATTTTATAAACTTCTCCCCACTAACTCTGTAGGAAATGAATAGGGGCAACAAATAAGAATTCAAATTTTGATCTTAGGGTTTAAAGGGTTAATGAAAGGGGCTGTGTCACCTCTGTCTAGGTCATTTTGTTAATAATGCCAATTACGAATCCTTATTATTTTGCTGTGGAAGTTGAGAAGGGAATTACTTGCGAATGACAAAAACTTAGCTTTGTTTCAAACAAATATGTCTCCCAAGTATTAAATCAAATGTGACAAACAAAAAAGCTGTTGGATCTCATTTTTTTTTAGCAGCATACAGTTTAAGGCCTTGTTAGAGCGTTATTTTTAATCATGCTGCTGAAGGACAACATGAACAGATTAACAAACTTTTAGGCCAACAAGATTTCAAGAAACCACAGTATTATTAATATTGCAGTCCATTTCAATCTTCTTCAAATTTATATTGTCCATCTATGCCTCGTTTTGTATTTGCTGTGTTATTTATACATTGTTTGAATGTTTTTAAGCAGCTATTTTTATGTTATTCCCCCAGTTTTGTGTCAGTTCCCCACCATTTGAATTTTGACAAATATTTTTGTGGATGTAGCCCCCTCAATTAAAGTTCCCTTCTCTGTCAATATTATGTGTACATCAAAATTTTGAATCAATATTTAGATTCTGTTTGATTTGAAGTTACAGAAAACTATCCCATGGGTTGTTAATTTGAAAAAAATGCTAATCCAGGATCAAAACAAGACTTGAGTCCTGTAAGCCTTGTGAGTTTGAGTACGGTCTCCACATTGTTCTCAGTGGAAATTTTGCTTTTTAACGTGTGGTTCCACAAAATACCTATAGCCGATTTTTTAGGGCAAAGATAAGCTGTGATCAGGCAATTATTTTTTTTTGGCAGGGGAAAAAAATACTAATAATAATTTTTATAATACTAATAATAATATTTTTTTTCCCCGCCAAAAAAAAAAATGATAATTCGCCTGATCGCAGGTTAGGACAAGGGAGAAAATTTTGAGGATGTGCCAATAATAACGTGCCTATTATTAATAATTATTGTAACAAATTTAGACCCCAAAGAAAATTGACCACAACATGCTTGACTGTGTTTTATTACATTCTATTGTTTTTTAATTTCCTAGACTTGTGATATGGGATTTACAGAGGCTGTAAAGGGTGACCCAGATAAGTTTGAGCTTTGGCTTCATGGACGGTCAGAAGTGTTTGTCATGCAAGTGAGTTAGCTTTTGTCTATTTTGACCGGCAGGTTTGCCTTATAGACTCTCATATCCTTACTCTGTGTACTGCTTTCCACACATTTCTTATGCTATGTTTTATTATAAGGTATTTTAAGAATCAAGACTAAGTCAGTTTGGCTAACAAATATTTTTTCATGAAAAATGAAATGGAGAACTTAATTTTTATGTGATGGAGTTATAAGCTTTTATCAGCCGTCATTTATGTAATGTACGTATTTCAGGGTGTTACTGAGGGCCGGGTGCTGGGAATTTTCTCCGCCCTACTGTATATGGACCCGCCTCAGGGCTATACTTTCAAGTAAAAAATGGAGACAAGGAGAACCAAGAGAAGTCCCTAGCTGTTTGATTCTCCACCTAATTATTGTATTTACCCTGCAACTTGAAGTCTTAGTGACAGCCCTGTTATTTATTTATTTTTTCCCAGCCTTTATCATCAGAAGTCAAGGACCGATGGGTGAAGGAAATAAGGAATCTCATGTGGTCACAATTTGATCAAGTGAAAGGTGCGTACTGAGGTTAAGTCACAAATATGTCAAGCCTGGATTTTTTCAGGTTCTTTGTCTACCACTTAGGTTGTTTTTTTCCAACTGCCAGGATCATTTTTCTTTATCCACAGTTCAAAAATATAAGTCATTTCATATCCACCATCAGATATAACTATGAACTCACAATGGCCTGCTCTCCAGCTGGCTTGATTAAATAGAGCATTGCGTCCAGTCAATCGCAAAGCTCAGGGTTCGATTCCCAGTCAAGGTTGTTTACTCAACTGCGAGGATCTTTTCCACTCTAATTTCATCCTTTTAATCCCATAATTATACTAACAAGCATACTGGGTTCTGCTCTCCATTCATTTCTTGGTTTGGAAGTGGTGGTCTGTACATGCCTTATTGTGTTAATATCCGATAATTTTTTCTTATTTGCAGAAGCTGTGACAGAACAATCTGGACTGCAATGTAAGAGTTCATCATTTCTTATTCTGGAAGTGAAAATTAATGTTAATAAACTCAACAGACGACACAAAGCAAAAACTAATGGTGTAGAGGGGGGAGGTTTCTTAGGTGAAAGTTGAGTTGTCAAGTGTCATTTTAGCATTTGATTTAGTGACTTTACTCTCAGAGGCAACCATTAAAAAAAAAGAGCACAATGGTCAGATAAAAATAATTGTAAATTTTTTATAGTTTTTAAGTAAACAGTGAGGTGCAGACAGGAGTGCTAGTGGACTGTTTGAGTCTCATAGCCCGGGTCTGTACAATTATTGTTCCTCTCTACATTATTTTTGTTGTCCATTCAGGTGTAAAATGTTCGCAAGTAACTTAGCACTGGGTGAGGGTGGGGGGGGGGGGGGGGTATGGTGCGGGATTGCACGCAAGAGTAGGGGCCAATAAGTCACTGTTTGATTAATTCAAGGAGTTGAATAACAGACTCAGGGATAGGCCTGGGCTCAATTCTCAGTTAGACCAACACTCACGGGCTAACTAAAAGTGAAGAAAACAAGTTGTCTCTGTTGCTTTGGTGAAAGTTTCATGTGTTGACTGTGCACAAAAATTTATGATTTATTCCTAAGACTGCTATACATAAAAAATAACAATAATTTGTCTATTCTATGGTCATTTCTCTGGTTAGAGTTCTCATCTTGTTAATTAGGACCGCTTGGGAATGCCTAGCTTGACTACTCGTCAGTACAGTTGGGGTATCCTTACGAGACATTGTCTTGTTGTTTTACCATGAAAGTAGATCCCATTCGATGGAAGTCAACAACATCTTTGGCATCACCAGGTGTTCCTGCAGAAAATGAACTACGTTCAAGAAGTCAGTCTACATATTCGTTATCTGGAACTGGCACTGGTGCCAATATTAATACTAGGTAACTGTAAAATGGAACATCCTGTTTGCCTATTTGCCCCTGGACCTTACCTGAATATTATTATGTCAATCCATTTAAACTACGAAGGGAAATGGGCAAAACTATAATTGTACTCGTTACAGGTCAAAATTATATCCAGGTTAAATTTTTTTAAATGTATATAGGTTGATTCTCAATTTCCTTTGTCTCCAATTAAGCCTTAACTCATGGATAATCTGGTCTATCTGACAAGGAAATTGAAAAACAATGTAGTTTAAAATTTTTTAACTTGAATTCAATTTTGACCTGTAACATGTACAATATAGATTTGCCCATTTCCCTTAAGCTGGCCATCTATCGATATCTAACTCAGAAACAAACCCTACAGCTCCAAAAGTTTTTCCGAGTTTCACTTTTTGAAAGCATGAGAAATCAGTCACCAACTCATGAGAGCGTGATATAGTCGTGAAATCATGAGACTCATGACAAAGTCTTGAGGCTTGGCAAGTCTGAACCTCATCTTTAAATTTTACCTCTGTTACGTTCAACAACACATTTTGATTATAGCGTACTGTGCATGAAACTTGTCAAGCAACTCATGTCTTCTACCTTAATAAATCTTTTGAGTTATAAATTTTGTTTGGCTTGTTTGTTCACTTGACTTAGGGTTTCCAACATCATGGAAGGAAATAGCTTTGATGATGATGATGGATTTGACACTGAAGAGTTTGATTCTTCAGATAACAATGATGAAACTCCTCCTAAACCCCAAAGCCAGACAGAAGATTCACAAAAAACACAAGCTGAGGTATGAGTATTATATTTTAGTTTTAATTTAGTGCAAATCCATGGTGATGGCAAGCAAAATACTATTAAGCCATCACAGATGGAGGAAGGAAGGAATTTTGAAGCCAATCATCTACAGAATCTCATGAGGAAGTGGGCCTTCACAAGGAAAGAAAAGTCTTTTGTAAGAGTCAAGTCCAAGGGGGTACTGGTAACTGGTATGCCATATGTGGGTAATATAGGGTTGTGCCATGCACTGTGAAGGGTGTGGTTTGCAACCAGTTTACACAAATGTAGTCTAGGATAGGTTATAGAAATTAATCAGAGAGTTTGGGTCTAGAATAGGGAATAATTTTCCAGGAAACTGGTCAATTGGTTGAAGATTTTTGTTTAGACCAGGGAAATTGTAACATACCCTTTACTCGGTTTAATAACAAAAAAGAAGTGTCTGGAAAAAAGCGATTTTAGGATAGGCTGGGATTTTGGAAGTTTATAGTGTGGTATAGGATAGCAAAGATGAAAATAATAAACGAGTCTGGTATAGGGAAGTGGTTCTGGGTTCCCCACCAAAAAATTCCTTTAAATGCCACCCCTGGGAATACAAGAGCCAGATTCATCTTCCAACTGAGATTATAAGTATGGAGTAGGATTAAAGCCAGCTGGTGGCACTTTATCTCTTAACTCCTAAGAGCAGGGTTTACAGTAGCATTTGGAAGTAGCCGATGCAGAGGTTCAGCTGGCGGACTTGCACCATTTCTACCGTGGGCACGAACATTGAGTGTTGGAAGCACCAACTTCTTTTGGGGTCCTGGGGCATGTTCCCTGTGAAATTTCTAAAATTGGTACTCTCTAAAGTGCAATTTCCTGCATTCCCTCAACTGGAATTGGTTAACCGGGAAGGTCTTTTAAAAAATAATTGTTATTTCGTGTGTGAACTACCGGATGTTACATGAAAAAAGAAACGGACGTTGCATCCAGCGTCTGGCCTGAAACAAAACCCCTGCTAAGACTGATCAGCATCACATTTCTCCCTGTAATATCAATGCTTTGTAAAACAGTGGTCATGAGAATTACAGACGTGATCACACAAGATGAATTTGCTTGATATTTTGTCAACTTTTCCCCACTACTTCTGAAGGAAATGAATTGGGGCAACAAATGAACAAATTTTGGTCTCAGGGTTTAAGAGTGTGTCCATGAGAGAACCAGGCAGGGGGTGATAATGCTCAAATCACGGATTTCGCTCAAACTTGGCACAATTGATAGGTTTGGTGAGATATTAACCTCGACAAAAAATAAGGTCGCAATATTGAATTCCCTGGGATTTACAGCGACCCCCCCTAAAAATCACAAAATCTACTCATTTTTGCATAATTAATTAGCTAACTTTGGTTTGGCTGTTCAACAAGTAGAAAAGACAACTTCAAATCTAATCAACTTTATCATCTTCTATGTTTATCAGACTTAATCCTCAGTAATTTATTTTTACTCTCTAATTCGATCTCTTCCTATTATTTAGCCTAAAGTAAGGTCATCTTCTCACTGTTTTGACCAAACCCTAAATTTAAGGTATTTAAGTCGCTAACATCTCCCATGAGCAACAACCTATGTACTTAATTCTCACATATTCTTTGAAAGACATCTTTAAGGTTATCAAATCAATCCTAAAATATTTGGGCAATCTCATACTTTATCAATAATGACGTATTATGTACATTTGACTTGACGCTTATTTGTCATTTGGCCAAAATTGGAAGAAACGTAACATTCGTTTTTTTAAACAAAAACAGCACAATGTTGGTGAGAAGTCACAAATCAGATGCCTCATTATCGATACTAATAGCGGAATTGTTAGAAAGTGTCACCTGAGGCATGTTTTCTGTGTTATTTATGGACGTTTTGATGGATATTTTATGGAACGCTTGAGTAAACACAAGGAGCAAAAGATTTAGTTCAAAACTTCGATCGGTCCAACTTGTAGGTGCTACAAGACCCAAAAACGATAAAAGATAGTGAATAAATGTTACATACACGTCTCTCAGATGTTTTAGTCCAGGTTGGCTACTCCAGTTTCGTCTGGTGCTCTGTGGCGTTACTCTGCGTTACTTTGTGACGAGGTAATGAAACATCTTGAAACATTGCAAAATTAACAGTGTCGGCTTTTCACCGAACATTCGAAGTCTTTGACATAAGTTGTAGTCAGAGGGAACAAATGATACTCCAAGGACAAGAAGGATCACTGACAATCCGTCTATATCTATGGAAAACAACCACCTGCTCGAACACCCTCCATCTTTGACTTTAGACTCTGCCTAAATAATAGTCTAATAATGGAATCTGTTACGCTGGACTACCGGACTACGGAATGCGGAATACACTATCTATTGTTTGTACGCGCCAATATCCTGTTATAACTGGTGTGTTAAAAATAGGTTGTGAAAGTCGTGTTACTTGAAATTTTGAGTTTCTTCGATGTTGACATTAATTACCATGATAATAATCGTCCATAATAGCCCCTTTTATAGTCAGACCGTGCCATGCAATTTTCGACAATTAATGACTTGCCGTTGGGTATACTTACTTACTTACTTACTTATATTTTAATCCTCGTAGTCTTACAACTATACAGGATGGTATCTGTATCTGGGTAAATTATTGACCGCAAAAACATCATAATAACCGTTTAAAAGTGTTGAGGAAAATTAAACTTCTGAGGAATACAAAAGACCCAAAAGGGGGCACTAATACATTGCAAAAAAAGTCGGCTAGACTTCTTTAGCTACTCAAGGAAGGTGCAAATTAAAAACAGTTTTTTGAACACAGACTAATACACAATATTCACTTCTCATTTAAGCTGTCATTTGCGGATTCATACAGTATAGAAGTTCTCTTAACGGACACTCGTATATAGCGAATAGCTGTACTTACGACCGCCATCTCAAAACCCCGTTTCAACTCCTACACAAGCTCTGGATTTTTACATTCCCGTAGGCGGCCGCGGACACTCAAAGGGTTTACCGGTGAATTAGATGTTAGCTTTGATTTAAAGCTCTCGTAAGCAGACACCCGGAAGAAAATCTTATCCGCCTCTGAATGTTGTGCTTTTTTTTTTGATATTATGTCCACAGTCATATCGCTGTTTGTCACTGTTATGAATCATTCTTATATATCCGTTTCAGAGTTACCGTTTTTTCACATACGCGTCCGGTTACACTTGAAAATACAAACTGAATTGTATGCCTTTACCTAATTTCAATAATGCAATGGTCTGATCTCTGCGTTCCCTGTATGTCCTGCGCTCCTCGAAGTATCAGAGGAAATTTAGAAACAAAATAGATTTGTCTCTAATATATTGTAACTTAAAAATTGCATCAGTACATTCACTCCAAAAAGTAGATGTTTCCGCACTTTTCCACGTTAGAGACCTCCTGCAGTTCGACTCTCGTAAAACCCTAATTTTCCTTGAGCAACCCCACGGGCATTATTTACTGGGTGTCATCCGACCACGCACGGACCGGAACATCAAATGTCTGTAACTTAATTGTTGTGTCTGTCCATAATTCAACATCTGCCTGCCTCAGCAGGGCACACTAACCTGGCCACTAAACTGGTTTTGGTGCCCCAAGAGTACGCAAAAAGGCCCTTCCGAGGATGTCTAGGATGAGAAAATTGACCTTACCTGAGTAGGGTGAGAAATTTGAAATCCGGCTAAGTATCACAGCTGAAGTAGCTCTTGCGGGAATGTGGGAAGGGTGTTAAACATATGGAAGCGGTTGTTTGAGAAAAAGATCTAACTCAATGTGAAAGTGTGGTGTATTTTGAATTCTACTTGGGAACATTACTGCCATAGTTAGGCTTTATAAGACCCCCAAAAGACCGTGCTAGGTAAAAAATTCAGTGTTTATGACAGTCAAATCTGGTGCCAGCAGGGTAGGGCATTTGTACGCAATTTGGCCACTCCCCCGGGGAGGGGGGGGGGGGCTCCAGTATGAAAACAAAATGGAATTCTTGTCGCAAGCTAATCTGGACGTGTCTCACGCGTTATTTGTCCCTTTGAGCTGGTCTGCACCAAGATCCGGCTTCACTTCGCTGCTATTAGACGTGCAACTAAAATAGACAAAAATATTTCTTTCCAAACCACGAAAGCAAAGCGACTTCTATTTCCGAGTTTGAAAAGAAATGGGATCATTTATAATCACGGTCTGAATAGAGTTGCCAATAGATTTGGAATTCTAAAATTTTTATTAGCATACAATAACAATAAATTATCTCAGAGAATGTCGGAAAGCCATATTTTTCATATTTTGTTCACTGGACTCTGGCTCCTGGCTCCTGGCTCCTGGCTCCTGGCTCCTGACTCCCGATGACACTCCCGATACGATGTTTCCGTATGGTGGCCAACCGCTGCTTAAAAATGCGGGCTCCAGTTAATGTCAAAGATGGCGGACGTTTCGATGTTGTTTGTAACATGTGAATTGAGCTACAACAGTGGCAGAAATAATTCTTTCCATGGATTACAAATCGGCTTTCTACTTTTCGTATTGTTTTCTCCTAAAACAACTTGATTTGGATATTTGTGCGTAAACTGATGGCTAAGGAATTTTAGTCGTACAGCGAGTCACGACGCTGAACTACGCTGAAATGGGCATCGAAGGAGGCATGGGGAACAAATCCAAGCGGGCACAAACTAGCAGTTGAGACATCCAAGAGATACGTATATAGATTTTATTGACCGTTTATATTGTTTTTAGGGCGAAATTATTAAAGTAAGTAAAACTGTAAATTAAATCTTTGTATGTTGTTTTTCCTCGAAAAGATCGCGTATATAGCTATCAAAAATCATCGTTAGAGTTTCTTGCACAATAATTTCAACAATTTTACCCTTATTAATGTTAAATCATTGTCTGATGAGTTTTTTGTTCGATTTCTCCTCATTCAGAGGCAAACGCACGAATATTGTGAGGGCCTGAATTTTGATGAAATATGCAAAAGTCGGTCAGTCACATGAACAGTTTATGTCAACACATGGAAGAAAGTGAATTGCCCAAACTTTTTTTGATCTTTTTCTGAACTTAAGTGATGGCTTTAACTACTCATGCAAAAGTTATAAAGATAAGCTGTTGCTCATCAGAGATATTGGGGAATAAAATACCCTAATTTTACGACTTACTCAAAACTTGGAAATGATGACCCAACTTAAGGGGACTAAGAGGGGGGAAATCGAATCGGCGACTTTAAAAAGTTTATTGTGCTTAAAGTCTTATGAACTCAGATCATTTCTCAGTGCATTTAAGTTCCAGGTGGCTTTTTTGTTTCTTGCACTGGCATCGTAAAGTTAGCTAATTAATTATGCATAAAACGGGCAAAATGGCGATTTTTACAGGGGATGCCCGGATCTCTCAGGGAATTTAATATCTTGACCTGAAATTCTGTAACATAAGTTAGCTCCTGGCACCTAACATTTGTGCCGAGTTTGAGCGAAATCGGTGATTTGAGCATTATCACCCCCTGCCTGGTTCTGCCTGGTTTTCTCATGGACACACTCTTAAAGGGTTAAACTATTAATATAAAAATATGATTACTTTTTGGTAACTGAAGAAGATGACTTGTGGGACAGAAAAGGCACTGTTTGAGCCAGAAGAACTTTTATCAGCTCATAAAGCCTTATTTTATTACTGTTTACAGCACAATCATCAAGATTTGCCAACAAAAGGTTCAAGGTACTCTGCTATTGCAAGCTACACAGCAGTGGAAAACACAGAAGTATCCTTCCATGAAGGCGACAGCCTAGAACTCCTGCGAGTTGGACAAGAAGGATGGTGGTTTGCACGGCACATAGAAAATGCAAAAGAAGGCTGGGTTCCTGCCAGTTATTTGGAGCTACTGTCTCCTTGATTGTCTGGTTTTCCTTCTTGGAAGTTTCTGATGTAGATTGAACTACCCTATTAGAATCGATAGTGGTAGTTGCAAATTTTGAAAATACCAAAGGTATCAAAATCTGGTTTTACAGATCGACTTCAATTCATTTTCAAGGGGTACCAAAATATTATTGAACACCAAATTAACTGGTACAAATACTTGTCATTTTTTTGCTCAATTATACCTTAAAAGGTATTGGAACAACTCTAAAAGCAGTTACTTTAGGTTTTAGCACTGTCAACAGCACCAATGTACAAATCTTACCCAATATTATGTACAATGTATAGTTTAGGGGAGTCAGTACCATTCCTTGGGTTTTTAGTGGCAAAGAATAGTATTGAATATATAATTTTTACCACTGAATGGCTGATAAGCAGTTCAAAGAATTAGGATCGGTTATTTAAACAAAGTCTAACTTAGATCTCTCCAGATTTTTTCCTTAGTGGGTTATTTTAAGAAGATAAATGCTTTTCTACTCTTTGCTACGTGCTATCATGAAAATGTTAACAATAAGTGCGTTATATGGTATTAAGATAAAAGCATTGGGTAAAGTGAAAATGGCTTAGAATGCAGTTTTGTTGAACACTGGTGAAACTCTGTTTAAATAACTGACCCTTTATGTTTAGAGTACTGGTAATTATGAATTAGAATGTATCAATGTCCCCTGATTGTTTTGCTTTGCTTGTACATAAATCTGTTTGCTGGTCAAGCTGATTCCAAACATATCATAAAAAATAATTTGTAGTGATAAGAAAAATTCTAAGGATATCCTCATTGTTTCCAAGTGTTGGAATTTAGTAGTCAGGTGTGTGACACAGCTATTACTAGAATACTGAAAGAAACAAGAGATGCCAGAAAACCAGCAACAAAATTTAAAGCATTTAAGTTGGAGTCATTGAACAGTTCATTGAAACTTCAGACCACATTAGTGAGTCAAATAACTCATTTTTATGGCCAGTCATTACAAACGTTGCTTACAAACAGACTGCATTATACCTTGTAAAAAATGAATATCAATACTCCTAAATACTTTAACTTTTCATCAAGATTTTTTAGCAACAAATTGTTCAGTCTGTGTGCAAAACTTTCTCATTTTGCTGAAATGGTTGCAGTAACGCATACTTTATTTTTTGAAAGACAATTTTTTTTAGAACAAATATAACATGGTAAAAGGGGTATCTTCTTCCACACAGTGGGAAGCAGGTACCCCCCCCCCCCCGGCCTCTTAACCCTTTAAGTGCTAATGGTGACCAACATCAATTTTCTCCTAACGATATCCATAATTTGTTAAGAGACTTGTTTATGAGAATTAATGAAATGATCACCTAAGAGAAAATGCCTTGATCTTTTATCAAATTCTCCCAACACATTCTTTATGGAAATGTATAGAGATCAGTTTGGAGTTTTTGTATGTGGATATTGGGGCTTAAAGGGTTAATTAGGTGGAGTTGACACCTGGGTGAACCCTGTGGTGTAGAAAAAAAGCACTCAGAGCGACTGGACAGTCAGATAAAATCAGGCTAGGGTATTTTGTAACAAATAATAATGTTTGAGACTAATATTTATTGGGAGAAAAGTAGGAATGCTCTTCAAGTAAAACTTGAGTTAACATAAATGTACATGGGCAGTGTCAAGTTATTGTAATTATCATTGATGCAAATGTTTCTTCCTTTTCATTGGCCAAGAGCCCACCACGTGAGCTGCAAATAACTGCCTACAAATAATGGTGTGCTCATGCGCAATGTCGTTCAACTGTTTCTGGCTGCAAATACTATTCTGCTCATGAGTAAATGAAACCACGCTTGCTCCTTGCTCGTTTATGTGATCTCTGTCATTACTCCTAGAAGGCAGT
>JBBMOI010000010.1:17487500-17557500 GCA_038088405.1 Porites divaricata | reverse complement strand
TTTGTTCCTCCACCAGCGCCACAACCAACAGCCGCCATTTTGATTCAATTTGAAATTCTGAATATGCTCACTACGGTTAACCGCTGGTCTTTTGTGAGCTCGAGAGAGAAAAGCGCTCATTCATCGGTAGTTATGTCGTTCGATCCCGAAAAGATTTAGTTGTTTTTAAAATCATGTAGTCACTGAGGTGAATAAGTTAACTATATTTAATATGATTGAAAAGGAATGACAATTCATGGGGTCCATTGCGCAATTTGCTCTTGGCGCGGCTGCGGGTGTTTTTCTTTTCATGGGGGCGAACACGGCTCGGCGCTATTTTCTTGGCTCTCCAACCACAAACCAGAGAGATCGAGAGCGTATAAATTCCAGGAACGACGTTACTTTAAGGCACGAACACATCCATTCAATACAGAGCGCTGCATCGCCTATCCGACATGTCTCAGAGAGCTCTGAGACGGACCTCGCTGTTGTTGGAGAGGAAAACGACGCGAAGGATGGTCAGCATCTTTTGAACCTTCTCTTCAACATAGCGGAAGATCAGGCGAGAAAAGAGGGTTACATTCATCGTGGGATAACCTGTAATTCTTGTCAAGCGAGCCCAATTTGTGGAATTCGTTACAAATGTTCTAACTGCGTGGATTATGATCTATGTGAGCGTTGCGAAGTGAGTGATGACCACAACAAAACTCATCTGTTCATCAAGATCCGAGTTCCTATGCCACCACTTACAAATCCCAGGGCTCCTTGCCTTAAACCACTTTATCCAGGTGAGATAGATGACATTTGCAATAAAACACAAAACAATATCATGTCATGAAGTGATATTTTATTATGCGTAAGTGAACTGATCCATTTATGCAAATGTTTACAATAGCCCCAGATATTATTGCTGGGGAGCCTCATGCGAGCCATCACACTGTTCTCTACAATTGCGGGAAAAAGCCAAAATGTTTCGGATGTAAGATCAGAAGCATGCACAGTCATATTGGTTTTCTTGTTATAAGGGGTATTCACTCCTGACTGATGACATCATGTAAAATGCACATCGACGAGATCAAGAGATTTCGAGTAAATTTCCTGGCCCCAGTTGTTCGAAAGGTGGATAACACTAATCACCGGGTAAATCACTATCCAGTGGATAGCGCAGTATTGGTTTCCCTAATATTTATCCACTGGATAGTGACTTTTCCAGTGGATAGCACTATCCAACATTTGAACAACCAGAGCCAGAGTGTAAGCAGATTATTCAAGTCAAGGTGGGCTTTCAGTAATTCTTTTTTTTATTTTCTTGATGTCTGGCCCCAGTTGTTCAAAAGTCGGATAGTGCTATCCACCGGATAAATCACTATCTAGTAGACAAATATTAGGGGAGCCAATTGCACTATCCAGTAGATAGAGATTCATCCAGTGGATGGCGCTATCAACCAGATAAATCACTATCCAGCGGATAAGTTTAGGAAAACCAATTGTGCTATCCAGTGGATAGCGCTATCCACCTTTCGAACAACTGAAGCCTGCTCTATTTGCTTGTGGAAGTATTCATGAGCGTCTTGATTCAGACAGTTTTGGGCCCGGTCCAGACACCGAACCTTTCATGAGCCGAACCTAATACAATGAATTAAGTACATGAAAAATTCGGCATCTGAATCAATTAGGAATGCCTGTTTCAATTTGGAACTGCTCAGCCGTTCTTTTCGCCTAGCCTGGCTGAGAATTTCGCCTGTGGAGCGACTTTGGAACGACTTTGATTCAGACGCCGAACCTTTCATGTACTGAACCTAATGCATAAAATTAATTATTTTAACATGTTTTGTAAGCAGTTTGACCAAAATGAGCATTTTTTGCCTTTTGAACTTAGTTCAGCTGCAATAAAGATCGGTGTCTGAATCAATTCAGCCGCTCTAAATAATTTGTGTCTGCTTTAATTCGAATTAGGTTCAGCTCATGAAAAGATCGGCGTCTGAACCAGGCATTAGTGATGAATCTCGAGGAAGACTAGAAATTTACATGTGTTTGGCTACTCTATTTGCCGATTCACGAACAAATGGAGGTGCGAAGACATTGAGCAAACCCTCCTTCATGGAGATTTTTCTCCTTTTTTCTCTTTGCATTCAGCAGGAGTGACTTGCCAGGCAAAAATTCTTCTGTTTAGAGTAACTTGCCGACTTTAGCTTGCTGGTATCTCATGCATTTAATCAAAGTTTTCATTGCCCGTTGAGGAGTTAAATGTGATAGTTGCGTCAAAATCTCTGCCTGCTGAGGTAAATAATTCAGCTGATAATTTGACCAGTAGTCACATTAATTTTGTCTGTTGAGGCGAAAGAAAAGCTTGACACCATGGATTCAAAATGTGTGTTGCTCGTTGAAGCTAACCCTTGTTAACTGTATAATTATTTGACTGTTGCATTGGCAAGCACCTACTATGCTGGCTACGGTGGGGTCCAAAACCTTTAACCAATTCAACCCTGGAGATTTTGCCGAGAAACGTGTTTTGAAGCAAGTCGAGCAGTTTTCTGGTCACTGTCATGCTATTAAGAGCTAAAACTTAAAATACCACAAAACTGTTTACAGGTCGTACACTTCACAGCCTTCTGATCCTGATGCGAAATATTAGCTTGCGAAGTTCGGGCATGCTCAGAAAGCAATATATTGAGATTTCTCTCATCCCTCTTTTTTCGCTTTTCTTGCCTCATGTCTTTTCTTTTGCTGGGCATTTAGTAGGCTTCATTTTGGTGGGCAAAGTTTTTAGGAAAACTTTTAGGATCTTAGGATTAGATGAAAGGAAAGGTGGGTGGATGGTGGAACAAGATTTTCATGGCAATTTCCGGGTCAATGTTACACGTTTTTTTTTCCTTTTTCTCCAGTGTCCTTGACTGAATTGTGCTAATTCTGGTATGGTTTGAAAGATCTCTTCACTCTGCACATGTTCGCGTATAAAGTTGTCCTTGACCATTAAAACTGGTGAGGTCACAAGCGGTAGAAGGGACGTGCATCCACATGGGCAGTTATGGGCGGCTCAAATTGTTGACCAAGTAGAGCAGCCAAACACATAAAAATAGTATCATATCTTCCTTGGGGTTCATACTTAACCGTTTGTGACCTTGATGAAATTTTTTCCATAGGCAAACAAAAAATCAAAAAATCTAAACAAGCAATTACTAAAAACTAAAGCCTCCTTTATCATCTGCTTGCACTCTGGAAATCTTCTTGAAGGGCTTTCCCACTTTATAAATTACAAATATACAGAAATAACATATTTTTCTTTTAACAAGGCTTACCAACGCTAATTCCTAGAGGTCATTTTCATTTTCTTCTCTTTATTATTTTCAAACTGTATTCTCCGTATTGTCTTCCAGCATTTACTTTTAAATAGAAACTCCTAGTCCATAGCACTTATGCACCTGTTATTTGAAACTCCCATCGATATCTCCCCACCCTGTCCAGAACATCATTAATTTTTGAAGCTTGTGGGAAAAAGGGAAGGTTTAGTGGAGATTTGCTCATTTAAAGTATTGTCAACATACCCTGCCAAGGACAAGGACGACTATGAGTACAAGGTTTGCCTTAAAGTTTTTTCGCGTATTCTCAAACTATACACTCCCCAGAAAGCTTCATTTTACCATTTTTCACTTGAAAAGTTAGCACTGTTACCTTAAGTGAAGGAGGTTACTCCCTTTCCCGATCACAAAATGATAAAACTTCTAACATTTGATAACTTGTTTCTGCCACTTTGACATTCTCGCTAAGCCTTGTAGTAGAGCTACAATGGCTAACACGTTTTCCCACCAAAATGATGCTGGTTCGCAAGCGAGCACTACTTAGTATTGAGGAAATCTCGTACTTGTTGTCGTACTCATCTTAGAATCTAAAGGTTAAATACTCGTCATTGATTTGGTTTGCAGGTATTAAAGATCACCCATATTCTCTGTCCTGGAATGAGATTCAGCATCTTAGGAAACAAAGTCATTTTGACCAAGCAGAAATAGAAGCACTGGTTGAACAGTTTAAGACACTGGCAACAGAGAAAGCCAGAATTACCCGTGAAGTGTTCGACAAGTGTCTTGGTCCTCTCGGACAACACAAGAACTTAGTCATGGATCAGATGTTTAAATTTTATGACCAAAATGGTGATGGTCTTATTGACATTGATGAGTTTGTCATTGGGCTTTCTATTCTTGTCAAAGGCAGTGAGAAAGAGAAGATCCCCTATGCTTTTGCTGGCTGTGACATTGAGAACAAAGGCTATATTTCCAAAGAGAATTTAAGAAGCATGTTTAAGGCATACTTTGAGATTAGTCTTGAGTTGGTGCGTGATGTTGTGAGGTCATGTGAGGAGGAAATGATGGCTTCCTTTGATGACTCTGCTGACAAACCAGTGTCTTCAGTGTTCAATGCACCCATTCCCAGCGACTCAGGTCCATCAACGTCAACTGGGAAACCAGCCATGCTTCTAAATAATCCTGGAAATACAAGTGCTCAAGGAATTGACAGAAGGTGGCCGATCATGGAGGCAATGTCACAGGACGCCATTGATGAGATGGTGAACAATGTTTTTCAGTGTGCTGATACTGACAAGGATGGCAAGATCTCCTTTGAGGAATTTGAAGCTTGGGCTGCAAATGATAACACTATTCTTGCCTGGTTTGAAGCACTTGGTACTATTTTTTAACTCAATCTGAACTTGTATTTTGCACTGCTCCTACTAGAGGAAATATCTGAGGTGGTGAGATGCTTTCAAAAATGTGAAAAGAGTTAATATATTACAGAGTAAATTCATCTTTATACTTAGATCAGTTAACAATAGCAATGAAATCCAGTGTTCTCCTTATTAGGCAGTAACCAGAAAAATTTCCCGCTTGAAGCAACACTTCTTACCGCCTACAATGGCTTGAAGGTTTACTAAAATTATACAAGTTGTTTGGAGGTTGTGATCTTCTTTCTTAGATGGGCCGTGCATTGTGGAGAGAGAATATTTAAAACAAGATAAAATTGTTGGAATCACACATTTTATTTTGTTGTCTAAACAATTAAGCTATAAATTTTAAGGGATAAGGTATACTACTGAATCCATTTTATAGGAGGTCTTTAAGCCCAGAATAATAAATTGTGGCTCTAAATAGTAGATTATAAATTTAGTTGTAAATTTTGTTGGCAGATTAGCCTAAAAAAGGCCTTACAATATGAGAATGACTTTTCAGACAACTTAATTAGCTTCAAAAACTTTCCCAAGGAGGGTAGGGCCTTGTCCCTCACCCCACTTCCCCCCTCCCTCAGGAAAGTGCACCTCTGGCATATATTTTTTGCCTTACCGGTCAGGAATGGTCCCTTACCTGCTGAGCTAAAATTTAAGGAGAACACTGGAAATCAGAAGCTCTTGATGCCTTTTTGATTGGCAGCAAAAACATTCACAATGTCTTGACAAAACTTATGGTAACTATTTTAGCAACTTAAAAACTTTCTTGAGATGTGATCATTTGTACCCCAATGACTTTTCTGCATCAGAGAAGTTTGTGCTGACCTGAAATTTGTTAGTCAAAAGTATTGATAAATCACTGACTCAAATTTCCTTATTTGATTATTTACAAATAACTGTTGTGTCTGCTTTTGCAAGATATGACTAGTTTTCATCATTTTTTTGGTACTGCTCTTTTCTTAGTCTTTTTCTTGAATGAAAAGTCTGAGTGGCTCTGAAAAATATTGAAACCCAGCAGGTTGTTTAATCAAACCTTGCACTAAAACAAATATCTTAATTTTCGAAAGAAAGAAAATTCCTTGCTTTTTCCTTTTTCTTCTATTTTGGGACAAAACAAGAACTTTTAAAATATTTTCAAACGATTTTGACACAATTTTTTCACAAAGAGTTTATAACGATTTTTGTTTTTTATGTAACAATTTAGACATTCAGTGTTGTTTGTATGAAATACAGAAATCTTCAGGCTTTAAAATTTAAAAAGCTCTGTATTTATTTATTTATTTTGTTCATACCTGGAGTGAAGTTTAATAAAAACATCTGCCAAGGGATTAAAATTGTTGTAGAGATTTATCACTTACAAGGTACTTCAATGCTGCTCTGGTATGATGAGATCAAGCTCGATATTCTTTGAACTATTTTCAGCCACTGTAACGAAGTAAGTGATGAGAAATAGTATTTTGATCTCATCGATTCTGTATCGAGTTCCATGTGAATGCATTCCGCCGCGCTTCTTGACGTGTTGGCGGGTAGCGGTTCGTTTTAGCCGATTGCTTGCACCATTTTGTTTCGTGAAGCTAGTGATGTTTTCCAGTCTTTGGACGTGAAAGGAATAGATTTCATCTTTTTTTTTTAGTTAATGACAATCACAGCAACGATGTGGGCTCCTGGTGAAATACTAGTCCGTTAATTCATTCTTCACGCGTGTGGTCAAATTTCAAATTTCACTGTCTGAAGACAAACATGGTTCTTTCACATTTGCGGCATCTGGAACTTCCACACATCGATAAAAAGAGGTGGCAAAAGCTTAAAGAGCTCTATGCCGAATTAGACGGAGTACAGAATGGAAAAAATCTAACTGTCGTTTTGGAAAAATTATACAATGTAGCAGGGAATGACAGCAAACTTGTTTCTCCTGATCGGTCAGTGGAGATTTTGAATTCCGATGGTGTCGCGTCCAGCTGGTGTTTTGAAGGCTTAAGGATATTTCTTGAAGAGATAGCAACGCGAGAAGAAAAAGAAGCATTTTTTGTCTCAGTTCTTCCTTTCGTTGTCTCTTTGGCATCGAGCGTTGATGAGTTTGCTCCAAGTGAAAGTATTTTACTTTGTTCTCAACAGCGCGGTGAGTATTGTTTACACATCTCAATATATTGGCTTGTGCAAATGATAGTTTCATTTTGTTTAAATTAACACAGGTGATTGAACCCATTAGCGATCAAGGATTAAATCAACTAAACTCGAATCTTACCATTAACCTTAAACCATGGGTTTTTTCCTTCATAATTCCAGCTCCGAAAAAATTAAGGCTTGATTGATCACAATTGGTGTCGACACACCCCCTGTTGATTTCACCTTAGGATCGTCTGCAAATATCTCACGACAAAACAAAGAGCCCTATTAATGCTTTTGTGATTTAATACTTAATGTTTTTCAGTATGTTGTAGTCAATCCACTTAGGTGATAAAACTTAAGTTAATGAGAAGAAATCGGGACTCACCCGAAGCCGGTTTTAATTTTGTTTTTGTTTGACCTATGCTGCATGAGGTTGCATGTGAATGTTGTGCGCAGATCAATATTGAGTTCAAATCCTAGTAAAGGCCTCGAAGTTATTGGAGGGGGCTGACTCCCTAAAATAGCCTATATTGGGATGCTCTGCCCAATGGGGGAAGGGATGAGAGATGACGTCATAACGCACGGCACATGATATCATTTGTGCAAAAAATACTCATTGACTCACAAAACACACATAAAAGATCTAAATTCTAAGTGTTGCAACGTTTACTCCCCACCAATCACATTGTTATGTTACAATGGCATACAAGAGTTTAAGGGGAAACGTTCGATGTTAAATAGCTCCAACAAGGCAAAATAGTTGACATTTTATTGTCGGGAAGTCGAATGTACTGAAGGAATGCAAACATCGGCGATTATCCGGGAGATTTCATACTCTTATCTGGAGACCGGTAGATAGGGTCCAAAATCTGGAGTCTCCTGGATTATCCGGGAGAGTTGACAGCTCTGATAACATTTCAGATGTGATATCTGATCAGATGTCACAACTGAACCTGAATCTGTGAAAGGTTTGAACCCAGGAGTCATTTCAAAAGAAGGTTGAGTTTGATCATCTGGGTGAACGTAGTCCTGAATAGGAAGGTTGCTGTTGACAGTGACTGACGTTTCTACTGCAAAATTGCTGGGAGTTTACATTGATGAGATATGTCTTGGGATAATCAGATATTCCACATCATCGTTCAAAATGGCTTGCGAATGCTGTATAAATTAAATTAGGTTTCTCACTAATTAAGGACAACCTGAGAACATTAATCGCTTTTTATCTATCACTAGTTGAGTTGTACTTCGACTATTACAGCCTTGTATGGGGTAATTGCTCAAAAATGCCTGCGCATGCAAATCAATTGCAGAAACTCCAAAATAGAACAGCACTCATTATTACCAAAGTGGGTGATTCAGTAAGATCGTGTGATATTCTAAAAGAACTATTTTGGCCAATGCTACATGATAAGGGTTTGGAAGGGCAAGGTAAGTCCCAGAAATAAGTAACCGGAAACCATCAAGCCTTGAAAATCTTAAACCATGAAGATGAATACACTCTTACAGTGGACACAGGTTACCCAAGCTAACAATCCACCTGTGTTCAAGGATCCCACCTGTAGCACGCAGTTGTACATGAAGCATGATGCCTCATCTGGGCTCAGTCACTAAGATTTCAAGTTGCTGAGTAAATACAATACAACAAGCTTTGTAGGCAGAGAATTAAAAAGCTATGGATTTTGTTTGGTTCTCTCAGTTCTTCTAATAATTTTTCCATGAAAGTAGCTGAGAGTAATGTTCACAGTAGCTTGGGGGGAATCCCAACCCTTAATGGCAGCCCTGGCTCATATTAATTTTGAAATATCTAAAATTATGTATTTTACAGCACTGTGGTTAATTGCCTATATAATAACAAAATATATGGGAAAAATGTTTTTGTTTTAATCTTCACTAAAAAAAATTGTTACTGCAGATTCTGGTGTTGTCCTTGAGCAAAGATTTATTGCCTGCATTCTAGCATCAGCATTTTTATGTGCACTTCCTCCACCACCTGCCGACACCCAAGTGCGGTCAATCAACTTTGTTGGGTTTTTTGCTTGTTTTCACAGGTATGCGAGTTGTCTATGGAATAGAAGGCTAGATTGGCTTAACAATCGTACCCTTCCTTCAAGGGAATCAAGAGTTCCAATAAAGCCAGAAAAGCCCAGCCAGTAAACCTTTTTTTTCTGTATTGACAGTTCCATCCAGTGTGGTCTATGGCTTAACTATTCAAAACATTTAGCAGTCACTTTTGTTCATCAAATGCTTGCAAAAAATAGGTTACTTCCCTGGGAATTGATTTTTTTGCTTTATTTTGTTTTATAAATTTTATGGGGTCTAGACATTCAGCTGAAAGTAACGTTTTTCTGAAATGTATATATGTTTATGGTATTTTTATTATAGCTGGAATATATATTTTTTAATTAATTTAATTATTAAATTGATTTATTAACTACAAGAAAAATTTTTCTTTAGACAAGAAATCAAACAGACTCAAGCTGCTAAGCTCCGCTGTTTTCTTCACTATTTTGAAAGGCTGAAAAATGACTGGCCAAATGTCAGAGGAAGAGTGTTCTATAGTCGTCAGGTATTAGCTTGTGCTCCATCGTTACAACCTTATGAAGTATTTTTTAAATGTTGTGAATTTGAAGAATTTGTCGTTATTGTAAAAAACCACACCCAATAAAGGCTGTATGCTGAACAACCATCCACACATTTATTGATGCTCTAGGAAAGAAGCTTAACAGAAATTTTGTTTGAATGGTCGTATTACAGAAATAGGCCACTTTTGAATTGCAAGATGTCCAACCATCCCGATCTCTTCAGGATTCTCCTGATTTGCTTGAAAATCCTGAAACCTGGGCCATATGCGATCGGGACAGGAAAAATCCAGATTTTGACATCTGTTCTGATATTGATATTTTTTTTCTTTATTTCAATAATGTATTACACCACACACACAAAAAAAGAAAGAAAGGAAAAATAGTGCATAGAGCAAAAAAAGTAATGTAGTTAGTCAATCAAAGTACGTAAAAAGCAGAGTAACATGCTTAAAGCATTATTGATTAACTGTCTAATTATGCTCAACATAGATTAGAAAATAATTGGTTAAAACTGAAGGAATTATTAGCTGCAGGTGACGTGGGTAAGATAGTTTTGCCCAAATTTTAAGATTGAAGTAAGTAAGAAAAAGATATTTAAAGAATATTGAAAAGGCGATCCCACTTTTTTGGTAGATCAAGGGTTGCTTTGGATTCTATTTCATAAAAAAAGTTTTAGTTGTTTTAAAAAACCCACTAGATTTTTTTCTGATTTCCCTTTTTACAGAACCAGGTATAGTATCTGGCTAAAAGACAAGAGAAATTAATTTGATGTTGACTTTTTGAAGAGTCAGGCCAAAGACCAGATGAATTCTTTTGATACACAAGAACACCTATCAGACTACTTAACTGAAACCGACATCCAGAAAATTAGAAAAAAAAACACACAAAAATATAAACTAAGTACTTGTACTTGAATGCGAAGCCACTAAAACATACATAAGCATGAAAATGATAATTTAATAAGTGAACATTTTAGACAGAAATTGTCCAGTCAGAACTCTAGAAATGGTGGTGTTTCAGTGCATCAAGGTTTCAAAATGTTCTGGAGGAGCCTGCTCCCACAATCCCATAGCTGCTCCTGCCGTTGGTGCTTGCGATCGTGAGATTCATTGGTGATTGAAAAATTTCCCGATTTTACTTAGTCAAAAGGTTGGACAGTCTGGAATTACCAGAATTCATGCTTGGCTCTCAAAGCTGATAGAAATAAAACAAAAGACGTGAATTAATTCATGATTGTTAATGCTAGTTTCCCGTCAATGTTTGAATTTTTATAATAAATTTGAAATGGGCCTAGATTGAATTAAAAAGTTTAAACAACATCCGTTGGTTAGCTACATGTAGTACAAAACTAATTTTGATACTTTTAATATTATGTTTTTAAGGTAATACCAAGTGCCTCTCTTCCAAATTTTGATGATTGGGAGTCCTGTGACTTACCCCTGTGTCCTGTCATTATTGATAGTAAAGCTTCCATTGAAGATTCTGGAGAACACATGCTTCAGGTACATTTAATATGGTGTGGTAATCTGTATACATGAACTGCAATGTAAGCCAGTACAGAGAGCATTTATGATCAAAGAATTTGCAGCATCAGAAATGCTGAATGTCCTGATTGAAATCAAAGTTAAATTTAATTTCTCATGAACATGCTGATTTTGGCAGTTATGACTTGAATAAAGTTATTCGACTTTAAAGTTGAGGGGATATCCTTCCAAGTCTTGTTAACCTGGTAAGTTTTTTCCCATTTTTTAAATGATACCCTTGAAAAGTTGCCAAGAATTTTAAGAATGTCCACAACATTGCTTCAGGATAATTTATTCTATTTTCTTATAGTTTTTTTTTTCATCCCCACATACTGTGAAACAGTGTCCTTTGGTTTAAGGGTGAACATAATTGAGCTAATTTTACAATCATCATGTAACAGATATATCTGTGGATCCTTTATAGGTTGACTTTGCAAACAGTCTTATTGGAGGAGGAGTTTTGGGCGGTGGCCATGTTCAGGTATTTAGTTACATGTATGTCACTTCTTACGGTGGCTCATAGGGACAAAACACTTCTCAGATTCCAAAACACCTCCCAGAATCCAAAAACACTTCCCAGAATCCAAAACACATCCCAGAATCCAAAAACACTTCCCAGAATTCAAAATCTCTTCCCAGAATCCAAAACACATCCCAGAATCCAAAAACACTCCCCAGAATCCAAAACACTTCCCAGAATCCAAAAACACATCCCAGAATCCAAAAAGATTTCCCAGAATTCAAAACAGGTTAACACATCCCAGAATCTGGATTCTGGAAAGTGTTGTTGAATTCTGGGAAGTCTTTTTTCCTTACGAGCCACTGTTGGTAACTTCTAGCCTTTGTGGGTCTTTTATTGTCTAAAGGCTGTTTCGGGGTCAAGGAGGCGAAAAGTGAATCACTTGCTTTTTGCTTACTGTCAAAAATGGCGCACGTGCAAGTATGCTAGTGGGCACAATATTGAGCTAATTTAACGAACTTTTTAACAGTATTTAGTCTTGTACCCTGAAGAAGGCAGCATTGCCGAAACGTCAGTAAAGACTCGTTTAAACAGTGTTGATTTGGCAATTTTCAAATTAACATCAAGGCAAAAAGTATACCCCATTGATTGACACATCCCCACATAGCCCATGTATATGTTGTGGTTCAATTTTATCCTCAGTTTGATTTTGATTTTCCTTTGTTTTAGGGTAGGATAATGTATGATAATGAATTTAGAACAAAGGAAAATAAAAATTAAACCAAGGACAAAACTGAACCACAATATATACAAGTACCCACCCTCCGCTGGCACCATTATAAAAACTTATTATATTGATACAAAATGTTTTAATGATCCTGTGATTTGGTGTATGTTCTGATTTCAGGAAGAGATAAGATTTTGTATAAATCCAGAGTTGCTTGTGGCTCAGATGTTTATGGAAGCCATGCAAGACAATGAATGTATTGTGATCCGGGTACGTTTCAACCAGTTAACTTTTAACCAGGAGTCAAGTGCAGCTATTGTTTTTGGACCCTAAAACAATAGCTACACTTTTAAATTACACTATTGTAAAAGATTTATCAAATTGACCCC
The DNA here is from genome assembly GCA_038088405.1 of Porites divaricata. Taxonomy (NCBI): domain Eukaryota; kingdom Metazoa; phylum Cnidaria; class Anthozoa; order Scleractinia; family Poritidae; genus Porites; species Porites divaricata. The sequence continues at coordinate 17,545,017 of JBBMOI010000010.1, read as the reverse complement.
AGATTTGAGGAGAAGCAGCTGTAAGACTGCTGTTGGTTGATCAGGGCTGATACTGAAGGTTTTTAAAGTTTCCGGGTATCAGTATAGGTGGGGAATTGAACACAGCTAGGAATGAAGTTTTTTTGGTTTTATTTTATCTTTGTTCCTATGAAAATAGCCCATGGGGAAATCCTCAGCCCTTTAGTCCCTAGTGGCAGCCTTGATTAATGATTGGAGCCAGTACACTGGTCCTCCATTTCATTTCTGTGGTTGAGTAGTTTCTCAGAGCTTCACTGTTCCTTTGTGAGCTGAGTTGTCATTGGTTGTCAGCCATGCTCTTAATCTTGAGTTTTGTCCAGTTTTCATTTTTCCACAAAAACTAACATTTAAGCCAAAATTATTACACACTGTCTTTCTGTAGGTAGATGCCACTTAAAGTGCTTGAGTGATGCTGTGAAAATTTACACATTGCAATAAAATTGAGTAGCTGTGCACATGAACTGTCCAACTATGTTCTGATCTAATCTAATGAAATGCTTCTAAAGAGCTTTCAGTAATACTGAGTTTAATTATTTGTTAATTTTTTTTGTCATCCATATCATCAGTCTCCTTTGCATCAAGTTATTTGAGCACGCGGTCATAAAGATGGTGAAAATTCTCATTTTCTGGCTCTCTTCCAGAGACCTAAACCTTTTGGTGGCTTTGATGTTCTGCAACAATGTAGCCTGGTTTACTTTTCTGTTTGAGTCTCTTGTAATGTAATGTTAATCTTTTTCAGGGTGTTGAAAGGTTCTCATCATATTCTGGATATGGAAAGACTTTTGAGTTCAAAGGAGATTTTAAGGATCATTCACAGGTAGAGAGTGCTCCTTAAACTTAGACTCCCATACAATATCAACCCATTGTTTTCGCTACCATCCGACCTTTGAAATTACACAATCACGACTTGGAATTGACTTCCACAATCCAACAGTTTAAAAGTGGCAGAAGTTGCAGGTGCCCTTTGCACTAATTGATTGACAGAAATCAATTTTCAAGTGGTTTTGATTTCAGAGTTGAAAAAGTAGTGAAAGTAATGGTAGCCCTAATAGTGATTAACTTGAGAATTGACAACATTTTGTGATGTCACCACTGGTTTCCCTGAGAAATGATGTCTAAGTAACGACTGAAAAAATTCCATATGGATGGCTTGTCACTACCCAGATCTGAGTAGTGCTTTTGACTGATCCTGTTGCAAGAGAAATTTGCTTCAGGTTTGGGTAGTGAATGTCATGAGTATGGAATTTTTGTGCTTGTCCTCAGACGTCATTTTGCGCAGTAACCAATGGTGGTGTCATGAAATGTAGCCTGTTTTCTCAGGCTTAATAATGATCAGCAACTATTTTCTCCTTACATCAATACAAAGCCAACAAAGAGGAAGAAGAGATCCCTAACCATATTACTTTGGGAATTATGTTTAAAAACCGGAAGCATTATTTTTCTAATTTGTATCTGACTAGTTTAAACAATCTGGAGGACCGGGGTTTAAGCCTCGCCTCGCCTCATATATGTCTGCTATGGTGCTCTCGATCTGTAGCACCGAAGGTAGGTCATTTATGAATACGAGAAAGAGTACCAGACCCAGGATGGTACCTTGAGGTACACCCTTGACTTTACTTAGTTCAAACAGTTTGATCTCTTTTGGATGAAACCAAAGGCTATTTTGACAAGGCTGCATTGCAAAATGGCCAGAGAAGAAAAATTTTCATCATTTACGTTTTTCAGCTTGATGAAGATGGTAACTTTCAGACAACAATAGTGGCAATTGACGCTGCACAGTTCAAGAGTAAACCCAGAGGAGTACAGTATGAAGAATCAGCTCTTGTTAGAGAACTCAATAAGGCTCTTGTTGGTTTCTATAATCCAGAAGTTGGCTCAGAAATCATTCACAGTCGTTCAGGTGTGTATTACTTTATCAAGCTACAAAGTGATTTATTGCTGGACAAACAAAGAGTGACCTACCGAGTGGCACGAAATTTTTGCGGGTTCTAATTTTTGCGATTGGTGCGATTTTTCCTGCAATCCGCAAAAAAACGTTCCCGCAAAAATTTAATCCAGAGTAAATATTCTCTAACTTAAACTCGTTACACAAGAATGTAGTACTAAGAAATCGTGACTGTTGATGTTCGTAATCGAATGACAAAGAAAAGTAATGTTTTACTGGTTTTACGTAGGGTGTGCACACCGTAGTATTGTTTAAAAATATGTTTTTCCATTGCACTTTCTGAAAATCGCAAAAATCACTTCACAGCAAGAAAAAGCAGTCTGCCCTAATCACCAAAATTAGTTCCCGCAAAACACAAAAAATTACCCATCCCGCAAGTTAAGGGTATTAAACATGTATGAGAACAGCGGTGGGAACGTAAAATGGATAAAGCAACTCAATTAGACCGCGAGTGATCTCCTTTTTTCCTCAGAGTTACAATAGGTGTGGTGGGCGAAAACGTAAAATTATGCGAATTGACGGTAAAAAGGAGGAGAGATCGGGGCAGCGAGAGAAAAAAAGGCCATTTCCGAGTTCCAAAAACTATTGCTTTCAAAACATGGCTAATTGCAAAACCTTTCTTGTGAAAATGAGTTGTTTGCATGAGAATGAATGGTTTCCTACCTCTCCATTCATCAGTTATGTGCGTGAGCACCTCCCACTCCACGCTGAAGACAATTAAACGGCGTGAACTGCTTGGTGAGGTGAGGGAACCACCTTGCTCCTTTCCCTCTCTGCTAGGGTGGTTTGTCCCTAGTAACCCCTAGTGGTCTTTTAAAAGCGAAGCTCCAAAAAAATTTCGTAATCTATCCATCCGAGAAATTTTGGTAATCACGTGACCGTACGCCCGTCCGTCCGCACCACAGGGCAACCAATGTGAAATGTCAAACTTTCTAGCCAGTGTGAGAGCCTTTGACCTGTCGTCAATTGACAGCTGTCAAAACAGGGTATCTGCTAACTAGTGTCACATGACGGTATCTGGGCTCAGGTGCCAAGTCATCGAGTTCATGTGTTTTTTTGAAGTTTTCCACTGACTAGCTGTTAGCTTTTTAATTGATTGCAGGCTCAAGTTTATGTTTTTCAGTCATATGGTTCTTCACTAAATTTAAGTATAGATTTGTGAATATCTTTGCAGTAATTTATTGATCGTTGAAGTAAATTTAAAATGCGTAAACGGGCTCTTCGCTTTTTGCTCTGGCTAAATCTTCTATATTACATTAGTTTCGTACCCCATTAAATGCAGTGACTGCTCTATCTGGGTCATGTAGCAGCTGCTCGGAAGAGAAGTCACCAATGGTGCGTAACCCTGACCCCAAAGAATACTAAAACAATTGAAAGAATGACATGTCATTGTTTTCTGTGACCAATCAGGAGAGACCTTCCGAGCAGCTCCTACACAACTGCTGCTTGGAAGAGAAGTGACCAATGGTGCGTAACCCTGACCTCCAACAATACTAAAACAGTGAAAGAATGACATGTCATTGTTTTCTGTGACCAATCAGGAGAGACCTTCCGAGCAGCTCCTACATAACTGCTGTATCTACCTGAGAGACCAACAGACGCAGGTGACCACCTTTTGTGTTCTTACTTGTCTTTACAGAAGTAGAATGTGAAGATTCTTCTTCTGAAAGCGAAGTTCATGTAGTTTCTTTTGAGGAAGCTGGAGGCTCTGTGGACGGGACCTCCTCGCCGCCCCAAGAAGATGGCAAATTCCAAGAGTTCAGTGCTAATCTTGTTCATCTTGCTATCACTCAAGCCTTTAACGAAGTAGATTCAAACAATAATTCTGTCTCTGAGGACTTGGAAGACAGTGTTGATGTATTGACTTTCGTCATGAAAAAATCTCTCAACGGAGTCTTCGGAAGCAAACCAAATAAAGCTCGGATATATTCGGAGAATCTTCTCCCTCCGACGCCATTACCGAAGTGTTTGACACGCACCATTAGTGGCTCTAACACACCTGTCGTTCCCGGGACTCCTCCGTCATCGCCCGCCGTGTTTAACTTGGAACGAACATCACTGGATTCTCTTGGTTTCCAGACCTCTTTAACGGCCTCGCAGTTTCTTTCTATGAAAAGCTTCGCTGATCCACTGTTTAACTCTTTGCTGTCGTGTGTTGAATTGACGTCATCTCTCGCCAGTGACATAGCCACTACCGCTGATTCACCTATACGAGCAGCCGCAGGCTCAAAAGAATCCTTTCAAAAGAGTCCCAGGAATATCATTTCCCCGGTCAAAAATGGGGATACGTTAATTTCCTTTTTATCGCAGAAGGTATGTCAATCAAGGTCACCTCCGAACGTAAAGCATTCCAATGGTTTTCACTTCAACGACTTTGTGGACGATTTGACGTCGATAGTAAGAACAACAAAGAAAGAAAGGTGTCATGATAAGTTAGATAGCTCTGTGCAGTTTCCTTCCTGCAAACAAAACCTTCTGAAAGAGTTTACAAATTATCAGGTGACAGAAAAGGCCGAACGTCCTGCCATCATGATCAACGGATTGGAATGTTCAAATGCAAAACGGTTAGAATCTTATGCGTGCGAGCTTTCAAGGTCAATTGTTGGTTCAGCTATCAGTTCGTCGGTTTTCCTGGGTACAGAAAATGTAGGAAATGAACCTAAAGGAGCTGCGCTGGACAATGAAGAACTCAGAACAGAGTCTGTCGCCCCGGATGACAGTGATAGCCATGATGATGATTATCAGAGAGCAGTGGATTATGGGATGGAACCCCGTGGTAACGGTATCATTGAGGGTCACGTGCACGCCTTTGTAGCGGAAGTAATATCAGTTGCTTTAACGGAAGCTGCAGTGCTTTGTGGTGGAACCGGAAATGAAGATGACAGCGGTAAAAGGGACGAGTCATCTCAAAAGGAGGATGGTGGGAACAGTGAATCACAAAATCAAATAAAAGGTGAATCCGAGGAGAGTTCATCAGAGTCATCGGAGGAAGAACGGAGTGATCCGAATGAAGCTATAGCCTCTATAGACACGTCAAGCCAGCTCCGACATGAAATTACAGACCATTTGGTCAATAAACTTGTGGAAAGTATACTCTCAGATAGCCTAGCGAAAGCTTCGAAGATGATTAAAAGAAAATCCATGGAAGCGATAAGCAAGAATGACTCGAACTGTCAAGAAAAAACGCATCTTGAAATCGATGAATCCACGGCAGAGGAATCTTCCTTTTCAGATGAGGAGGTGGTCGAGGATGAAGCCATGCAGGGTTTTGCAGAAAGCTTTAGTAGTTTAACAGTACGTGGAGCTGTGGAAATTGCGAAATCATGTTTAGAATCACCTAATGCAGAACCCAGAGTACGCCCAATAGCAACAGGGAACTGGGGATGCGGGGTTTTCCGTGGGGACCCTGAACTCAAGGCTCTTATTCAGTGGGTAGCTGCATCAGCTGCTGGGTGTCCTGTGATTGTATACCATACTTTTGGCGATAGGAGATTGTTGAGGGTAAGTCTGGGGCTGTTTTCTGGCCTGTTATAAAAGAAGACTATGATAAAGTTAAGGAGCTGTGTCACGAAATTTATCGGAACTTTCACCAAATTGAGTGAAAATAACTGCTCAAAACAGTAAAAGGAAGTATAAGTAACATAGTGAATACAAAAGAAAGCACGGATGAACAAACGTAGAGAAGATTAAAATGGATTGCAGTTGGGGGTTTTAGAAGACTTGTTGACCTAACACTAGAATTTCAAAGTTCATTTTTGTTTCTTTATTTGATTAATCACACCACCTGTAGGGATTACCCCCACAGACTCGAAACTTAGAGCTACATAATAAACAAATAGTACGATGTGAACACAATTCCGGAGAGGTTTCATTTGAATGGTTACACCTCCAGATTTCTTTTACAAACTGGATAATTTGAATCACCTGGTATAGTATGATAAACAGTGCATTAGGAAAGCACTACACAGTAACCTTTATTTGAATGGTATCACTTTTTGATTGCTATCCAAAACAGCATCAAAAGTATCGCTCGGTAGCCTTTTTTTACGTGGTCACACCATAGGATTTTATGCACCTATCAATGTTAAGCCCCGGGGTGGGGGGGGGGGGGGGGGGCGGCGAGACCCAGGGGAATTTGACATTTTAATGGCAGCCAGAGTCAAATTCCCCACCCCCAAGCACTTACTAAATGTCAATTTCTCGCCTCTGGGGTAACTTTTTCTAACAGAGTCAGGACTTAATAATTGACAGGTTGGAAAGGATATGTCTTTTACAACCTCACATAGAAACAGAAACAGAAGGAACGAAGACTCTTCTATTTATAAACATTCGATCATACAGTGAAAGAAGTGATGGTTCACATATACCGAAAAATAAAACAGATTCCTCACCTTTCTTTCGCTCATGTTGTCTTGTTACTTTCAAGAAAAGCAGAGGTCATTTACTTCTGGTGACTTCTGGGTATTACCAAGATGGCAGGTCACTCATTTCCAGTTTCTCTCGGTCTTCCAAGATGGCGGCCATGTCAAATTCCCGACCCTGGGGCAACGCTTAAATGTCAAAATCCCTACCCAGGGGAAGGCACGCTCAGTCAATTTCCCCTGGGTAGCCCGCCCCACCCTGGGGCTCAACATTGATAGGTGCATTATCCACAAACTCAGAAGGCAGAGCTATGTTGCTTGCTTCGCAATGGCCTCCTTGAAAAGAGACACTTAAGCATCTTTTATGTACTGTTTCAGTCGTGCTGCTAGAGTTGACTTAAATTCTTGTCGCTTTTTTTCTCAAGCTTCTCAGGACACTTATCTGCTTACTCTCGCGTGGCTGGAGAGTCTCTGACGTCATCCAGGGAATACTCCGATTTCGCAATTCTGCCAGAAACGGAAAAGACGGTTCAATGGGCCACCAGAGGCTGCTGTCTTTTCTTTGCCATACGCCTCAAACGTCATTGTGAAACAATAAACACTTAATGACGGGTCCCAAGGGAAACAGTTAATTTTGTTTCCCGAGAATCTCACAGATTCGAGGAAAACAAAATTAACTGTTTCCCGAAGGACCAGTCTTTTTAAAAGTGATTTGTAATATAGCTGGGAATTTTGAAGCTGGAAATTCATGAAACCTCGCTGTAACGGCAGTCGTTGGTCAATATTCGCGGTAACAGTGCACTGTTACCCTTTGACGTTATAAATTTTGCAATGTTGCCCACTAAGAAATTTTGGCGGGAAACAGTTTCATTGTTAGATGTCATGTGACCTCGAAGTAACCAATGAGAGCGCGCGCTGTTGGGAAAAGTTTCCAGCTATATAAGAATTCCAGTTGCGTTACCCACTTCAGAAACTCCAGGGAGAATGGATACAAGCCTTAGGTGCAGTGATTTCTGGGATTTTTTGGGTGGACAAACGTTAATTATGATAGGTCGATGATATCCAGGGTAACCATTAACCAATCATAAGTAACGCTTTTCCACCAGGACGATCCCAGAAATCGTTGCATTGAAAGCTTGTACCTTTTCCCCTTATACTTTCTGGAATGGGGAATTAGGAAGCTATATAAGCAGAAATTAGTTTTATATGTGAATGGTTGAAAATTCTCACACCGCTATTCCAGCCGATCAGGAGTAAAATTAAAGCAATTCGTGACTTGCTCACACGAGTTTTTGCGCTTTACCCAGCGCTGAGCAGTGATTGGTTACAACGTCTGCCTCTGCTTTTATTGGCCAGATAAAATCTTGGTTTTGGTTTACGACACGCAACTGAAAATAGAAGCACTGCAGCGGCATAGCAACTGCTAAGCTAGCTAATTAGACGAAAGGAACAATGAGTCTCCCAAATAGAACTTAAAGAATAATGAACCTTAAGTTTACTTTGTTAATTAGCTATGAAGAGTCATTATTCGAATAATCAGATCATAATGTCTTTCATACCCAAAACTTTATAACTTGTCTTAATTGGCTTTCTAAGTGCAAATTAAAAATGGCTTGAACTTCGTGTAGTGGTTTTTTTTTAAACTTTTAAATGAATTATATAGGTGTATTTAGTGTGTATAAGATTTTTGTACTTTAGAAGTTAGGATTTTATGGGATACTCAAATTGTATTATTTTCAATTATAACCTGTTAGTATGTGTAATCAAATGGTGACGAGGGAAATTAAGGAATAATTTCACGCGCGTTTTGTCCAAATCCTTATAATTTCCCGAGCCTTTAGGCGAGGGAAATTATTAGGATTTGGACAAAACGCAAGTGAAATTATTCCCTAATTTCACGAGTATACCATTTGATTACCTATTAATATCATGGGTGACGAATTACGTTAGCAATCGAGGATTTTTGACTTGTTTACTGGATCGTATCGATCGATCATGAACTCCACTCTCTCAAACGTTTAGAGCTGAAATTTGGCTTAAGTTTTCGGAATTTTTCGACAACATACCTCTAAGAATTCTTCTTGATGTGCTCTTTCGTGTGTTCAGGTTTTCTAAAGCGTCTTTTTATGCCCTAACATCTTCATTCATGACATTTTAAAACTTCGTCGCCATCTTGAAAGAGAGACGTACGGCAGGTTGCCATGGCAATTTTGTAATTTCACATGTGAAATTACAATTAACGCTGAAATTTCGCGCCAAAATTAAGGAGTAATTCGTCACCTATGATATTAGTAATGGTAACAGGACTGAGTGGAGTCCAATTCGGTCTGTAATCATACGAGTGATTAACAAAATCGGACGACCGCGTAGCGGGAGTCCGATTTGTTTAATCACGAGTATGATTACAGACCGAATTGGACGACACGAAGTCCTGTTACCAATTAATCATAACTTTAGCAAAATTTGTAATATAATAGGCTACTTTTTAAATCAAAACACAAGAAATTCGAAATTTTGTTTTGCTAGCAGTGAAAAAAAAAAGCCATTTAAGCGCGCGCGTGATGGCGCGTACTGTCCAATTACTTAGGCATGACGCGTACTGTCCTATTAAACTGTCCAATTAAGGCTGAAATCAGGGCAGTTGATAGCCAATCAGATTTGACAATTTTGTTATAGTTATGATTATAAATGTTATTGTTTCTTTTATAAAATTTATTTTATATATAACCTGTTTCATTGTTATACAAGTGAGCATGGTAGAAAGAGTTTTAAGGGAAAATTATATTATAATGTACTTTTTAGCAAGGATTTATAAGTTTATGAGAAATAAAGAAATATCTTACTAGCCAAACAGTCCCTTGTTTTAATTAATACAATTTATCGTTTTGTGATAACTAGAAATATAATGCGTATATTACAGAGATTCCAACCCTCCCGTTTTCGCGTATATTCTCCCGGTTTTTGAAACTTTTCATAGCCAAAGAAAGATATAGAGGATATTACATGACCGCGCGGAGATACGAAATTTCTCTTCGAGTGTTGAAAAATATTTCACGAGTGAGCGCAGCGAACGAGTGAAATATCTTTTCAACACGAGAAGAGAAATTTCGTATCTCCAAGCGGCCATGTAATGTTCTTTTTATTATATAAACACCAATGAAATACTAAACCATTTCACTTTAATAGTTTTTTGGTGTGAAAGGCGCAATTTATTATGTAGCCATAGCAACGGTGATATTTTCACATGTGAAGATATCAAGTTTTCGCGCGAAAGCTCACCTGGTATTTCATTGGTGTTTATATAATAAAATGTTTTCTTTGTTTAACCAGTGTTTTGTAGCACGATTCTTTGCCGTTTTTCTGTGACATCAAAATAAAAAAAATGAGAAAAGTCAGACGAACATTTCAAATTAGTCTCACCGAAGTCTACTGTGCGTGTGCTATTTATGCGGTTCGAACTGCCCCTAACCCCCAACACCGCCCCCCCCCCCCCCCACAATATTTCTAATGGCCCCTATGATCAATTTGTGGTGGAAGTAACAGACAGCTGTTGCTCGCTGTAAGTTGGTTGGTTGACTGTTTCGAATACGTTTATCACGTCACGATGGTCGGTGAGATGATTTAGTTTTTGCCATAATGCTGGCTACATAATAGCTTAAATGTTTTTGATTGACAAGAAAATTTCAGTAGATAAGCCCTTGACATTAAGAAGTATTACAAAATACGACAATGTGTTTTTACAGTCCACGACAGCTAGGCTTATTACAATTTACAACAACGTGTTATTACAATTTACGACGACTGTTATTATAATTTATGACAAGTATTACAATTCACGATAGAACACTCGCATGCTTGCCAATGCTCGCAAAGACCATTCGTCACCCCTAACAGTTACCTGCGCTGTACAAACGACTTATTGACGAGATCAAGCAAAACTAACTACGAGAGAACAACTGGAGAACTGTCAATTTGACTAACAATAGACGACTGTTTAACTGCGACATTATTATTAATTTTAAAGTTTTCGTGAATCATATCATACACTCGTGAATAACTCTAAGCATGGGAAAATTTTAAAGTGAAAAAAGTGCGTTTCGAAGACAACAACAAATTTTGAACTAGTAAATAACAAAATTACTTTTTTCTGTAAGCAGAAAATCTGACTGAAATGATCCAGTGAATGCCTTGTGAAAGATACACGTAGTGAGAAAATGACACGGTTGAGTCAAGCACCGCTCACCGTTTTGTTTTCAGTAGTTTCGCTGTCGATCCTTTATGGAAAACACTTTTGTGTGTTCGAGTTTTAATATGTCTGTCTAGATATCAGCTTGTATGGCCTACGTCCTATTTTAAAACTGATGTTAGGCAGCCAAAACAGCTGATGATCCGTAAGCCGGCTAATGCATGACTCGTTGAAATTTAAAAGGAAATCAAAAAGCATACCACTGAACTTTATTTGCACTTTATTTACGAATTCTAGCTCTTTGACAATTTTTTTTTTCAAGGGCTGTAAGGGTTGTAAGGGCTGTTTGCTATCCTTTCAACTGTAGCCTATCAAAATCGTTTAAAAGAGCCATCAGTAAATAGGGAAATTTGTTTTTGGTAGGCCAGATGATAGGTGCCATATGGGCAAGGTAAGCGATTTGCATTTTAGTAGCAAAGCAAGCGCGGAAAAAAAATAACCATTTAAGACCAGAAATCATGTTTTTTGCTCTTGCAAATGAATTGCAACATGGATGTTGTGCATTTCGCGCAAAATGCCTTGTCCATTCTTGTTGGCTAATAAACCACCTGGCGGAATCAATGTGATGTAGACCATATTATGGAAAAAAATATGCTGTTACAATGACAACAGCCATAAGCCTTCAAGAAGTCATGGGTTCCGTACGCCATTTTGATCATTGTTGCGTTGATAAAAAGAGATTTAAGCGTCACATTATACCTCGCATTATAATCCAAAACTGTTGTAAGGGTGTAAGGGCCCTTACACGAGCCCTTACACTGAAAACTTATCCCTAATTCGTGACCGGAACTCTTTGAACCTCTTTAAGCTTCCATTTTTTTCCCCCAGTATTTATTACAAGTTTCTCTGTATTGCCACTAGGAATTTATATTGCCCATATAAACTTTCATATTACGCAATAAACACCTGCAATAAAGCCCTTTGATGAAAGTGTTAGTTTCTTTCCTGTGGTGCTGTTTATTTTGATGGAGAGGGTAGTTCTTTAACCCTGAGTCTTTGAATGAAATTCTTACCTATGAAGTGCGGACCATTCAGAAAGCTACTGAGCAGTACTTTCCTGTGGTGCTGTCTATTAATATGTTCCGACAACATTAAGCCTGTGGATTTAACAGTAACTAGTTACGGTTAAAAACAACTAAGCAGTACTTTCTAGAGCTGCTGGCGAGTTACGCCATATTTGGATGAAATCCTAACTTGACAATACAATTTGTTATACCGCCTGCAAGAGGGTTGTAAGTTTTGGGTCTGGCGAATTCCTGCAGCGTCACTATTTAATAACGGCAAGCTACTAAGCAGTACCTTTCCTGTAGTGCTGTTTATCATTCTATACAATCAATGTGATTTAAACTCTCGAGTGTGTGGTTATGATCCTGCCACGTAAAAATGAAAGCTGTTGAAAGTTCGTTTGTTATATCATGGCGTTGTTATAAAATAGGCTATTCGACGCCAAAAATGTAGAACGCACATAGAGGGCATTTCCTTACCTAATTAAACCGCTGTTTCCTGCTTTTTTTATTGCCATGGTAGTCATGGATACTTCTCTAATAACAAGAGAATGAGCTGCCACATAAATCTGAATTTACTGAATCCCATTATATTGGCACTTCCATTGGTTGCCGAATAATTTTTTTATGTATTTTATGGAAACGCATCACAACTACAGATATCAGGTACGTTTTTAATTATCTAATACTTTTTTCAGAAAAGGTACCAATGAAATTTTCTTTTCAGACGTGTGAAAAACTGAACAATATCATGAAATAATTTCCCAGTCTTATAAGACGTTAGATGTCAGTGTACTGCTAACAGTATTGAATTATCATTAACTCTTATTTATCTTAGTCGTTGATAACAAGCAAGTTAAGAGGTGAATGAACAGAAAAATATTGTAAAGCTAAAGAGTTTGTTCGTAAGGATATAGTTAGAATGTAGGTTTTCGTCGCCCTTCAACATCATCCTGACGAATCCGTTTTTTTACTTACACACAACGGCCACGCAAGCGGTGTAAGTGCTAAGCTCATTTTATTTTTCTATGAAGAGCATGTTGATCAGAGATAGAACACGTCTTCTCTCCTTGTCGCTCTTTGCATTTTCTGCGCATTGAAAGATTAGCTCGATTCCCAGTCCTCAAAAGTAAATAAGTTATTTCATGTTCAGATCGCTTCGTTCGGTTGCACGAATCAATTTTGAAATAATTTCATTAGCTCAACACCCTGCCCATATGTAATGTCGTTATTAACAGTACCAAGAAATTCATTATTTGGGAAGCTTAAAAAATTGTTTTCATTACTTTTTCTGACGGTGATAACTTTAACTGCGTATCTTCATTACTGGAATGGCGTATAAAATGCTTTAAATTATTCATGTGTAAAATGGGACTGTAAAATGTTAATTTAATGTATATCTGCTATTTACCTTGTCCATCCTTCATATGAAAAATGAATATTTTGTAAAAAAAGAACACTACAAGGCAAAGAAGGAAGAGGATACAGACGAAAACTCTAGCGCAGTGCTTTAGATCAAAAACTGTTGAGAAAAGTCAACAACATATTTCTGCCAAAATATTCGTGTTTACATAATACGCTGAAAGTAAAACTCAGAGTCGCTGTTATAGCCTGTAGACCTGTCTCAAACTGTAAAATATAACAATAGGCAATGTTTAGCTCAGGAGAAAGTCAAAGGGAATATCAATACGGTCTTGAAAGGGGATACTCCCTTTCATAAGTTGTCGCCTGGTTAGAGATTTGCCCCAAAGGCGAACGAAGAACTGTAAGTCTCTTCTTCTGTAAGTTATCGAGAAAAAACGTGAGAAATTTTACGTCGTATTGAGACTGCAGTATGAATAAATGAAAAACCTTTTATGCATGCCATTAAAAGCTCTGTAATTTCAGCATAATTTCGGACTAAAAACGTCCATCCATCGTGTTGAATCACCTGTCCTTTAGTCAAACACCAAACAATTGTTCCGCGAATGACGCGTGCATTCTAAACATGACTTCAATTAAATCTACTTATTTGCTCAAAGTGGATAAAACGGATGGTCGATAAATGCATATAAATCATTTGAAACAAGTCGAGTGTAAATTTGTAAGCGAAGACTGTCCTCGAGAAGAATCCCTTCTTAGAAAATAGGGGTAAGTGTGATCGAGTAGAGTAAAATTTCTTTTGATGAATTTGAGCGGGAAAGCTAAATGGTCCAGCAATATCTTATATCTAAGAGCTGGCAGCTGAACAGTTTAAATTCATTGAATTTCTTTGTGTTTTGTAGTCATACATTCTCGTTTTCGTTGCCTGAAAATGCCCACTTTTTTTTTTTTTAAAAAAAAAGGAACGCATCATTTTGTTCTTAAATCTGTATTATAAATTTTGGCAAACGGCCTGTCACGCATTTATAAATCATGTATTCTTATTTCGTTCAACTTGCTCAGTGCATCTGTCAAAAGGTGTTGAGTACAGTTTGATCCCATAGCTTTCCTGTAACTCAAAGAAGAGTATATTAGGGTTGGTTCGAGCGTCGTTTGTAACTCAGCTTATCACAATCGCCTTATTGGGTAAAAAGAAAAAATGGGAAAAAATGTTAGATAGCAGTCGAGTTTGGCAGAAATATAATTCAACTTTGCCAAAGGAGTTTCAAAGGAAATATATTAAACCTACAGGAAATTGCTGGCGCCGCTGATTACAGCCGAATTATTCTCGGTGTGGTTGAAAATTACTTTATTTCGTTTGTTTCCGCTTTTATCTTGGACACCCCAGTTTTGCTTACTTTTCTCAACATCTCGCCCTTGCAAACTGTGAAGTTTTGGTAACCGTTCTTACGCCAGTGATAATTAATGGTCTTAAGTCACAGCTTGCTTCAAGCTTTAATTGAAAACTGAGTGGCAAATGCAATTTCACTTCTATATTTTACATAGAAGTGAAAACAAAGCTGGTGGCTTTGTTAGATACACCAGACTTTTGTAACATTCAACAGTTTTCAAAAAAAAAATTTAAACGGTCGCAAATCGCGCCTTTGCGTCTGATCTTTACTTAAAAAATACACACTTAGTACGTTTTCAGTCTCCCACATAAAGTTTCGTTTTTTTATGCCTTACCGATTCGAATTCTGTTTACAAACTGTCATTACCGAACTAATTACAAGCTTTAGTTCCACGAAATATGTGTTTTGAAAATTTATTTACTCTTCCATGCTCTTTTATTTATTTTTCAATAGCTTTTTCTGAAGCACAATTTTTGTAAAAAAGCAAGGGAGATTTTTCTCCCTTTTTTGCTTGATCTATTTTGATCATGAAAAAACAATTTAAGCGTTCAGTAAGAAGAGTGCTATGACATTTATTAAAAAAAACGTTTCGGCAATCCTGTGTAAGTGTCACATTTCTACAGCTCTTAAAATTAGAACGCTCCGTGGAATAAATTATTGCTCAATAATTATCTTTAGCAGGTGGATCAATACAGAGGACTTCAACATGAAGACGCGCTTCTCTGTTATGAGATAAACGATCCAAATGGTCTCGTAATTTGTTTTTTACCATCGATGCGGCCTACAAAATGAGTTGATTTAACACTATAATAAACGCGGCGAACCTTTAGGAACGACAAAGGCGTTACTTCTTGAAACTGCAAGCTATGCCGGCAAGACATTTATCGCTGATAACTGTACAAGCATTATATTTCTTCAAAAAGGGCTGGAAACTGTTAACACGTCGGAATTGGGGAACACGTTTTTTGTTTTTAATGGACAGACGTGAAGGTGCAATTTTAGGAAACATTAATTATAACCCCAACGGACAAATAACCTGGAAATATAGTACAGCCCAATTATTTCGAGTCTTTTCACAGCTTGTGTTGCTTCTTGCGAGATTTTTCTTCCATTAATTACATTTGTACTCGCATCTTCACCAAAGGAGACTTGATTTTCTCTTGCCTCTACTTCAATAAAAGAGTTTGATAAGTATTTCATGTAACTACCTTAATCAGTCTCTGGGCTCATGGCCCGAACAACCTATTTTTTAAGAAAGCCGACGAGAGTCCTTGTAAGCCTTTGAAAAAATCATCATTTAGATCAGACTAAATGTTTTACTTAACTTCACACAGTGACCAATTTTGGAGGGGAAATAGTTAAATTTCGTTAAATTTTTAAATAGTGTGCGTTACGTGGTTCTGTCCTGTTATAGCTCGTTATGCTGAAAAAAAAAAGACGTTTTCCAAGCGGAAATACTAAACAAAAACGTCACTGCGATCGATGCAATAAGTAGATAATAAGAAACGTGTTCAAACAACAACCGGGCTCGTCCCGTTTTGATTCGTGCGGTTGTCGTCGTTACGTCAGTAACAGAGAAATACAGTTAATGTAGTTCGTGTTCTTTTTATCAAATGCGGATCTACTTTTCGCTTTGAATCAGCGTAGAGTTCCGACAGGACATGCATATTAGGTCATATTAAGTGATTTAAGTTTTTTTTAAGGGGCGGTAAAGTGAACTAAAACATACGTATCTAAGCAAATTCAATGTTGACTTTGTAAATGGAAAATATCAACGTAGCTATCTTGATTACAGAGTTAAAAATCCAAACAATTAAAACAATGATATGTTGCAATCAACCATCACGAGTCAGTTTCCCTCCTTTGATACTGTTGTCAATGTTTAAAAACACAGCATAATTTTTATTTCATTTTCGAAAAGTTCTGATCTTCATTTGCAATGAGAACTTGAGAAGATAGCAAAACTCTTCGATTACTTTCATCTGATTTGACCGGAAGCACATAACCTTCTTCTGATTTGACATATAGTTCCTCTTTTCACTCATAGCACAAATCCTCGATAGCTTTCATTTGATTTGACATCATACCTCCCCCTTTTCTCATGGCACAAATTCTCGATAGCTTTTACTTTTATTTGACATGTGCATGTGCAGCAAAATGCGCGCGAGGAAATTAATCTACTAAATTTGGAACCTGCGCCCCGTTTAAGTCGTAACGGTCGTTGTTACCAAAAACCGTCAGACATTACGGGCCAGAACTTAAAAACCTATAAATCTTTAGAATTTGGTTGACATCCAGTAAGCCTATATTATTAACATGCCTCTCTGAAGCTAAATTTGATTATTAGAGGCTGATTGGACTTTTATTAGAGCACCACACTGAATATAACTGATGCAACAGTGTCTGGAAAGCGGCGTTAAGCGGGTCCTGATCGCGGATTTCCACTCCTTTTTCACTACAATCACGCCTGATCCCGAACTTCTGTCATCTCTATCCCGAATAACGTTTTCTTTCCAAATACCGCATTCCAGACCAAGGTTTTGGCGAATCCCGCTTCCCGAGTAACGGACAAATCCCTTATCTCGTCAAGAAATTTTACATTTCCCGAATCCCGCGCTGTATTTCGCTCAAATCCCAGGTCAAGAGAATATCCTTCTAGGCCCTGATATGGGAGGAGCGTTAGAAATTTCATTTCATGGAAAAGACAGGATAACATTAGATAACATTTGTTTAAGTCTTACGCTCTTCCATGCCCTTTTTCGACTATTTCACACCGGAGGAAGTGTAGAGGCACGTACCTTTGGTTTTTTCCGTCATTTAATTTGTTTGAGGATTTTGTAAATATTTGATCAGTACACTGACCGAGTGTTTTTTGCGACGTGAAAATCTCAGTTAAGGTCGATGACATATATTTCCTGATCACCTTGACTTTGTTGATGTAGTCACGTTTCAGTAACATAAATGTTTTCTTTAAAATTGAATCTAAACGGAAAAAATAAATTGGAAACCGACAACAGATTTCCGAAATGACTATCCGCTGTAAATGCCTAATTATGTATTTATATTTTAAGGAATGATTTTGAGATATTTCTGTTTGCATTTATTTTCCCAGTCGGTAAAGAGCTGATCTTTCTTGATTACCTTGAACCAGGAGAATAATTGCGCCACAGTAATGAGAGCAGTACTGAGCAGCCTCAAATCAAAGCTAGCGGGCTCGGGGAGGGGAGGGGAGGGAGAGAGAAGGACGCTCGCATAAAAGTGATAGGGCTGCTCTCCGTTAAAAACTATTGCTGGTTTTCAGTGTCACGCCATTCAAAATATATCAAAATAAAAATCAAAACCGTCCTATAGATAAAGTCCAGAATCTGGGAAATGAAAGGAGGTACATATACAAAGACCCTCGCCAAGATTCAGGTCAGAGGAATATTTCGTATACGAGATATCCGAAGAAATGTTTTACCCAGATTTATAGAGATTTGTATGGAGACGCCATGCTGGTGCTCACCTGGATGAGCTCCAACATGGCGGACGGAAACCAACAGAAACATCTGTTACCGAGTTTTGCTACAAAAACGTGAATTTATTCTTCGAGAAACTCATAAACATTAAAGTAATACTTTTTCTAATACATGAACTGTTTAAATACCAAAATTTCCTGAAATAAGTCACTTTTTTAACCTACATGACAGCTCTCTTGGCCGTCATGTAAATATCGCGTCACTCAAAAACTTAGAAATTCAAGCGTCCTCTATCACAAAACCAAGAATCCTTTTGAAGCGAAAATTTGTATGAAAATTAGTTTTCAGCTGCTCTAATGCATCGTGAAAGTAAAATCTCGGTAGGATCGATAGTTTTTTAGTTTGAATTTTAGTGACGTAACTAAGTGTTGCTATTTGAACCTTAAAGGCGAACATATTCCAACAAAGTATGTCCTCTCTATGCATAGAGGTGATACCTGAACACCCCAAGTGAGACCAAAATCTACAATGTACACTCCCAAGTCAGACTGAGTCCGACGACCATTCCCCATTTATATGGGAGACCCCTCCTGGATGACCGGCCGGGTACGAATCCTGGCGCAGCGTCGACTAACCTCAGTAGCTGCCAAGCTAAGAGCGGAAGGTTTTTCTTTTTTTGGTGGCGGAACTGTCGTGCGCGCGTACAAGGCGACGTTAGACCCTAAAACAAAAAGGACAAAATTGAAGCACCCGTGAAATAAAGCAGCCGGTTGTTGTTTGGGATAAAACCCGTCAGCTACGCAGGGCTAGGCGCCGTACTCCCCCGAGTGGGGGGTACTCCCGCGAATTTTGGATAGGGGTGTGCCGCGAAGGTTCATGAACCCTAACCCTATTTAAGGACTAAGAAACTAAATACTGATACCTTTTTAAGGCCCAAAGCCGAAAAATGACACCCTATTCAAGGGAAAAACAAAATTATCAATAGCATGAAAAGGAAAACTTTATTTCTTCTCTGTAACATTGGATGTATAGCATCAAGCATAAAATACTAGAATAAGCCTAGTTTAATAATATGCAATCATAACCGGCGCGGCGGGCGTTTTTTTTCATACTCCAGTATTAGATAATACCACACCAGGGAAACAGAAACAAAAGGGTCAAACAAGATACCCTATTTAAGGGCCGAGAACCTCAAAAATCATACCCTATTCCGCGGCACGTACCTATATAGCCCATATATGGGAGTACCCCCCCCCCCCCCCCCCCCGGGCGTACTCCAAAGGGTTTTTGTCCGGTTCTTCAACCAATTCCGATTCAATAAGGGATCAATGCTAGACGAAGAAAAATGATTCAGGAGTGGTTTGTACTACCACTTAATCATTTTTTACGAGTTATTTTATTTATTCTATCAGTTTCTTTCTAAGTTAAATGAGTTGCAGAGGAGATTGAATATCTACAAAAAGTGGAACTTTTTTTTGACTGAATTAGGCAAGTCGTGAATTTTCTTCTGATAGGAGGGCTGTTAATTGTGAAACTTGAAGATTAACGTTATACTTTGTCGTAAGTGCTGTTATTAGGAGAACACAATCAGAGAAGATTAATTTACAATAGCATTTCTTCTTTGCATCATGCACTTCATATTTATCTTTTGAATCTTTGTTTAGTGGCAATTGCAAACACCCATTTTATGTTTGCTAAAGATGTATTATTTTAACTTTTTTGGTCTCCTTATCTATCTTGTCAGATTGTTAAATAAATATGGTTTGAATCTCCGGCGGTAATCCAATACATAAGCTATCTTGATATGCCGCTAAACAGGCTTTTATTTGACTCCTATTCTCTGGAACAGAGTATCACCTGTTCCTCTAATTTTGGATTCAAAAGTGTTTTCTCAAGAAAGCAGAATTTTTTATTGTCAATGTGTTAATATCAATGAGCACATTGTGTCTGGAAAAGGGTAAGAAAGTTCATCTCTTTCTTGTCTGCAACAAGTCCAGAACCACCGCCACACCTCCGAAAAAACAAATTAAATAATGTCAGTAGTATCTTCTGGTTCGAGGCCTTTGGCGCCAAAAGGAACGGGTTCATAATTCCTGACGAAACTCTTTCGCTTAAATTTGAACTTGTACGTGAACAAATTGTCGCTTTGAATGGCAAATGCCGATACCCACTCTTGTTTTTTGCTTAATCTTTGTTTTATCTTTTGTTCATATCTCCGTCTTTAATCCCGGGGGAGGCACTTGGATATTTTTTGGGTGGGTATGTGCCGCCCGGGACTCCAAATTGGCAGCCCCTTTTAAAAAGAATTTTCCCTAAAATTGATACCCCGTTCTAGAAATGGGCCAATTTTTTATACCCCGTTCTAGAGTTCGCCCTAAAACTGATACCCCGTTCTAGAAATGGGCCAATTTTTTATACTCTGTTTTTATAAAAAAGATATTTCTTTATTTGTTCGACTTATACATCAAATAAATGCTTCTTCATAACAAGCAACAATTTTAAGCAGAAGATAAAGCCGTAATCCACAATTTTTTTGATTTCCCATCTTATTAAATATTATACCCCGTTCTAGAATTGAAAACGCCTCTGAAATGAATACCCCGTTCTATCAGGAGCTTCAAAATCACGACCCCGTTGGGCGGCACATACCCGTATAGGTAATGTATGGGAGTACCCCCCCGGGCCTTTAATATCCTATTTGTCAGTTTGAAAAACGTAGTTTGAACTTTGCTATGCAAACTGAAGAGATGTTTCTTATTGACGACATTTTGCTAAGCCTCATTTGCTTAATTTTGAACTCTTAAGTAAGCAACATCGTAATTGTCATTTTAGCTATAATTGAAGAGAACTAACATTTGTGGGCGACTAAAAAAGCTCAGGATCTCAGAGTCTCGGGACATGCAGACTGTAGTTCATTAACATAACATCAATTCATTAAAGCTGAGTGGTTCGTGTTCTTTTACATGTTTGTTTTGTTTGCAAACCTGCCAACCGTGGCGCTTAAGGCAGTGATACATGTATTTGAATTTCAACGCTGAATCAAGGAGGAAGACTTTCAACGAGCAGTGATTTGCTTGGCTACGCTCTTCGCAACAAAACGTAAGTTGTTCAAGGAGTTGTAACACTTTTGCTTAAATTGTACCGTACAGAGAAGTCAAATCAGTGTTATTAACTACCTCTAATAATAGAAGCTCGGCAAATTTACGATGTAACGCAAGTAGATACAGTTTAAAATATCGGATCTAATGTTTGTAAACGCGTAAGTCAATTATAACAGCTGTAATGCACACTAAAACTGTTGTAAACCAGTGTAGCAAGTTAATGTAGGGTAAAACTAAATTACAGGAGAGCCCCGGTAATTCGAACTCTGAAGGGAAACGAAAAACAGTTCGAGTTAGCTGGGAATTCGAGTTATCAGGGTAAATTTCAATGAAATTTTGATCAACGGCAAGGACATTTAGTTCAAGCTAGCGGGGAATTCGAATTAGCCGAGTTCGAGTTGTCGACGGTTTATTGTATTCAAGTCCAAACTTTTCTCTGTCGTCAAAAAGACTTTTCTCGTACTTTATTCGTCCTCCTTGCCTCTATAAGGTTTGAAATGTTAACTCACTTTCCCACGAAGTTGGCACCACAATAATTAATTCAATGGCGATGTTTGAGCCTACTTACGAGCGGAAATGAAGAGCGCAATTTTAATCATGAAAACCCAACCATGACTTCAAAAATTTGAAAGAATTTTGTCTCACATTAGTGTTCATTTGTGAACTGCTTTTTGGGGGCTAAGCTTGGGTGTTGACGGATAACGCAAAATGCATATTTTGTGAGCAACAAGATTGCTAAGATATGAAAAAACAGGGAGTGAAAGAAAGCTGCCTAAAGCTTCTCATTTCTCTCCTTCCAGTCCTCCTTTTATAATCTTCTGTCCTATACCTCTCTTCTTACTATACTAACTAACTTACTAATGTCCTGTAGACCCTTTACAGTCACGCGAGAGACAATGACGAGACTCATGGATCAGGTTAAAGCTCAGTAAGGATAAAAAAACAAACAAACCAAAACAAACACATGTCTACAGAACTTGTCCAGTGTAAAATATTACTTACAAATAGCCGGCCGACCTGATCAAGAAAATTAGTTTCTCACGTCGATTATCTTCATTTCCCAATCGTGGGTTCGGTTTTTATACTTTATCTCCCCTAATTTTGAATTTTTAGAATTTTTTTCTTATTTCTCTTCCTCGATTTCTAACTTTCTTTTATTACTTCCATGGGAGCAACCTCGTTCCCAGGTTCTCTTTGACGGGTAGGAGATAACCCTGGGAACAAGGTTACCATGCGAGTGGTATAACCAATTACAGCCTAAAACTCAACATCACAGGGAGTTAATGCCCCCTGTCGTTGGCTTGTAATAACACTCCGGATTTCTCGATAATTTCTCTTGAAATTACGGTAGCAAGCTTTTCAAGACAATAACGGGCTGCTAGCAGTTGGATAAACGTTCAACACCAACCCTTTAGGATTAGCCATCAGAAAGCCGTGGGTAAGTCTTGCATCAATTGCACAATCGATTTTACGAGTTTTTTTCTGGAACAGCGTGTGTGAAGCAAAGTCTGCTTCTGAACAAATTTCCCTGTATTAACTGCCTAGCGGTGTAATTTACTATTTAATTTACTACAGTGATTATTTCCTGGTTTTTACGTTACCACTAAGGTTTGTGTATGCTAGGACCGACGCTTTTGCTTTCCATGAATCTAACTGCGTTCTCAAATGGCAACGCAATGAAAGGGGGTGGTAGGCCTACACGACTTTTACCTCATGCCAAAATGCTGCTTATTCCAATGAAGTTTTTTTTTCTTCTGCTGGGTAGATTATGCTCTGGAAGGTTCTACATTTTCATTGAGCAAATGTGATTTTAGCCGCATGTTTCACACTGAGAGGTCATGACACACGTATTGATTTATTGTAGTTATTGTTTCTGGTCGGCAGGATTTGCCCTCTGATGCAAGGGCATTTTCTTTGACCTCTTTTGAAGCGTAAAGCTTTTTTATTACGGCTGAATAAGGGTTCCAATGTTCTCCAAAGCGCCTTCTGGATCTGAATAATTAGGCGATTTTCTTTAGTCCGTGAGTGTAATGTTTTTCTGCAATGTTGTATCACGCTGGGCCCAGCTTGTTAGTTTTCTTTGCAGAATGTTAAATTATCACGGATAGTGATTTACAGATCCAAAATTGTAAGAATGAAGTGCAGCTTAACTGAAGCTACATCAACTTACTATGGAGAATTGGATTGACTCAGTAAACTCCAGCTTAGTGTTTTTCTAAAGATAGTGTGAGTCTTTTGACTGGAGCGCATAGTTCCTCCTTTGGTAATAGCTTTTGAATAAGCTTAACAGTCTTTAAACTGTTTTGTTATTGCCACTTTGTGATCAAGCAAGACCATGGTTTCGGTTCTCCACACGAACCTCATCAGTTGCCGGGTTGGCTTTGTGCTTAGGGTGCATTCGATTGGGAAATCTGGATTTAGATTTTAAAATCCGGATTTGCAATCGAACGCGAAATCCGAAAACAGATTTCAACGCTGCAATATTTGTTTTTGGATTTTCCGTGGGAAATCCGAAAAAGGATTTGAAAAACTGTCCTTAGGAACAGCGGTCTTGTATGCACACGCATAATTATTAAAAAGAAGACCGCTGTTCACGAGAACAGTTTTGCAAATCCTTTTTCGGATTTCCCAATCGAACGACAAAAAGGGAAATCCAGAAAATCAGGATTTGGATTTCTTAATTGAAATCCACCCTGAGGACGGATTTCTCGGGGATGAAATCCATTTTCGGATTTCGCGTTCGATTGGGAAATCCAGATTTAGATTTTGAAAATCTAAATCCGGATTTCCCAATCGAACGCACCCTTGCTATTACAAAAGCAACTTTAGTTGTACTTTGTCTTGGCGAGAACGGTACAGCCGTTTCTGTCTATTGAGCTTTGAACATAAATACCCACGTGGCGGATCGAAATTCTTGTTTTCCTATTGGCTACTGAACGTTAACCAATGACGGAGTGTGTATTTCGATCCTCTTCTGCTTCAAGCTAGAGGTGTATTTTTTTGGAAAGCATTTCGTGAAAATTTAAGCACTTTATTTTGTGCAAGAGTTCGAAGACTCTTCTAAATAAGTGCGCACAGAGTTTCCGTACACTCCCTCTAAAAACTGGAGTGGATACGTTTCTTGTTAGGTGCGCAATGTTCAACTTTCTACTCTGTGCTTGGTTCTTATTAGTGCCTGTGCCTACCCGTAAAAAAATTCATAGCAATAAAAGGGGGTGGTAGGCCTACACGACTTTTACCTCATACCAAAATGCTGCTTATTCCAATAAAGTTTTTTTTTCTTCTGCTGGGTAACATTTCACCATGCGTATCAGAAATTTTAAAGTTATAAATTTCAACACCTGAAGCTACCTGGATCACTCAGGTGGGAAAAACAGTCTCTTAAAAGCAAGCAGCAATATTTTCGTGTACGAGTAACAGTTAAGGATTTTACTCACTGCGGACTCAATAGCAATGGTATGCTGGCAGTAAGTTTTGCTAAATGGAATGGTAATACTTGAATAGTAATAGAAGAAAACTATCAGCTAAGCTTTACATGAGTGCCAATGAATTTTTATGAATTTTAACTGAGGTTGAATATATATTATTGTTCGCGCAAATAGTTTTCTTTTTGATGTGCCGGTCTGTGTTTTTAATAATCTTGCTTTTCTTTGGAAGGCTATTGATTTGAACTAAATCCTATAAGGAGTATATTTAGCTTTACAGTTATGAGCCAAGCGGGGCGAACGCGATATTTCGAGCGGAGCGCGAGACGAGGGCGAAGTGCGAGACGAGGGGAAGAGAAAAACAGAGCTTTATTTTTCTCTTCCCCTCGTCTCGCGCTTCGCGCTCGTGTCGCGCTCCGCGCGAAATATCGCGTTCGCCCCGCTTGGCTCATAAAGCGCCGGTCATGCAGGCTACTGTGTTTAAAATCAGTTTTCTACAAACAATGGTGGTCTGTTTTTCACACCGGGGTGCACACATGGGAGCAGAAATGGCCTATTTAAAAGTAGACATATTAAATTCTGCAAGCAGAATACTGCAATGCTGATCATGGCGTACTACGTAAAAATTAACTCTGCGAGACATCAACAAGGGGAATACTGCAATTACGAGCCCCAAAAAGGGCGAAACAGCTGTCTATGGCTACAATCCCGCTCTGTTTTGAGTTCTTTCTGTGTCGTGTTGATGTCTCGCAGAGTTAATTTTTACGTAGTACGCCACGATCAGCATAGCAGTATTCTGCTTGCAGAATTTAATATGTCTACTTTTAAATAGGCCATTTCTGCTCCCATGTGTGCACCCCGGTGTGGAAAACAGACCACCATTGTTTGTAGAAAACTGATTTTAAACACAGTAGCCTGCATGACAGGCGCTTTATGAGCCAAGCGGGGCGAACGCGATATTTCGCGCGGAGCGCGACACGAGTGCGAAGCGCGAGACGAGGGGAAGAGAAAAATAAAGCTTTGTTTTTCTCTTTGCAGAATTGAATGTGTCTACATTATTATTTTTGCTTTTCAGGTCTTTATAGATTCTACGTTCTTCGGCATATTCGTTTGCGGTCCTTTGCAGTCCCTTGTGGTTAATGTTTGTAACTATTTAAAAGTGTACAAAGAATAACAAATAACAAAAAACAAACAAATCTTTAAACGAGCGTTTCCATAATTTTTAGTTAACCCTTTCAGGCCTAAAGTGTGCTGCCAGATAGTTTCAAGTATTATCACAGGCTACCCAGGCCCACGCAGACTGTTTGTAGAATTTATTGCTTGGGTCCGTAAGTGCCTAACGGAAAACCTTTCAATAAGAATATCTTTCTCTTCAGGTATATAATTATCGTTTTACGAGGAAGAATAGTGAGAGTCTAAAAACGGAGAGGTTAGTTTTGATTACCACTGCTGGACAGGAGGATGTTTAACCAAAACGTTTTGTGGTTCTTCTTGTAGTTCTGATTATACTGCTCAAAAAATAATGCTTTTCGCTCTCAAATCCTTTTTTCGCCCAATTTTAGGACTGCATAGGGAAAGAATGCGAACGCGATTAAAGCCTGATTTCCATACGATCGATATTCGGTACAACTTCCCTATGATCGACCTTATTTTTATCGCTAGTATTGATGAAAAAAGTCCAGCAATGGCGTTATTAGCGAACGTATCGACCAAATGGGAACCAGTCGAGAACGAACCACGGCAGAGATGAAGTGTGAGCTTTTCTTAGGGACCGTTTACAACATCTTTACGATCAACTCCATCGTTGAAGAGTTATTTTCATTTCACTATTTTCAGTATCGCTGTGATCGTTTATGAGATCAGCAGTCGTCGCGGTCATTTCAAATCCAGCGTTAATCGACTTTTTTTTTATTTAATCAGCAATCGAGAGCAACTGTGGGGACCAACACCCTCTGACTCGCCGTGATGAACAGCTCCATTCTAAGCACACGTAAGTCCTTTGTACTTCACATAGCAGTAGTCAACCGTATGTTTCCTTGTTCAGTCCGTAGCCTATTCGTGTAGATATTTCAGTTTGCTTGCTTTACCCGCGTTCATAATCACCATCGGCATCATCATCATCGTCATCATCATCATCACAATCTTTAGTGAGTTTACCCAACAGAACCGCAGGAAGGAGAAAACGGCAAACAGCTTGTGTGTGACAAACGTGACAGGGCTGTTACTTCCGAGTTTTGACGTGATCGTCACTTAACATTATATCCTGCAGAGCAGGCGTATTTTGGGTGGGCGACTGCGTTGTTCATGTTGGTATTGTTGTTGCTGCCATCTTTGATTTTATGACAGAGGAAGATTGGGGAGAGTAGAAATAGCAACCCAGAAAACGCCTGCACTGCAGGCTATTAACATTACTGTGTTCTGGTCTTTTACAAAGAGATCCGTTTAAAAGGAAGGTGAAGTTTGGCGGAAGGTTTTTTCAAACAAAATTATATTCACGCTTGTCACGCAAGGTTTGCCGTCCTGTTGCGTAAGTGCGCTATCATCTCCACCACCATCACCATCATTGCCATCAATATCATCACCACCGTCAACATCATCATCGCCACCACCATCATTTCCATTATTATCATCATCGTCGTCATGATCACCATCACAATCTATATCTTCGTCGTCATAAACTTTATAACCCAGCATCATCATATACATTCCCCAAAAGTAATGATAGCAACAGTTCAGGTTAAAACACCGTAGTTTTCAATTGCATTTTTGTCCTTAGTATTGTCAGGCCGTTTTTTACATGAGGAAACTTTCAAAGTCTGATTTTAAGTGACGCGACACGAGGAAACATCTCTTTTTCAAAAACGCTGTGTTCCGCGCGTTTTTGCTTTTTGTTCCTTTAATTGCTCTAGGAACAACCTAGGAACGTACAATGAAGGAACTTTATTTGCACAATAGGAACAAAGGTCGGCAAATTTCGGAACAATCTGGTCCGTTAGCAGCAAATTGGAACACAAAGTTCCTTTTGATTTTAGTCAAAAGGAACAACTGGTTCCTCTTTGATCCTTTCAGGAACAAAAGTTCCTCTTTCAACAGTTGCGATTTCCCTTCATGTTCCTTTCGAAGTGATTGGGGAACAAATGTTCCCAATCTAATTTCTCGCTCTACACAGTAAGGAACAAATTGTTCCTATTTACTGGCATATCCACTGCTGTCGGAACGCCTTGTTCCCTTTCGGTTCAAATTGTTCCTATTCATGGCCAACAGGAACGGAATTGTTCCTAATCGAGGTGGGTTTTTGTTCCTCGAGATGAATGTTATGTTCCGCGTATAAATGGGAACAGGTTCCGAATTAGTGGTAAAGGAACTAGCGTTCCATTTTGCGCAAAGTGTAAAACGGAATAGGGAACAAGAGTTCCTATTTATCGTAGGCTATCTGAAACTACTGTCCATCACCTCCGCCATACAAATTTATCAATACATATATCCTTCAACAATCAAGTAAAGTATCAGATAGGAACAAATGTCGGCAAATTTCGGAACAATCTGGTCCGTTAGCAGCAAATTGGAACACAAAGTTCCTTTTGATTTTAGTCAAAAGGAACAACTGGTTCCTCTTTGATCAATTCAGGAACAAAAGTTCCTCTTTCAACAGTTCCGGTTTCCCTTCATGTTCCTTTCGAAGTGATTGGGGAACAAATGTTCCCAATCTAATTTCTCGCTCTACACAGTAAGGAACAAATTGTTCCTGTTTACTAGCATATCCACTGCTGTTCGGAACGCCTTGTTCCCTTTCGGTTCAAATTGTTCCTATTCATGGCCAACAGGAACGGAATTGTTCCTAATCGAGGTGGGTTTTTGTTCCTCGAGATGAGTGTTATGTTCCGCGTATAAATGGGAACAGGTTCCGAATTAGTGACAAAGGAACTAGCGTTCCATTTTGCGCAAAGTGTAAAAAGGAATAGGGAACAATAGTTCCTATTTATCGTAGGCTATCTGAAACTACTGTCCATCACCTCCGCTATACAAATTTATCAAAAGATATATCCTTCAACAATCAAGTTAAGTACGAGACTTGCCCGCTCAAGTTCAGGCTTGTGTCTTTGTTCCTTTTGATTAATTGTGTACCAAATACGGACAAGAAAACAATGGGACAAGGGGCGAGAATGACCAAGTGTGGGCAGAGATGGGCTAACAAATATCTCATTGGCGAATAGGACGATCTCTTGGGGACCCTTTTGCTAGTATAAGTGCGTGCATACTTTAGAAAGATATCGATTTCAAGCTAATGCTTAAGATGAACAAACGAGGCAAGGATGTCAACCGGTCAAAGTTAGCAAATGCATCGCCTAAACCAAAGAGACTTCACTTAGAAGAGGATGACTGTGACGGTCTTTTTCACTGCCCAGTGCAAATTTGTAACCACGATGGATTCACTACGCAAAGAGGCTGTAGAAAACACGTAAAGAACAAACACAGTTGGTACTATTACTTCGACGAGAAGCCAGACAGTGCTCAAATCGAAACGCTTGATGTCGATGAAACCAACAAATGTGAAGCCAGTGATCAGAAGATTACACCGCGCAATAGCAGGGCAATTGCCTCTTTTGATCCTACGAACAAAATTGCCAAAAACTTTTTTTCGTGGCTAACAGGCAGTGGTGGGGGCTGTAAAAGTGATCGACAAGCACAACAGATCGTAAGCAAGTGCTTAAAGTTTCTCAAGTTTTGTTGCGAAGACGAAGAGGAGCTCACATTTGACATTGTGGACTTTAGTTTATGTTCACCGAATCTCCTTTTCAAGTTTGTTGATACGATGCAGGATGATTGGAATCTGGGACACGCGGGACGCATAGGCTACTTGGATGCCATTGCAGAATTGGTGGATTATCGAAAAGTGAATGGAGCATCGGAATCAGTGTTGAGAGGGCTGGCTTCAACAGAAATTTACTTGAAAAAGGTGCGCAAAACCGTTTCCAAAATGATGCGATTGCAGTGGACCAGCGAGCTCGACATCGATGCCTTAGAAGCCAAGGGACATTGGGCCACTCTTGAAGAACTGTTGGAAGTCGTGGGGCGCTACTTGCCGCGCTACGAGAGAGTACTGAAATCATGCAAGGAGAAACCGGGTGCTGTTCTGCCCATATATTTATCTTTTGCTACCAAATTTTTGGCCGTCTATTTATTTATCAAGGTCAAGGGCTCGCGCCCCATGACATATCAGTACTTAACGGTGGAAATGGTGAACAATGCCAAGACTAACGGTGGATTTATAGACCAGAAAATGTTCAAAACGGCTGGAAAATTTGGCTTCGATTCTCTTTACCTGACCGAGACGAGCATGCAAGTGTTGGATGGCTACATCAACCACATTCGCCCCCTATTCAGACCGACCTGTGACTTTGTGTTGGTGACAAGAAATGGAGGGCACCTCAATGTTTTCGTTAATGGGGTTTGACTGTCCGGAAGCGACTTCAGTTCTGAGTACAAACATAAACCACGAGGGACTGCACTGGACCGCAAACGAATATGCCGAAGAACGTAGGATCTGTAAAGACCTGATCAGCAAAAATAAAAATGTAGCACAACAAGCTGGGAGAGCTAATGAGCAAACTGGTCTTCGATGCAACGGGCAAATACGTTCACCCCACTCGCTATCGACAGATTGTGGAGACCGCGAGTTCCAGGCAGCTGAGCAGCAGCGCGCAGAGCACGATCTCCGAGGACCAGAAACATAGCTCTGTCGTTGCAAGGGTTCACTATCAGAAGAAGCGATCGCGCGAGGTGGCGAGCAAAGCACATGAATATTTGGAACGATTGCACGGGGAAAAGGGATCACAGCTAGAAATAGATGTGCGCTCGAGGCTTTCAGGCAATTCTGCATCTTCTGAAGATCAAAATGGTAGCAAAACTGATACCTCTTCTAACGACGAGGGAGAAACGATCGCAGAAACACCACCCGAGCGTCTTTCAGGTGTCCCGAGACTAAAGCGGGAAAATGCGTTTATATCGACAGATTTCCCGTCGAGAAAGAAGAGTCTGATGTTCACCCCTGAAGAAGACAATTATCTAAAAGCAGGCATCGAGCGACACGGCTACGGTCAATGGAAAGCGATTCTCAGGGATCCCAAATTTCGTTTTCAAGAGGGAAGGACAGCCAACTCCCTGCTGAGCCGTGCGGCGCGAAGATTC
The DNA here is from genome assembly GCA_038088405.1 of Porites divaricata. Taxonomy (NCBI): domain Eukaryota; kingdom Metazoa; phylum Cnidaria; class Anthozoa; order Scleractinia; family Poritidae; genus Porites; species Porites divaricata. The sequence continues at coordinate 17,514,517 of JBBMOI010000010.1, read as the reverse complement.
GGATCACTTTCTAAGTCATCCTAGAACTTTACATTGTGAGCGCACCGGAACACTGAACTCTAGTTAGTTCATAGAACTCGAAACTTTAGTGCAAGCTTAATATTAGGCAAGACATAGGGGAGGCGTGTTTTCAAACATCAATTATTGTCACACAGATAAGTCACAGAACTTCTAACTTTATTCCTCGATTTCTGAACACGACTGATTGATTTGAATGATTTTCTGAATTTTTACTCTTGGCTGGGGGAAAAAAAGTGAGTTATCCTTCCTCTCTTGGGCATCGGAGTACTTGTTAGGGGCTGACTTCGGCGTTTATGATAGGTGCGTTTCGGAGCGGATGAGAGGCTGTGGGCTCTGGGTGTTGTAGAGGGCGTTATGAATAGCTGCTCGTCGTCGTCGTCGTCGTCGTCGTCGTCTTCGATCTCACGTGGATAGGGAAGGGGGCACCAGATGCTGGTGATTCTGTCCGCTTGAGTCGGGGAGACCCACTGCATTTCTACGGCTTTCTTTCTCCGCTGCAAAAGTACTAATTTTGCCAGGCCCGGAACTTCTTCCTTTTGAAACTTTAACTTCAGAGCCTCAGCGGTCACTTCCATCATGTACAAGAGGGCAAGCTTCGTATCTTCGTCTGTCGCTGCGTCTTCTTTGGCCTGGTGGTCTCGAAGTTCCATCTCTTTCGCCATAATCCAATCATTGTTGTAGTATTCTCGTGCTTTCTTCTCTAGCATCCGTCCTTCTTCTTCTTTCTTCTTTGCAAAGTATTCTTCCCTTGAACTCTCGATGTTTGGATGGTAGGGGCCGCTCACTGACTGGAGCAAAGGGGCGTCCTCTTCCCTCATCATACCGAGCGAGATCCATCGTTGACGTGTTTCGTCTAGAACACGTTTTCGTGCGCGTTCTTCTTGGTTGTCAATGTCCTCCACTGCGCGTTTTACCCCAGCCGCGAGTAGATATAGTTGCCTTTGTTTGAGGCTATGGCATGGCTCTTGCTCTCGCTGAAGCTCGATATTCTTTAGACTCTTCTCCCATTGCCCCAGGTAGGTCGAATCAGCATCCGAGTCTTCACTCTCTCTTTCCTGATCACTGAATTCTGTAGTCGTGTTCACCTCCGCTTTATCGCTCCCTTCTTGCTCGCTTTCACTTTCGTCCAGTTGAATGGTCCTAATTCGTTCTTTCTCTTCTTCGTCAATGTCCTCCGGAAGGAAACTGGTCCTCGGGATGGGAGGGGGTAGTTCATCGTCCGGCGTTCTTGCGAGACTGCATGCCCAGATAATGCAATCCATTGCGTTGTGTCGTAGGAATTCTTGAACTCCTGCCACACGCGGCGCGGTAAGGCTTTTAAAAAAGAACTTTCTCAAGCGGGCTTCCATGGCGTTGTTGTGGTGCTCGCCGAAATCCATGTCAGTCTGACAAGTGATGAACATGGGGCATCTTATTACTTTCAGGCTTGACGTCTTATACTTGCGGTCGTGGGCGGTCAGCCCTGCCTGCGTTAATATTTTCCAGTCGTCTGGCTCCATCAGGTTTGCGTGTGCCTCGTCCAGGAAGATAATTTGCGTGTTTTCGTCGACTAGGCTCTTGTTGAACGCCTTTTGCTTAGTGATCATCGCAATGTATCTTGCTGGGATCAGGCGCGAGATAGGCGTAAAAAGGCTCGTTTTTCCACTGTTCGGCTCTCCTACCAGACACATTACCTTTTCCTTGTGTTGTTTGATGCGGCAGTTCAGCAGTCGAATGTAGTATTCGCAGAAGTGCGCCATTTCCAGCTCGTTGAGGCTGTTCTCTAAAATTTGTTTGAAGTACCCAGGATCTGGCTTTTTAGTGTGTTCGTAGTCGACATACGCCCTGGGAGATTCTTTGCCAAAGTCCGCGTCTTTCACGGGCTCAAAAACGAACTTTCTCTGGCTTATTGAAAAGCACCATCCTCCTTTTACTTCGATCATGTCGTACTGGATGCGAAGCTGCCTTACAAACTCACTTTCTCGATCGCCAAGTATCTCCACAAGTTTGTTCAGATGCTTGATGATAGTATCCTTGAACTTATCGTTGCTTCCCAGTAGGGAAAGAAATTTTTTAACCGAGCAGCAATGCTGATATGTGTATTTGGATGACTTTACCTTTTTGAAAACTTCTCCACAGTACAGAGCGTAGCCCAATTTTTCCATGGCTCGTTCGATGTCGTTTATCGCCACCACAATAGGCGACGCGAGCACTTTCGTGGCTTTTGGGATGTTTGAGGGCAATTCACATGCCTCGATGCCAAATACATCAAATTGCAGACCGGAACTGACGAGAGAGGGTATCAATCTGTCTCGAAGCTTTGCGGTGAATGAGCCAGCAACAACCTGTAATCTGACCACACGCTCACTTGCATGAAGGTTCTCCATGGGCTCTTCTATCAGTTGCTCTTGTAGCAGTTGAAGACTATGAGAAAAAGATTTGTCGACTTTGCTTTGTATAAAGCAGTTGTTGTGATCTTTTAGCGTGGTGCATAATGGTGAGCAGGATTCCTCTTCACATCCTCTTTTGCAGACTGGTAGGGCTTTGGCTGTCACTTCCATTCCTGTTTGTAAGAGAGCCGAATGCAAAGGTACGGTAGATACGCGCGTGCCGTTGGGGGACTGAACGGCAATCCAGTAAGTAATTGCTGGCCAGTACTTTTCTTGAACTTCATCGTTCTGTTCATCCTCTTGTTCTTCGTTGTTCTTTTTTTTCCCCTCACTTCGTCTCTCTAGGGCGGCGACAGAGGAGAAAAAAAATGCCACTCCTTTCGTTTTTTTAATCTTTTCATCACATTCATCTCGCTTTTGGCAAATGTTTAACCACAGATCGTCACAAGATATTCCTTCATGTCTGCTGTACGATAATTTAGCTGATAAGAGCGAACAAGTTCCTTGGACAGCTGGCAAGACCTTGCTTAGAAGGGCGCTTCGGATTCCCTAAAATTTGTGCAAGAAAAAGAAAAAAATCAGTATAGTTTGAGCTACATTGACGAAGTAAACTTGTAGGAAAATTGTCTCCAGGTTTTGCATCTGCATTTGCAAGCAACACTGTATTATAGGTTTACAGGTTCGAAACGCCTTAGCTATAGAGTTGTTTATTTACGATGAACTTCATAAATTCGTTCTCTAAAAGAACTAAGAGCATCTTGTCTTCCTTAACGAATCTTAAAGTTACGACGAAAAAATATCAAGTCTAGTACATACCTTATTATTCAGTTGCCGTGCTGGTGCTGTGGCCATTACTGTCACCGAGAGAAATGAGAACGAAGTAGCTTTTCCGTCTACTTTTATAGCTTGGAAGCCAGATTTTTATACTTCTTCTGTGCGGTCTTTTGTGTTTGATTAATTCCAGCAAAAAAGCCACTACGGTGCAAGAATTGCACGTAAAAGGTACAATAATTACGTAATCGATAGCTCTAATCACATTCTTTCCCATGAAGTTTTGTTGACAATTCACAAATAGTAGATAATGAGGTATTCACGTTAGCAAAAGAGTGTAATTTTTAAATAAAGTCTGAAAACTTATAATACGTAATCGATCGCTGTAATCACATTCTTTTCATGAAGTTTGTTGACAATTCGCAAATAGTGGATAATGAGGTATTCACGTTAGAACAAAAGTGTAATTTTTACACCAAGTCTGAATATTTATGTGGCGAACAAACAATCTCAGAATCCGCGAAAACCTTAGGCATACGTTTTGCAGGATTATTATTTTGTGCAGCACATAGATATCCCCGGTGTATCCGTCATATCCGTCACACTATTTACATTCTGCAATTTAGGAGTTCTCAAATAATGCGATAAAAACGCATTATAACTGGGATGTCACATAAGACAACAGAAGCCTTTCTTGTCACTGAACTATAAGAGGTCTTTCCCGTATTATCCGATGTATCCGTCACACTAAATAAAATATGTGGATTTTCAATGAGATCTCTGAGTCTAAAAGAACTCGATAATAATGGTGATAGCGGATACAACGGGGAGACAACTTACAGTGCATCAGATCTGCTTCAAGGAATACATAAAATATCTAAAGTATAATGGGGATAGCGGACACAACGGGGACACAACTTACAGTACTACTACTACTACTACTACTACTACTACTACTACTACTAATAATAATAATAATATAATAATAATAATAATATATTATTATTATTATTATTATTAGTAGTAGTAGTAGTAGTAGTAGTATATGTTATACTGTAAGTTGTGTCCCCGTTGTGTCCGCTATCCCCATTGTACTTAAGATCTTTTTACTATTAAGATCTGACGGAATATCTAACTATTTCTATAGTGTGGCGGATACAAGGGAAACAGCGGGGAACAGTATTTGGAGCTTGTTCAAATTAATATTTCTTTGGCTGTTTTCATTTAGTATGGGATCCTTCCGCTTTGAGTCTGTGTTCAATTTCCCCCTTAAATTGATCTGATCTACACGTTTGTATAAATTTAACGGATATAACGGATATGCCGGAGACAAGCTCAAGTAGTTATCATGAAACAAGATCACACTGGCTTAACCATCTCTTCATGCAGTTATATAGGATCAGGCGTTCCTTTCCATGGCCGTTCCTCTTACGAGGAACGCTTTTGCGGAAAAACGTCCAGATTTAATTGCAATTGTAGCAAAAGTTCTGAGAATGTGCTTTTTAGTTTCTTCCTGCATAAAACTACCAAGAGATATAGTTATAGAAAGTTTTTCGCAGTATTTAGTATTATTTTAAGGCTTCGAAAAAGGGAAACTTAATTTTTGGGAAACGATCATCACCATCACCATCACCATCACCATCACCATCACCATCACCATCACCATCACCATCACCATCATCATCATCATCATCATCACCATCATCATCATCATCATCATCATCATCATCATCATCATCATCGTCATCACCATCATCATCATCAACATCATCACCATCACCATCACCATCATCAACAAAGCTATCATTATTTATCATACTCAACACAATGTCTCGTTTTGCTTTGTACATCTGGAATTTTTAATATATTGCTTATTTCTTACAGCTCCAAATCATGCTTCAAACACGACTGACGAAGCTCCTGTTGAATCCAACTCCAATCCACTAGACTTTAGTATTAGCTATATCGTAGGCGTCACAGTGTATGCCGTAATTGTCTTCATTGTATCTGTGGCAGGAAATTCTCTTGTCATTTACATCGTGTGTAAGAGAGAGCAGATGAGAAACACGACCAATATACTTATAGCCAACATGGCGGTGGGTGACATTTTATTGGCTTGCGTGTTCCCGTACGTTCTGAAATGGTTGTATGTCGGATTTCAGTGGTTTGATACAATTGTGGGAACAATTTTGTGTAAGTTCTTTCACTCTATTCAAGTCCTCTCCATTGCTTGCTCGGTAATAAGTCTCGTCTTTATCAGTTTGGATAGATGTGTCGTCATATGGTTTCCAATGCGACGTATTTTCACCAACAAAGTTCTTAAAATGTGTTTGGTAGCGACTTGGGTTTTTTCTATAGCCTTGGCTATGCCTCTTGTCGTGGTTACCACAGTCCGCTACGATAACGGAAAGTACCAATGTTTGGAGTACGGCTGGCCCCCAGGAAGAGCCAAACAGAATTACACTTTGTCGTTTTTTCTTTGTACTTATCTGATTCCTCTGATTATCATTACCGTCTTCTACACGCTCATAGCAATCAAACTCTGCAAGCGGCAACTGCCGGGTGTTCAAACATTGGAATATCAAAAAAAAGCTCACGAAACCACGAAGAAAGCTATCATAATGCTGGTGACGGTTGTGGTGGTTTTTGCTGTTTGTTGGCTTCCGTTGCAAGTGCGGGAAATTATGCTCATTTACTTTCCTAAGAAACTTACCGCGCTCTTTAATTCAACGGAAGTTGTAATCTTTCTTACATGGATTGGTGTTTTAAACAGTGCGATTAATCCTTGCTTGTACGTAATCTTTTCTGAGAACTTCCGACGCGAGTTTGGTCGGATTCTCTGCTGTTGTATGAAGCGCTATCAGCCTGAAACGTATTTGGGAATACCAGGTTCGCGTGCTACACCAATGACCACTCCTTTAATGTCGAGAAGAATTACCACATCATCAACACCCTTGACAACACCATTGACCAGTCGAAGAAGTCCACCGGGGCCCAATGAACGTGAAACACTCCCTCTTCGGAATCTAACTGTTAAACATTAGGGAGTTTAAGCAACTACGACGACGACCACAACGACGACTTCAAAAAAAACAATAGGTTTAATGATCAAAACAACAGCTCTGCACGTGCATCACGCTTTTTAGTACATTTCTTTGACGTCCACTACACGACTACGACGTGAAACCTCCTAATTTGCCGTTTAATGGAGGACGTGAACATACGACGACGAATTTTCCTTCCTCTTTTTGAACCTGAATAAAATCCTTAAGAATTCAACTCCAGGAAAAGTCGCTTGCATTTGACATATTGAGCGAGTACAAATAGACGCGACTAAGTTTGAAAGAACGCAAATTCATTTTTTTAACGACGTTTTCACTGCCGTCGTCGTCGTCCTTGTTTAAGGTCCCTATTGATTCGGATACACCCACACGGCTGCTGTGACGTCATGTGCAAGCACCTCATTCAAGAGAGAGGAACCTGGGAGCAAGGTTTAAATAAAGGCCCCGCTAGCAATCGATAACTTTGAAAATGGAAAAAAAAAAAAGGTCAAGGAAACCGAGACGCTGAGAAAATTGTCACTACCTTTGCAAATCGCGGCCATAGTTTCCAAAAAACCAAAGGCCAAAAGGATATATCTTTAATGGACAGAACTGTTCAGTACAACCCATCCAATACTGAAAAGCTACGGCTTTCTATTGTGTTGACAGTATACGACAGTGGAATTTAGTAAGAAGTAGGGCCTTGAGAACAGAAAATGAAAATGCTACAATCGGCGACTAATTCAGTTGAGACACTTCGCCTTAAAGGAGTCTCTGACGTTTTACTGACTTCAAAAGGGGAAATTAAGCTTTTCTTCCCGCATCCCCTCCATGCAATGTTGTGCTGCTGTTCAAGCTATCTATAGAAAACAACAAACACTTCAAATCTGAATGGAGGGAAGGGGGGAGGGGTGTGGATTCTTTTGTTCTCTGAAGTTACTCTATTTGAGTACAATGTCTCAACAATTTTGTCGCCGATTGTAACTTGCTTTTTAGTAGTTAAAAATGGCATAAAGTGGAGAACGAGGATGAAAGGTTTTTCTGTGAATAGCTGCTAACATTTGTTGTCCTCATACCAAGCTCGTCCCAGAGCTTTTCCCTTTGAAAATGGGAGGAGCCACCAATCGAATATGTCAACGGAAAAGCCCTGGTGACGAGATTGTCCTCGCACGCTATCATGGGACAGTCTTGGGGGGGGGGGGGGGGGGGGAGCGGGAGGATGTAGTAAAATGACTAAAGTCGGCGCGAGAAAAGTTTTCATTCAGTGGAAGGAGTGCTGGCTCACTTCAGTCATTTTTAAATCAGTCAGGTGACTTAGTATCTAGTATTCTGGGTTATTTTGTTCAGTTTATGGTGGCGGCTCGAGACCTTGTGTCTAGGGTGTTCCCACTCTCGCAAGAGAAATTTGGGAGAATAGGAGGGGGAGGGGAGGGAGGGGAGGGAGGGGAGGGAGAGTGGGGAGGAGACACTCGAAAGTACAGTCGAACCTGCATGGTGAGCACCACTCGTGAGCGATCACCTCGTATAAGCGACCGTGAGTTTTCCAGTTACTTAGCCCTGCGGATGGAACCTTTCACAAACGACCACCTCTTAAGCGATAGCGACATTTATGTTTTAACCTCTTATAACCAATCACCTGATACAAGGTCTTTAAAATAAAGAAAAATGTTCCCGATACAACTTCGAAAGGGGCGTTATGAAGGGGGGAGCGGCGCCTTACAACAATAGCGGGGGTTGTGGTTACAAATGGAGAAAAAAAATTTCTTTTTGCGAAAAAGCTCATTACTGAGGCTTCAGGAGAAGCGAAAGACAAATTGACATTTTCGATATCCTGGCGGTTTATTTCAAAAGCTACTAGTGAAGAAAAAAATTCAGAATAGAAAGATCTAGAAAGGAGAACTATGCTTATGATCGAACTATTTCTAACGGCAAGATTCGAGTCCTGTGTTGCAGGTGCCGGTTATTTTTTTTACAGGCCACGCGAGGGAAACACGCAAAGGGGAGAGGAGACCTCCTCTCATTTTCTCGCCTCGCGCGTCCTCGAAAAAAAAAAAAACCGCAGGCTAGGGGGGGGGGGGGGGGAGATAGGCATTGTAACTAGAAGGGAACTGAATCCTACGGGGGCCACTTTACGATACATTATGTATTAAAAAAAAGAGAGTGTGATTGAGATGTCAAAATTAACTATATTTTATTCTAATGTTTCACTGACTATCTGTATCTGAATAAAACTCCTGCCAAGTATTTTTTTGGATGGCGTTTCCTAATACGTAGGATGAATCTGATCATAGTATTTAAGATGTTATTTTTGCATCCAAAAATGGCTCTTTCAGTTAGCGACACCTCCCAGCAAGCTTTGCCCACGCGCTGTTTAAATGAAAACCTTCGTGTCTTTTGTTTGTAATTCAAGCGACTACTAAATACCTTGCGAGTAGAGGCTACATTTTCGCTGTGTGAGCTGGCGTGCGAAAAGTAGCTACCTTTTTCTCACGACAGCTCACACAGCGAAAATGTAGCCTCGCTCACAGAGTACAACAATAAGCATAAATGTGGGAGTGATTTCATTTCATTTTCGGATTTTTTTTAATTAACAGACGGACAGTAAAAAGCATTTTTTTTATTAACGGACGGGCACTTGAAGGCCTTTTTTTAAATTTTTATTAGCGGCAATTTAGGTAGCCTGCGGATATTTTGTCCTTCTCTCCTCGCAGCTAGAGCACTGGTAACGACCAATTAACGCGCGCAATATTCACCCGCATTATCATACATAGACTATCGGAAATGACATCAAAAGAAATTGTTCATGGCTTAAACAAGTGGATAGGTTTAAACATTTGGACATCATTTCAATGATCGACGAGAGTATAGATCATGGAAAATTGTTTTTTGTCTGTTTTAATGGACCCAATGCAAAAATGGCTGCTGGATTAAAGGCCAAGTTTAATTTAAACAAAAGATATTAATCCAGCAGCCATTTCTGCATTGAGTCTTTAACATTGACAGTTTTTGACGTCCATTTCCGTTGAAGCTTCCTGGCGGAAAACCTCGCTCCCAAGAAAGAGAAAACAAACTGCGTCACCACACGTCATGTCCATTGTCTGTACTCTTACCAACAATGGCCCTCGAACAATAAGCACGCGTGGAATTTTCACTTATTGTAATTCTATTTTTCTCTCCAAGGGTTGCAACCCGCTTTTGAGGGTCCCCAATAGCTTTTTCGGGATCCGGGATTTCCTTTAATTGAACCTCGGGATTCGGGATTCTGATGCAAAATGGTGGCAAGATTCGGGATTGAAGGTATGCCCGCGAGGTTAGATGCTAAAAAACCGCTCGGGATTACGGGATTGAAGAACCCTATTGGAGAGCCTCGCTTTTGGTAGAAATAGTAAGAACTGCTGACCAACCACAGAAACTGACTTTCTTCTAATATATTGGACCTTAAGTAGGTGTACTCGATTATTATCGTTGCTTCCTCCGGGTTCTTCGGGCTTTCCTGCCTACGAAAAATACTCTAACCACCACATCCCGCCACTGATACCTCTTAACCTTTTTTAAGAGCCTAAATATCAATAAAAATTTGTTTCCCCATACCCTCTTCCAACGACACATCTTTCGTACCTATGCCTAAGTAGAAATGTCTTGGAAAGACTTAAGTCCTCTAGTGATCATTTCTATTCCCATGACTCCTGGAACACTATTCAGGTTAATGACCCAGCTATATTGAAGCGAGCTTTAACACTACTTTCCTTGTAATTCGTTGAGTCTGTGGCTAAGCTAATCCCCAGTTAGACGTCGCATCCACACCGCATTTCATTAGTAAACACAATCTCCTGTGCTTTTCACTTGATTAAAGCTTTTCTTTTTGTCACTGCCTTCTTAGTGCCCATCTTGTTTTCATCTATACAGCATTTCCCCTTGATATAGTTTAGTGTAGTTCAGCGTTCAAATCTTTCATGTCTTTGATGGCAAAATTTACGTTCCTGCCTCCTCGCAAAATTTTCGAAGGAAATTTAACATCATTCACCTGGAATTTACTGAATGGTACTTCGCCCCGTTAGGTACTTTATATTCTGATTTAATATTTGTTGATTTTTTGGTTCTAAATTGAGAGTTTGAGCTGGAAGATAAATGCCGATTTGCGGAGTGTACAGACGCCCCCTCCCCTGACAAAAAATCGGGGATACTTTTGCTTGGGGGGAGGGGGCATCTCTACACTGGCGACGTGAGCGCTACTGAGTAAGTAGCATTTAGAAGTGCGACCCCTCAAACCGGAAAAAAGTTCAAAGCTACTGATACTGTAACGAGAAGTACTTTCATATGGTGTAAGGCTGATTCTAACTATCGACGGTCTGTTAGTAAAATCCTAGAGTGTGATACATACGTCTTTATGTCTTTATTATTGTTTCAGCAAAAATGCATGCTAAACTACTAAAATTACATTTCGCAAAGCCAAAAACAATTTAAAAAATTAAACTAAGTAAAAAGTCATGAACATTAAATACAATATTTGCATTACACTTTATATTTAAAATGGAGCCTGTTGATAAAGCTATTCTTAAAACGCTGGGTATTAACCCTAGGCAGCTGGCTGCACGGAACTCTAAGGCGCGCAGAACTTTCTTTAGTTTTAGGGAGAGAAGCCTACAGAGGGTGGCCGGGCATGCTGGAGATCTTATTGAATAGCGCACGATCTGCCTTCAGTCTAAGACATCATATATGTTAATTTGATAAGATATGTATTTACGCTTATAGCAGCGCTGTAGAAAATTCTGGACCGCTGTTAAATCAGGTGTCGAGGACGCGTATATAGGAAGACCGTAAGGTATCCCTCCTTACGTAAACACCTTATCACATAAAGGCACTTATTGGCTTCTTGCAACTTAGCTTTGATATGCTCATTAAATCGGTGATTACTTTGTAAGGTAACCCCTAACACTTTTAAAGAGGAACTTGCGTGATGCTGTTTACAGGGTCTATATCATGAGCTACCTTCTTACAGTGTTTCAGTTCATTACACTTCTTTAAATTGCATGACATAGCATTATACGTATTGAAATGAAAGCTCAGCTACTGAGCAGTACTTTCCTGTGGTACTGCTTAGAGTGGAAACTCGATATAACGAAGGGCCAAGGTTCATATACATTCAAAATCATGACCTCAGCCACTGTGGGTAGGAAAGATATTGCTACATTTTTAAAGTAGCTGAGGTTCTGTTTCATATATATGTATTAGGCTGTAAGACTTCCTTCCTGTTGTAAGCAACCACATGTCTCACTTTCTGTTGCATTAGTTCTTCCTTTAGAAGCAAAGTAATGAGGACTGAAACAGTCAAGGGGGGAGGGGAGACACGGGATATTCGTGATTCAATTGTTCCCAGTATTACAGTCAGTATTGACCCTTGGATCATTCTTAAAGGAAATAAGCTTCGAGAAATTTTGCTTATTCTCTATCCTGGTGAAGTGTACTTTTCCCCTTAAGTTGTTACCGTATGTGAATTTTGGTCGCCTTATAAACAAAAATAACATCAGCCACTCTGGGTAGAAAAGATATTGCAATTGTTACATTTTTAATAAAAAAAAGTAGCTGGTGACGTGCGGGTATTCACTTTCGGTGCCAGTTGGCCACGTGATAACAGTGTCTTAAATAAATATTGATATGAGTAGAAATCAACATAACAACACCGATCGCGCCTGATAATTGCCAATTGTAGCAAAAGTTATCACAACTGTGTTAAAGTTATTGCATAATTTACAGGAGAACACATTTTCGCGGTCATTACGAGGACTTCACGGATGGTTTGATCCTCAAAGCTAACGAGGTACATTTTTAAGTTCTATTATAAATTCTTGTTTAGAAGTTATTTTACTCGTAGTGGGCTTACACCTAATAATGAAATCACTAAAGCACCGTTGAAGCGAAACGCACCAAAAAGCCCCACCAAACCGCGGTACAATAATGTCAAAATATGGTCTGTATGAAGTGAAGGAATTCAGTTTATATAGACCCCAGCTCCATCTCACTCAAACTCGAACTGAGGAGCGGAAGTTCAAACTGATATCAACCGAAACACTTTTTTTCTTCACTGTTTCACAGTCGGACATTAAATATACAAAAATACACTGCTGGGAATCCTACAAATCAATACAACTGGTTAGTGATTCAGGGTCATCTACTTTCTTGAATCATCAGCTAACTGCTCTGGTGATGTCTGACCCGCGCCGTGGTAATTGCGCAGGAGTTCTGTAACCGCGGCACGAATGAAATCATCAACTCATAAAATCATTTTCTAGAACTAAGAATATAGCATAATGATACATCTGCTTTTTTAGTCTTGAGATTCTAAAGCTAAAGAGCTCATTTTATTTTACACTTCATGTCCCAAAAACAAAACTCTGTCGGTCAATCGCGCACTCCTTTTGTCGGAGCCTTGAAACCCTTTGACCACAATAGAGTCAATACTGTAAACGATAATTCATATGGAAACTACCTAAGATGATGTTTTTCCTGCGGTGTCGATCGTATCTTTTTATTGCAAATTTGAGTTCGACTTGTTTTGACTGATTATTGTGCCGGAGGAAAAAGTATATTTTTGCGTGACCTCCCCCTTAATCGGCTTAAAGGGCAGGAGAAGAGCTTCTTTGTTTGGGTTTTTAACAAGTTTATTTTTTGCCCGAGGGAAATATTTATGCCGCGTTTGGTTCCCTTACATATACAGACATCATACATTTCAAATTCTATAGAAATGTATGGGAAACATTCATACCTTTATCCTGTTAGGAAGTGATAGATATAAGTTTTAAATTAAAATGTCAAAAAAATCGTGTAATTAACAACGAGTATCCTGTATGTTTGATGCCGATATTGGCCATTTAGGGAATATAGGGAATATACAAGTCAAATCTATATTTATACACTAATATTTTATTTACTTTAAAAAGAGCTACTACTCCTTTGGTTGTATGTGTGATCTTAGAACAAACAAAGCGATTTATCTTGATGCTTACAGGATTTAGCGGTATATCTGCTTGATAAACTATTTCTAATTCGCCAAACTTACACGCAATATTTGATGTTGTTGCGATATTAGCCCGATATCAGCACAACGTGTTCGAGAAAGTGTCACGGCATCTGTAATCGTGTAACAAGCACATAGATTTTATCTACAGGGAATAATAAATAACTAAATAATACCTATGGCTTTTAACGTTATCAAAATTTAAACCTATGTTTATCTGCATTTTATGATTTTTTTCCACACTTACAAGTACGAATGCGTTTACCGTGTGAAGGAATCTGAATTCTTCGGACCTGAAGCCGAGAGAATGCCTGACCGTTGGAAGTGGTTAATTAATTGTGATGAGTGAAAAAAATTAAATATCCTCATAATACCTCCTCCACGGTTTTTTCAGCTTCATGATGAGGACCATTTAGCGAAAATCCACTAAATCACTAGAAAGAACCCTGTAAAATCAGTAAGGTTGCCAAGTTTGAAAACTAAGGAAGATATAACTCCGCAAAATCGCGAAATTTTGCAGATGTTTGTACGGTGGGGGTCAAGTTCGTGTCCCCCTAGCCTGCGAAGCGCAGACGTATTTCCGGTCGTCGCTTCTCTCCCTCCGAAGAATAACGTTATTTTTTGGAAGGAGAGAAGCAACGACCGGAAATACGTCTGCGCTTCGCAGGCTAGTGTCCCCCATGATACAAACGCCTGTAAAATTTCGCGACTTTGTAGGGCAATTTCTTCGCTCTCTTTGGATGTATCACCTTTAAACCTTGTAATTTCTAATGGTTAAGGTTCTCTTCCCAGCAGTTTCGGTGGATATTCGCTTACTGCTCTTTATCAGAAGTTGGAAAAAAAATAATAAACCGTGAAAGGGCCGTCTATTGGTCATATCAGGCGCGCACACGACGCACACGCACATGCATATCAGTGGAAATCATTTTTTTTAACGCATTTCGTTTTATTCCCAGACGGAGAAGCAATCATTTTTTGACCTTTAAAAACTATGAACCTCGGAGGAAACTTGTCAGCAAAGATCATTTTCTTCCCTGTTCTTCTTTATAAGAATTATTCATTTAGAAGGCTGTATGGAGTACTATCGGCGTGTACTACGCAGTCTGTTGTCGTTTCTGGAGATGGCTAGCGAGAAACTCCCGACTAGGGATTCCTCTTATGTCACGGAATTGTGAGGTCTGCCGTTTTGGCTACCCAAGACTCAACCCCTGGATTATTCTCTCTTGCCCAAGACTATAGACAACGAAATATCTTTTTACGTCTTACTGAAAAGAGAGCATTTAAGCTTAGCAGTTGACTTGAGTTTGAGTCAGCAGATGTATACCATAATAAGAAAACGTTACATCCAACTCAACTCTATTTCACGTTGTTTGATCAGTCCTTGCAAAAGTCTTCTTGACTGTAACGTTTTCAATTTTAGTATATTTTGACTGATCACGATCTTTTTGGATCCGACGTTGAGCAAGATTGATCGTACACGGTTTTTGCAGTGGTTTTTTTTCCTTACTTTTGTAGCATAATAAGACTAATAAGCAGTGACCAAACTTGACGCTCCTCTGTGGACCGCACTCTTGGGGCTCCCGACACCACATTCATACTATGTTACGTCTTTGTTGAAGACAGTGAGCTTTCGATGTCACTGTCGACGCCTTTTAGTAGGGTAATTTTATACTACCACTTGATTTCGTATTTGGTTGTCTGTTTTAGTACGGTCTCCTTTAGGGGTCAAATAAAACTTAAGCCACGCCCAGATTGGCCTCCTTTAGGGTTTTTAAAATTCAAATCGCTTAGTAGCCTACGTCAGGTGCTCAAAAACGAAGGGGATTTTGGGTAAGAAGCACGAAGGTATCGCACCCAAATTCTCTTTCACTCGAACGCCCGTCACGCAGGCTACGCAGGGGTTTAAATTCAATTAACGTCCGGCTGGGTTCACCTACAAAGATATTTCGAGTCTTCACAGCCAATAAATCACGGCTTAACTGACAGACGACCAATAACATCGCGACTTAATTGACCAGTTAGGTGCAGGTCAATAACCAGAGTTTAAAACCATCAACTGACGTGACACAACTCATTTTGATTCTGAAGATGACTACCGCACAGGTTGTCGAAACGTCAGTCACTGTTAACAACAACAGTCCTATTCAGGACTTCGATCACCCGTTCTATCATGCTCAACTTACTTATGAAATGGCTCCTTGGTTCACCTACAGTAGTTAGCTAGTTATAACAGCTGTCACAAAAAAGTTAACACATATTGAGGTAGGCCTGAACTAGTTCAGCCTTATGCAACCGATGATTCTATCTTCTATTGAATAATCGTGACATTGCAGGGTGAAGAAATGTTCATTCTAGTTTACGTGGAGTTAACTGATAACTATTTTGCTCTAAAAATTTCATGTCTAAACAGGTGAATTTTGTTCGGCGTCATTCCCCGCGTACTCATGCTTTTCCCCCGCCCACGTTTTCACATCTTTGAGTCAACGCATTGAATGACAGACACTGATTTGCTGAATTTACATGTAAAGGCATTGCAGTCACCTCCAACCAAGAAGAAAAAAATCTAGAAAGCGTGCGATTGTTATTTACTTTTCGTATGCATTTAGTTCTAGAGTTCATATATGGTGTCGTATCATTCCGAAAAAACTGCCCACAGTGTAGAAATATGAAGTTAGTTTCCTAGGGAAACCTAGGACACTATGAAAAAAATGTAACGGATTTTAGCTAGACAAAGACAAAAACAAGACGACACATGATCTGTGACACTTGGTTGTCAATTTGCTTAGATTTAACTAGAACTAGTAGTTTTCCATTCAGTTCAAATGACTAGTTGTGCTCAGATTTGTTTTAGTACGGACGATCGATTGATGCTACTTTCTTTCTGTAAAGCTGCTCTTTTTGCGGCTGTGAAGTCTCAGTGATTTTTTTCCACAGTTGTCCAGTTTTCTATTATTCTCTGTGAATCTGTGAATCCACTTGTTGTTGGTGCGTTCTGCAAAGGTGAGATTAGATTGTTGCTCCATCAAAGAGTGCGATCTTCTAAGATTTCCGGGTCAAACTTTTCCAAGAAAAAAAAGGATGAATTTCTGTGTGATATAAAAAATTAGAGCACAACAGCACAGTAGGGAGACGATTTTATTGGCAGTCTAATGAAATAGTTTCGACCTTTTTACTGGTGTCCCGTATATTTGTCTGACTCACTTTACGTAATTTTTATGAAAGTTTTCATGTAACACTAATGTCTCGATCATTGATGTATTTTTTTTCCTTTTCTCTTGTTGATGGCATGGTGAATGTTTCTATGTTAATTTGTATTTTTTTGTGGTTGTAATCTAAATAGCGTACATCGAAATTTGTTTGGATACTTGGTGTTTTGTAGTGTTTTTTACGTAATTTGTTAACTTTTGTAGTGTTTTTGTTTGGTATTCATCATTTAAGTTTCGAAAGTTGATAAAAAGTATTAAATTACAAAAAAAAGCAAATGTTAGTCAAAGCCAAAAGAAAAAAGATAACACTCGTTTCGTAAAATACTGAAGAAATAAAATCATGCCGAATTGGTCTTTGTCATTGGAATGGTTATTCCACTAATTAGGTTTCGTTCACAGCTCAAAAGTAAGAACTACTTTGCGTATTAATAATATATAGATTTAGCCAGGGCTAAAAGCGAAGCTCTGATTAATAATTACTTGCAAACAAAAAAATTAAATCCCGTAATGATAAACAGGGACGACAATGAAAATGGCTTCTAATTAGCAAAAAACAAATTGCACGTGCAGCACACTTTTTCAAACAAATTTGCACGTGCAGAACGCTTTTTGTCTTTCCTTTGCCGTTGTTTTGCACGACTACAACGCTCTTTTGTACGACTAAAACGTCAAACTTCCTAGTTACACATTTTTATGGAGGAATTGTCGTATGTGTTTACCCAATATTTTGTTTCCTGTGTTCATGTTAGCTTTTATTTTTCACTGCCGTTCATTTTCACCTTGCTGGCCGCTAGCATTTCTCATTTTCTCACCGCCCCTTTGAATTTCTATGTTCAGTTCTTCCTACGAAATTCATCTCCTTTGTTTTCAATAACTCGCTCTAGCTCCTTCTGTGTTATCCACGTTTGTGTAAACACAAAAAATAACGCCGAAAAAGACACGACTTTGTTGTGGTTTTTTCTTTCTAAAAGTCCGGGCGGCCATGTGATTTCCTTCCAACTAAAAGTTTGTGTTGCATTTGGGTTGCCATACCTGTTGATTGAGTTATGTTACATTGGTAGCATGTGGTGCGGACGGACGGTCGGGCGTACGGTCAAGTGATTACCAATTTTCTCGGATGGGTAGATTACTACATTTCCTTAGCTATGGGACTCCTTCCACGCACGCGCTCCGCTATAAAGGACTCTTGGTTGAAGGATTACAAGGACAAGGCCGATCTCCTAAACAAACACTTTGAGAGTGTATTTACCAGAGACAATGGATCACTTCCTATATGCACATCCACTTCTACCTATTGTGCTAACTTTTTGAACATTGGAGACATCTTGTTTGATGAATCTGGCGTTCAGAAGCTTTTAGCTAATCTGAATGTATCAAAGTCGTCTGGCCCCGATGGCATTTCGCCACGCTGTCTACAAGTCCTGTCAGCAGAGATATCTGGTATGCTGTCATTTATTTTTCAACAGAGTTTCAACTTGGGTACCCTTCCGTGTGACTGGTCTAAAGCCATGGTTGTACCAGTTCACAAAAAATCGAACAAGGATAATCCAGCAAATTATCGACCAATATCCCTTACATGCCTGGCCTGTAAACTTATGGAACATATTGTGCTCAGTCATCTCAACGCGCATTTGTCTGCCAATGGTATCCTATCTCCTTTACAACATGGTTTTCGTGCAGGCATGTCCTGTGAAACGCAGTTGGTGCTGACATGTCACGACTGGGCTAACATCTTGAACCAGCAAGGCCAAGTTGATGCTCTTCTACTGGATTTTAGTAAGGCCTTTGACAAGGTCAGTCACACTAAGCTATTACATAAGCTCAGTCAGTACGGAATCAACGGTAAGACCCACAAGTGGATATCCAGTTTCCTTCAAAACCGTACCCAATTTGTGTCTATTAATGGCACTCACTCCAATCCTATTTCTGTCACCTCTGGTGTGCCGCAAGGCTCTGTACTTGGTCCGACCTTATTCCTACTCTATATAAACGACATTACTGAGGTGACAAAATCTGAACTGCGGCTCTTTGCTGATGATACTGTGCTCTATCGGGCCATCAAATCTCAACACGATCAGGAGATACTCCAGGAGGACTTACACAATCTAACCAAATGGGCATCTGATTGGCAGATGGACTTTAATGTGTCTAAATGCCACCTACTCCGCACTACGAACAAGCGAAAGCCACACGAATTCACATACTCTGCTAATTCAGAAGCCCTTAAGAAGGTTTCCCAATGTGACTACCTAGGTGTAAGGTGTTCTGAAACCCTTCGCTGGGGTGCGCACTGCTCTAAAGTTGCTGCCAAAGCCAACAAGACTCTGGGACTTATATGAAGAACATTGAAGCCATGTAGCAGAGAAGTTAAGCAGAGTGCTTACATGATGCTGGTGAGACCAACGCTTGAATATGCATCCTCCTCGTGGAACCCTCACACCGACACAGATATAAATCGTCTTGAGCAAGTCCAAAAAAGCGCAGCCCGCTTTGTATGCAATAACTATAAACTTACAACAAGTACTTCTGGCTTAATTAGTGCACTTGGATGGGATACTCTTGAACAAAGGCGTTTGCTTAATCAGTCAGTCCTTTTTTACAAGTTTCACAATGGTCTTGTTAATTGTAAATTTCCTGACCAGGTTACACGCTCTACTACCTCATTTACTAGGAGTCATTGCTTATCGTATCAACAACTGCAGTCATCCGTATTAGCTCATAGCTATTCCTTCTTTCCAAGAACAATTAGAGTGTGGAACTTACTTCCTTCAGATGTAGCAACATCTTTGTCCTTAAATAGCTTTAAGCAATCAGCCATGCCAGCTATAAGATCTCTAAAAGTGCCACGGCACTTACGTAGGCTTTAACCGCAAACCGTCCCGCCCAGTATTAGAGAAATCTATTTGGGCGTATTTCATTCTAAGTTCTAAGTTCTAAAGTCGATACTAGGAATGCGGTGTGGCTGGCCAACATCATAAAGACTGCCTATGGCGGAATAGGAGAGGTGAAGACTTAAGGAAAGTTGGGGAACATTTTAATTCCACGAGTTTGCTTAACGGCAGGTGGAACTTCAGGTATTGCATTAGTAGGGAAATGATGTAAGGCTGACTTGGACGGTACTACGCGCTCGATCGTCATCTTTGAGATCTACTTTTAAGGTGGCTTGTTTACCTAAAAATCTCATCTTTAAAACCAAATATTTGCGTGCCGTCTTAGCAGCTCTTAACAAACTATCCCCAAATAGATTAGACACTGACCTTGGCTGTAATCTCTCGTTAATCTTTAATCTGGAGATGAGTACACCAGGTACTTTGAGGATCAAAGTCCACTGCCCGGTCCTTGGTTCGCATGTAATTCAGCCAATATCCTCAACCACCCCCCAACCCCGGGGGGGGGGGGGGGGTACTCCCATATATGGGCTATATAGGTACGTGCCGCGGAATAGGGTATGGTTTTTGAGGTTCTCGGTCCTTAAATAGGGTATCTTTTTTGACCTTTTTGTTTCTGTGTCCCTGGTGTGGTCCTTAGATAGGGTAGCTTAATTGTATTATCTAATATTGGAGTGTGAAAACGGCCGCCTAAACGAACGCTTTTTTTAAAACTTGATGTATCCGTTTAAGTATTAACAAAGTGATTTTGCAACAGAGGTTTAATAGCCGTTAAGCGGGTAAATACACGTAACGCCTCTTCAAGCCACATTT
Source organism: Porites divaricata (assembly GCA_038088405.1). Lineage (NCBI taxonomy): Eukaryota > Metazoa > Cnidaria > Anthozoa > Scleractinia > Poritidae > Porites > Porites divaricata. The sequence goes on along the minus strand of JBBMOI010000010.1, from coordinate 17,494,393 downwards.
TTTGTCTTTTCCTTGAATAGGGTGTCATTTTTCGGCTTTGGGCCTTAAAAAGGGTATCAGTTTTCGCTTTCTTAGTCCTTAAATAGGGTTAGGGTTCACGAACCTTCGCGGCACACCCCTATCCAAAATTCGCGAGAGTACCCCCCCCCCCCGGGCCCCCAACAGGCGACAAACCTCTCTCTCACCTTGCCGCCCGCCGCCCACCGCCCGCTGTTTACATCACGGTCTGTCTGGTTCGAAAATAATGAAAGGTTCATTGAATCGCTTTCACCCTTTGGTCATCTCACACTACGTGCTCGGTAATTATTTTTAAGACCTCCCCGGAGCTCAGGCATTATCCTAATTCTGTTCAATAACGGAAAAATAATGATAGCATGTTTAGGGGTTAGTAAAAAAGATTAGAACTACCGCCTGCCGGTAAATAAGCTATCACTAAGCAACCCTTCATAAATAAATAAAGACCATGCACGTAGGAAATTCTGTCCCGCGTCAGTTAAAGTGAATTCACGCTGTTTCAAAATTCGTGGCTCTTTTATTTATTCCATGTCGTTCAATTTGTCAAATAATTATTAACAATGATAATAGTAAAAATAATCTTAAAAGGACCGAAAACACGTCGGGTCACAAAAAATGAAGAAGAGACGAAAAAGGCAGGTTTTAAATGGTGACAGTGTTGTTTTAGAATTTCATTTTTGGGCGAATATACCTTTTTCTTGGAAGTTAAAGACGTCGAAATTCTCTTGCCTTGGTAGCCGGTTATTTAGATTTTTATCATGAAAGATAATTAAAGTATTAAACGTAAAAAAATAGGTCTCTGCGGGGGTGGCTGAGCAACTTGTTCGTGGGCATTTTGAATTTGCTCACTCTAGATAAAGCTGTTAAGAGCAATTCTCTGTAAGAATCAAGCAAAGTGGGAAATGAAAAATCTTGACCTCCCCTCAAATTTTGCATGCAATTAGATACTGTGGGGGGATGTCTAAAAATGCACTTTGTTTGGGTTGCTACTTTATCGTTGTCATGGTAACACCAATTGTTTGTTGGTGGCAAAATATCTAATATTTAACTCAGAAACTGTTGTAAAAAGTGCAAAATGTGTAGCTCTGTTTCTCAAGTCCATTAAAACGCTACAACCCAAGACTTTAAGCAGATATAATACCATCATTCTAGTTTACATTTGTGTATATTGCTCTTTATTATATCAAATTTGCGTGTCATAAACGGTTAATCAACTACATAGAGTTTCGGCCATTTGAGTTGATGGCTAAAATATGGTTATCCTTTCCCTGAATTTCTCCAAAAGTACGGCAGTTCCAGAGCTAAAACTAAGCAGGCAGTTTACATACATATCCTAGTTACTAAGCCTGTAAAAATCTCTGCGGGGCGGGCTCTTCTGTTTGCAAAGGCAATTAACGAACAAACGCCAAATTTCAGTTTTTGTATATTTCATCGCAGTTGACAATCTATCTACTAGCCAACAAAATTTCTAAAACACTGAAACTACCTTTAGTAACAAAGAATATTATGTACTGAGTCATTTTATGATCAAAAAATTATTACTGGCTTTCAGTTTTCTACACAATATTGATCAAAAGAAGGCTTACTTTACGGTTTTCTCTACTTCACTGCTTGAAGCGTATCATTTACATTCAAAGAACACTCGGTTTCTCGAACCATTCTCATGTGTCCAGTTGTGCTGTTTCCCATTGTAAACCATTGTAAGTCTCCTCAGTCACTTACAGCAAGTTCTAAAGTGATACAGAAGCCGATACAGAAGTCATACACAAGTCCTTGGCAAGCCAAGCCACATCTTGTAAACACGCACGCTTCCACTTTGTATTTACGCCGTATTTCTTCATTGGATGCCATCAGTCGCTCCAGAGAGAGTTAAACCTCATTAGGTTTTAGTCATTAAGCCCAAAATAGGAATTGCAAACGTATTTGATAAAATCCGAAACTTCAAGTCGAAAACCGAGCTTAGAAAGCTGAAAACTCGTTGACATCTCTGTGAACATGCAACCTCTCTGGTCAGCGGTGTTAATCAATGCAACATAAACAATTTCCGGTAGAAATAAAATCCTTTTCCCTTCGCCTCCTGGAGATAATGGGGAAAAGGACCGCCTGATCGAAGGTTACGTCCCTACCTTGCTCAGAGAGTGAAACCAAATTATGCTTTCTTAGTGAAAGTAATCGTGATGTTTGTACCTATCTGCAAACTTACGGGCTCAGCAAATGTTGGAAAAGTATTACCGATGAAGTTGACTTCCTACTCTGACGTGCCGGTAATAAAGTTCGTTTTATTTTCTTCACTCTTCTGTAAAGTACTAGGGGGGAAAACAAAAATTTGAACAAGGAAATTTAGGGAACATAGACTAGAAGTTATTTCTCAGCTTGTGTATTGTTAGCAACACTAATTTTGTCTCCACTCTCCGTTAGAGGCTTCAACTGCCAGTAGATGGCTATTCCTTTTTAGTCACTATTTGGGTTGTAAATTGTTCACAAAGCCTTTTGCAAAATGACACTTTACTTGGGCGGCTTGTCTTCTTGCGGTACATGTTGTTTGGACACTTTGCAGGTACATTCTCACCTTTTCCTCGTTTTCCTTCATTTGAATGCTGACCCCTCTACTTTCTCTGAAGTTAGGATATGTAGCTAAGCCTGCACGGAGTTTCTATTGGATCACGCTTGCATAAATTCCTCCCCCCGCTTCAATCCCTTTTACGCCGGCCACGCATGCGAAATATAGCTAGAATAAGAGTATAAGAGAATGTATAAGAGCAATATAATTTCAGCGCAATGCGTACTGAGATTGATAATTTAACATCAGTTGTAATAAAATCATTCACCTAATACCGAATAACGAAGGCTAGAGACTTGAAGTACAGGTATACGTTTAAAGTACTTTGTTGTGGCCAGAACCCAGGGACAGTCAGTCGTGTCAGGAGACAACAGGGAGACAACAAATTCTGAAGCTACTTGCGTTGACAAGTGTAAAATCGAAAACTCCTAAAGAAGGTACGGAAGCCCTTACAAAACAATATACTCCCCATGTTATCATGATATTCAAGGGCCTGGAAAAAGTGACCTGCCTTGCTTTTAGCTGAAAAAAAATTCCACAGTAAACTAGCTTGCAAGTGTATGTATGTACGAATCCGAAAGCCGATTTCTGTAAAAAAAAGCTTTCTTCTTTGTTAAAATATATTTAAACACCTGAAGTCCATGTTCCCAGCATTCCGGTGTTCCAGATTTTCTAATTACTGTATTTCAAAGTACAAGTTACGAATTTGTGCTGGTACAACATGTTTCAAACCCTATGGTGAGCGGTCATAGGAGTTACTTGATGGTTTCCCCCTAGTATTTAACAGAAGAGTACAGAAAATAAAATAAACTTACCTGCACGGCACACGGTAGGATGCATGCAACTCCATTGGTAATATCTTTTCGAAATTTGCTAAGCCCGTAAGTTTGCAAATAGGTAGAAAAATTACGATTACGTTCACTGAGAAGGAAAAATTTCGTCTGACCCTGCATGCAACCTTCGATCAGGCGATCCTTTTTCCCCATCATCTCAGGGAAGTGAGGGGAAAAGAATGTTACCGGAAATGACCGGAAATGACCGGAAATTCCCGGAAATTGTTAATGTTGCGCGATTAACACCGCTGACCAGGACAGGTTGCATGTTCACGGGAATGTCAAAGAGTGACCATTAGTTCAGCTTTCTGAGCTTCTCAACTCGAGATTTCGGATTTTAATACGTAGATAATTCCAATGCTTGGCTTAATGACTAAAACCTAATGAGGTTTAACTCTCTCTGGAGCGACTGATGGCATCCAATGAAGAAATACGGCGTAAATGCAAAGTGGAAGCGTGCGTGTTTACAAGATGTGGCTTGGCTTGCCAAGGACTTGTGTATGACTTCTGTATCGGCTTCTGTATCACTTTAGAACTTGCTGTAAGTGACTGAGGAGACTTACAATGGTTTACAATGGGAAACAGCACAACTGGACACATGAGAATGGTTCGAGAAACCGAGTGTTCGTTGAATGTAAATGATACGCTTCAAGCAGTGAAGTAGAGAAAACCGTAAAGTAAGCCTTCTTTTGATCAATATTGTTTAGAAAACTGAAAGCCAGTAATAATTTTTTGATCATAAAATGACTCAGTACATAATATTCTTTGTTACTGAAGGTAGTCTCAGTGTTTTAGAAATTTTGTTGGCTAGTAGATAGATTGTCAACTGCGATGAAATATACAAAAACTGAAATTTGGCGTTTGTTCGTTAATTGCCTTTGCAAACAGAAGAGCCCGCCCCGCAGAGATTTTTACAGGCTTAGTAACTAGGATATGTATGTAAACTGCCTGCTTAGTTTTAGCTCTGGAACTGCCGTACTTTTGGAGAAATTCAGGGAAAGGATAACCATATTTTAGCCATCAACTCAAATGGCCGAAACTCTATGTAGTTGATTAACCGTTTATGACACGCAAATTTGATATAATAAAGAGCAATATACACAAATGTAAACTAGAATGATGGTATTATATCTGCTTAAAGTCTTGGGTTGTAGCGTTTTAATGGACTTGAGAAACAGAGCTACACATTTTGCACTTTTTACAACAGTTTCTGAGTTAAATATTAGATATTTTGCCACCAACAAACAATTGGTGTTACCATGACAACGATAAAGTAGCAACCCAAACAAAGTGCATTTTTAGACATCCCCCCACAATATCTAATTGCATGCAAAATTTGAGGGGAGGTCAAAATTTTTCATTTCCCACTTTGCTTGATTCTTACAGAGAATTGCTCTTAAACTGGAAGTTGGAGGGCCCCATAGAATCGTTCAGCTTTTCCAAATTTTCTGAGAGGCAAGCGGTGAAACTCGGCTGTGCTAGTATTTAGTTACTCAGTTGTTCGTAAAACAACCTAAAAGACCAGGACAGGAAACAATGGACTAAAGGTAAACTGGAAAAGCTAGAATTTTGAGATATGTTTGAAAGTTGAGACCACTCATTGATCCTGTCCATTAGCCCCATTTCAAGGCGTTCGGTGGGTTAAGAACGGAGCCCAGAGAGCCAAAAACAAGAAGGTGTGACTGCAATGCTTTGAACAGTTTGAAATTCGTTATGCGATTAACCGATTTAACATTTTTTAACAGCTATTTCGACAAAGGTTGTAGGAGAAATTGCGCACGTAACAATCCCTAAAGGTAATATTGGGATATGATAAATACACTGTTTTTGACACTTTGGCCTGTTAAATTTCTTTAGAAATAGTGAACTCAAATCCGCCCAGAATACCTTTCGGGATTGTTGCGTGCACTTTTTCCGACAACCTCTCTCGAAATAGCTGTATTATTCATCATACGATCTCTACGTGTCTTACATTACTTAATTCACATCATCATCATGGCAAGATCCATAAATAAAGAGTGGCGAAATTATCCGCATTAGTCAAACCGATAATAATCATTATGATAATAACCGAAGTAAAATGAAACACAGCAGTCGATAAATTTAGGTACATGATTTCGAGTGCAATTTGGAATAAATAAGCACGAGTAAATTTTTCAAAGACCAACAAACCAGGAGAAAGACGCTGAGTTGTTCAATGACCGTTCAAATTGTCTGTTCCTGAGGCCCCCATGATTGGCTAGATTCATGCGTAGTCGGTGAGGAAATTTACGCTTCTGAGGCCTGTGACTTGCTGTCTGTTGTTTTTCTTGCACTATGATTCGTAAACTTTTTTCTCACTTTAAACTTCAAGGCTAGTATCATTTACAGATTCTTTTCATTATCGGTTACTTATGGTATTTTCACCCTTTGGTTTAGTTTGAAAGAGATGTTTGTCATCAAGTTTTCGGTTTCGTTTGATACTGATCAGGTAGAAAGAACCACATCATCGCATGTTGTAATAGAGGTCTTCGCTCGACAAAAAACTTTTTTGTTGACAGTATTTTTCTCTTGGCACTACATTTTCAATACTTTTAGCCCGAAAGACGTACTTTTTACTTTGTTCGGGTTTTGGAATATTTTTAAAATGTTCTATCGTTTTGCGTGCAAAATCAAATAGTTGTTTGCTGAAACGGCGGCTTTTTTCTTAACGAATTTTGTTGTTAAAACAGCTCTAATCTGATTGGTTCTCTTTGGTTTCTTTTGTTTTTCAGCCAATCAGAAAGCGTTTGTAAATTGGCACTCGTGTTACAAATCTGCAATCGTATTACAGGAGAACTGGACTCCTTTCTCAGCCAATCAGAATTGACTAATTTTTTCGTGTATGTAATTATGAAGGAGAAAAGAACAGACAGCTGACAGCTGACAATGGGGTTTCCATTTTGCATGTTTTGTCCGTGTGCCTTGGGCTTTAAAGTCTTCCACAACAACTAACATTTACATGTATCCTGTAAGAACGTACTAACTGAAAGCCAACAGTTACCAAGAAACATCAAGACTTTTTGTATGGGATAGAAACGCCGGCTTTAGTTCGTCTTTCGATTAACAAATGTTGACACACCCTCCATGCAGCGGCCAAAAATGAGAGAGAACGATACTGTTAACTCTTTAACATGTTTTCATTTTCCCATTTTCAGTTTTATTTTATGTGAGTTTTGCATGATTTGTATGTTTTCGGGTATCTGAAGATGAAGTTTTTTTTTTAATGCAGTCAAACCTGTGTACACAGTCACCCTTGAGAAATGGCAGGGTGACTGTTATCTACAGTGTGACCGCTATATACAGGTCATGTTTGCAGAAAATATAAGGCAGCTGAAAATGTTGGGGAAGTTGTCAGGTGACCGTAATATACCGGGTGACCGATGTATACAGGGCCGTTATATACAGGTTTGACTGTAGAACTTTCTGAATTCCGTCTAATAATAATAATAATAATAATAATAATA
>JBBMOI010000010.1:17365000-17485000 GCA_038088405.1 Porites divaricata | reverse complement strand
CGCGTAGGTTGGAGGCTTATTAAAAAATTACCTGAAAATTTTACGAGTAGGAAAAATACAAATACGTTATTTGCTGGTCTGGGATGATTCCGATGGAATATCCTGGATAACTTTTTTAATGCCATTTTCTCTTCGACAAACCAACAAACTATGGTAGGTCCAGGTAAACGGCTTTTGTCTCTCAAAATTTCCCCACTATCCCGTACACAAATTGGATTTGTATGCGCAAGCCAACATGCGCACAAGGTCATCACGTTGTCGATATTTGTCCATTCTCGTCCCCAGAGCTTTAAGCCGAGTGGCTCTGGGGACGAGAATGATATTTGTCGTTCTCTAAGACAGGACAGTGAAGCTGCGGAGGAGGCTATACTAGTTACTATCTCGCCTTGTGGATTTTGCAGAGCTTCTAATAATGACCGGTCCAACATCGGATATTGATTATTCGAGTAACAATTAGCACGAGGATGTGAAAGTGCAAACTATGTCAATAGCCATGTGCATCTTTTTCTTACTGAAATTCGCATTAACTCAACGTTGGAGACAATGTGATTCAACTGAACATGGTTTAACATTTTGAATTTCAGCATTCACTCAACATTGCCCAACAATGATGAACAATGTTGAAATGAATGCGACCATTTGGTTCAATTTATATAACACGACTTTAAAATTGTGTCGAGGAGGAAAGATGAACTAAGAGTTGAGTCTACGTAGCTTTTCGTAGATTATCTGCAGTTTGACTTGCTGCAAGAGAGTAGAAACTAGTTTCAACTTCAATAAGCTCATACGGGGCTGCTTTACAGTTTCACGAACGAATCCCTTTGTTAAATCTTGTTTTTTTTAGATACCGGAAATAGGACAAGTTTTGCTGTATCGCTATGAAATTTTTTTATAATGCTCTACTGTTGCTTTTTCATAAAAAGAGACCAGTCAAAATTTAATGTTTAGAGCTAAGAAAAAAATTGTTAAAAAACAGCTGTTTTCTCACAAGTCGTAATGAACAAGACATTTCGCTGTTTTGCTGCGTTAACAGCCGTTTTAATCACATCCCTGATTGGCTGCTTTTGTATTAAGTTAAATTGACCTCTAGTTTAACTGCACATAAATTGTGTAAAATGCAAAAGGATCGTAAAAGAACCTTGGATTGATAGAAGATGACAGCAGAATCGTTTTCAAATGATAAAAGAAACCAATTTTAAAGGCGTTGTAATTAAGGTTAGTCTCGTTACGTAACTGTCGGCACGGTCGTTTTCCCTTTGCCGACGGATTATACCTTCTAGGTGACAAAAAGTGTAAAAAAGAAGTAATATACAAAGTGAGAAATGCCACATTGAACGTTAATTAAGAAAAATTTTGCGTGCAATATGAACAGCTTTCACGGTCACATTTTAAATAGGAAAATATTTCATGGTGATTCGTCAATATCCAAAACCAATATAAAATTGCCTAGTTTTGAATTTACACAACTCTTTTCCGCTTTCGCGTTTCAACGGCAACTCAACAAGTACGTAATCATCGTTAGGTATAATTTTCATTTTTTCAACCATGCTCTACTGTGATTGGTCCAGGAACTGACGTGATTGATAGATCTTTAATTAATAGTCACTTCGTAAAAATGATTGAGTTAGGTACGAAAAGCGAGTAAATAACTTTTGAAGGTAGAACGACGCTGTTTAAATACCTAGCTTTATATTTTCCGATTTGGCAGATGTATTCTTGTAGATCGCTTGAAACTGACTGAAAATAAGCGTTTTCAGTTTAAAGACCGCTTTGACTTTTGAGCAAGGAAGCAAGAACTGATCATGAAGAAACATCAATCGTGTTAAACACGAGGTTTGTAAGTTATAACGACCCTGTACTGTGTGTTACCAAAATTAATCGATTGCTTCATTCATTGAACTTGGCTCTGACGAATACGTGGGCTAACACACGCCGGCCTCTGAGAACTAATTATAAATATCGTGCCTCGTTAAGCACATCTTGAAAACTCTAGCGATAACTTTTCCGCACTTTTTTGATGTTTGCTATCTGCTAATATAAGGTTTGAGATAAAGTTTCATCGAAACCGTAAACTGACATTCATCTCTGATATAAATTAAGTATACATGGTTGGAAACTCACTTAAAGGAACCGCAAAGTGCAATTATTCCTTTGACGTAGTCTGAATTTCTCGAATCCACTAATTTGTGCTGACAATAATTAATTTGTATGAGATATAAAATTATACGCTTCATCTGCGAGCGAAATGATCGAGCACTAAACTGCCATTTTGAGCTTTGTGTATTTTGCATCTTGCGATGTTGTACTTCTCATTAACTAAAATCCTATTCAATATACTTGCCAAATTAAAATACAATGGTAATCGGCCCACTCTACAAAATTAAACGATCGAACCAGCAGTATCAAGACTTTATGATGTGATGACCATGGTGCTGTATTTTTTTTTAGTTACAGCAACGCTTAAAATGAAAAGTAAAACTATAACAAAACGATTTTCCCTCAAAGAAACAGAAAAACAAAAACTTAAACTGAACAAAAATTTCGGAAAGTCTATCCGTTGCTGAGGCAATAAGAACTTTTATATTTAATTTAAAATAAAACGTGCAAGTTCAACAAATCAACGTTTCGGTCCTATTTTAAATGTCCGTCTAATATATGTTTTATAGTTATTCCCAAGGTCTCGTTTACTTATAAAGCGATAAATTTTTCTCACTAACATTTCAACTCATCCATTCTCTTTAAGAAAAATGTTAGTCGTTCAATTATTTCTTTTTTTGCACGGAAAGAACATTCATTTTAGTGTTAAGATAAAATTTCACGTATTATTAGGAGCGTGTACAGTGACGAATCTCAGTGAAGATAACAAATTCCATTCATTGATTATTATTATTATTATTTTAGCGAAGCCCTTGCTATTAATTGAAAAATAAATTAAGTGCATATATAAGTACCCTGGATATTCTGAGCTATATTCGTTTTTTTTTGGAGAAGTGAGAGAGACTTGTGTAAACTAATAAACTTCATTTGATTAAATATTCGACATCTCCAATTGAGGACTCGTACACACGAATCCATATATTTTTGAAATCGCATTTTTTTTTACACGAATCGACCTACCGTCGTTTCCACTCAACGAAACCGCAAACGTTTTGAAACCACTCCACAGAATGGTTGAAGGCTTCGTCAAGGCAAAGTCGGGTAAAAAAAAAAGAAAGCAAAAGGCCAGCTTCGTGTTAACCTGACTAATAGTCTTTGAAAAGAATGTAGCCTTAATCTATCAACAGCGAAGAAATATCTGGATAGAAGCGCTTATCGGGTTAAACGTGAACATTTTAATGTTAAACCGCCTGAAAACCTTTTTTAAATGAAGTATTCTTTTTTCCTTCTGACGTCAAAATTTCCTTTAGTTTATTTCAAAGGCCTTGAAGCCATTTTCCACCTTTCAGTTGTTACCAGCCACCGCTGTAGATTCTGAAAACTCGCGCTCGCCTGGATAATTCTTAAGTTTTCTACTGGCAGTAATCAAGCTTAGAATTAGATTCCCTCTACCATCATAATAAGTTCCATATTTTTTGTAGTTCTCTCAGGTGGAAATCCTTTCTACTGAGTCGAAGGTGACTAAACGTTAATTAGTTTTCTTTATTTTCGTAATTATGACCCCACGCGTATATTTACACGTTTAAATCCATCATTCACAAATGGTAATATTCAGGGTTATCGATTGCACGGTATTCACGTCTCTCAATTCAAGAGGTATGATTAATTCATGACAGAGTTATATATGAGCTAGCTAACGTTTCACCGCCGAATGCAAAACGGTGATTATTACGGGGGTCATTCGTCCCGCCTGGACCAAAACGCTATCATAATCTGATGAGCATTCTCAGCGAGAAATCATCTTCTCTTTGTAATGAAAATCGCATTTGTTTGGAGAAATTTCTAATCAACCGGATGTGTGGATGCTAAGAAAGTTATAAGCCATTGTTCCTTGACAATATCTAATTTCATTGGCTGTAGAGTCCGATAATCGCCTTTACGTGCAAACACAGTTTATTGTATTTAATTCAACACTTCATTCCTCTTTCATTTGGAGCGTGATATCTTGCGTTTGCGGCCTGATCCATTTACAACAGCTGTTTTTCTTGTAGCACCGGAGTTTCACCAAAAAAAGTGAAGACAGTTCTTAAGTACAGCAAGTTACTCCGGTATTCCCTCCAGCACAAAAATAATCAACTGGACCGTACAAGTAACTGCTGCCCAAGAATTAAAGGTAGGGTGTTGTACAAACGTTTTGAAATACAAATATCCCTTGGTTTTGTCATTAGGCGTATATCCCTTGAAACTGTGTCAAGTTTTAGAATTTAACTTATAAAAAAGGACGAAAACCATTCGGTAAATGCCTAACAAGGCAAGAAACCATTACTCGGCATCTCGCCGCATTTCTGATATATTCACGTTACAATATCTGACCCGTGCCAAGAGAGCCTTGTACAGGATAAAATAAATTACGCCGGCAAGGGAAAGGAAGCCATAACTGTGGTATTTTTGTCTGTAGCATGTGACGTTTATTGAAACTATCTTGAGAAGCATTATAAACGGCCTTTTTCTAGTTAATTCCTGCTCATTTATAAAACTTCAATTTGAAACGGATTTTCATTTAACGGGCTTAAATTCTCGTCGACGCCCAAACCGCGGTTTTTGCCGGACCTTGGTAGTTTTTCTGTATCTCGATTTGGTGCCAAATAGAAGAAAAAATACAAAAACAGAGCTTCACAAATCGCTAAAAGGTTCCAGGTTAATACTATTTGTCATTTTTATTACCTTGCCTTTTTAAAAGCAGTCTTGCTAATGTCACGCTTAGTTTAACTATTGGCGTCGTTGATGGGTTATCTACTGTTTTGTCCAATGCATTCAGGGAACATTAACGAGAGAAACCTTGTGTTGGCATAGGAGTTTTTAATTAATAATTCAACCGACAGATGCTCTGTACATAAACGCGATAAAACCATAATTATTCCAACTATAACCAGGTGCATTCTTCAAGCACTTCTATTTTTTCACTCATATTTAACAGATTTATCGTATTTCCAACTGAATTTTCCATCGAATTAACTGAAATTTAGAAAATCCATTTATTTCACTGGTAAAGGAAAACAAGAAGAGAGAACGCAAATTGTAAGGCTTTAACAATGATAAGAACAATTATAGAGACCTTCATTAAACATAGAAATGGATAACTGACAGGCGCTCTGAAAGTGGTTTTATCGTAATTCCTCAACAAAAGAACTACCATTGACTTCATAGTGGATTTTGCTTTGAATTCGTATACAGCTGACAAAGTCTTTTTTGAGAAAGTTATGATAATGAACGTACTCACGAAATTTAATTAAAACTCTTTGCAACCTCTTAATGAAGAAATGAAGTCAGTTCTTTCTGGTTTGATCAGATAAATGTTTTGCTTACATTCAATTTACCGCGATTTATGTATTTATGCTAACGTCATGGCTAAACCATGTTTCTCTTAAGTTTCATGCATTTTCGAAATTTCCTCTTCTGTTTATTTGTTTGAAAAAAATATCTCTAGTTATACTGGTCTATTTGTGTTTCTGCCACCAATTTAAAACTGAGGAAAATGTCTTTGTTGAGGCATAATTACAATGGCATGACAAAATGGCTGACGAACTAAATGTTTGTCAGTTTTTTGGAACTAACTTTAAAAAAAATATGGGTTTAAGTGATATTGGTCTGTCAACAAAGAAATCATCAGATGCATATAGTTATAACCATTTAAACGAAAGCTTTATGTCTAATATACAAGGTCGTTCAGTCAAGTATCGAACAGTACATTACTTGTGGTACTGTTCGCAACTTTTGAATTTACAGGGATAGCTTCCCTGGATTGTCTTTTTTTAAAATCATTTAGCACTTAAATATTTTGCGTAGGTGCCTCTAATATGCATGGTACTTGAACTTTGAGGCCACAGGCATAGTTCCCGGGGGGTACTCCCTTATAAAATGACAGGGGTGCTCGTCAGAAAATTTCGAGAACAACCCTAAAAGGTACCAAAATTTTGTTTTATGGGTGTGTCCCAAATTCATTTCCACCCCTAAGAGGTACCAATTTAACAACAATAAATTATATAACTGGCACTGCAAATTTTAATAGTAATAAAGATAACTCAAGGACTTTTTCAAAGTACCGAGACAACTCTGGCAGCAGTCATTTTAGGTTTTAGCATCCTAAGCGGGACCAGTCCACAAATTTAAACCCCTAAAAGAAACAAGGAGCACCCCCGTCGTTTTTATAGTGGAGAACTCTTCGGTGCATAGATGTCCCTAATTTTTATTTAGCATAATCGCGCATAAAAAGTGAAATCGTTATTTGCATCTAACAATACCAAATGTCTTTGTTTTCGTAATGGAAGACAAATCAGTTGTGTACCGGGTCATCTTCCGTAATTTCTTAGTATCAGTTCCGGTCATTGGGAATATTATCTTTGTTGCTGCCGTGCTTTCAAATCATCGCAACTCAGTGAACCCACATTTAGATAAGAAACTTTAAATTTGTTTATTTGCACAACCCCTATTGAACACTAAATTTCTTTTTCATAAATTATTAAAACAACAATCCAAATGGGTTGGTTTGTATAATTTCGGTCAAGAAAAACACATTTTTTTTGCTTTAATTTGTAAAGCAATTCCATGATTTTTTGAATCCAGATTATCTGACAAACGAGATCGTGACACTCGTTTAGCTCTGTCAATGCCAGTTAAGACATTTTCAAGTGCTTAGAGCGGCAGCCATTTTTTTGTGAGACTTAAGCCAACGCTAAACGTCGAACTTTTTATGAGACGAGCTAAACTTAGTGAATTAAGTTCATGGAAAAGTTCGATGTTTGGCTCAGTTAAGTTCGTCTCAATAAGTTCTATTCGTCAGCTTCAGACGGTGAAGATCGTTTTCGGGACAAACGTCGATCTTTTCTTGAGACGAACTAAACAAACAAATTAAAAATTTGTATAATAATGTATATTTAGCTACGTTCGGGGGAAGATTTACTACTGGCCCGCTAAAATTGCTTTTTGGTCTGATTCAGATTATTGGTTCGACTCGTCCTAAGTTCGACGTCTGACACATCAGACGATCTTAACTTGATTTAGGTCGACCCAAATTAGAGTTTGATTCGTCTCATGAAACGTTCGACGTTTGGCCTAGGCCTTAGTTATATCTGAGATCAACGAAAATGTTTATGGAAACCTCAAATCTGTTGAGCCATCAAGCGAAAGTGGATAGAAATTACAAAATCCTGCCGTTTCAGGTTTAAGAACTTGTAAATGGACACGAAGGAGCAAAACACTCTAGCTGGGAAGGTTGAGATTTTTCGCGAACATATTAATGGCTTCTCGATTTTGATTGGCTGCTTACATCGTACGATCGTTTGATTCTCACTTTTCTTTGGTTTATTTCAGCGGGATAAAATAATTCACAAACTGCACCACAGTGCCCGACATAGTGATAGTAATATTATCATATCAGTTATTAAAAAAAAAAACAGTCTTCATTTAAAAATTGCGTTTCAATCATATACGTCGACTAGCTGATGGCATGTGGCCCTTAAAATCCAAATCAAATTGAGGTAATTACCAGTATGTCACCGCTAAGGCCAAAACACACAGAAAATTAAAGAAAACAATGTGACGCGGAATCCGTGACTCGATCCAGTCTACCGTTTGTGAAAAAACATGCGTATGGTTTGTGCGCTCTGGGTAATCAGACTAAATTGGTTGCAAAATAGATAGAAAATGAGACCAATATAGCCTACTATGTATCGTTACCTCTGTAATTTTCTGATTATTTTCTTCGCATTACTTAACGATCCAACAAATGAATGTTGACTAAGATTGATGCACTATATCTTCAAGGTATTTTTTCCCGTAAATCCATTCATGGTCTGTAAAGGTGGGTTTCCACTGTCGCGTAATTTTTACAAGCGCATGCACGTAAATTTAACGCGTAAATAAAATAGAGCCATGTATGGAAGATCGCGCGTAAACTAAGTTGAACCTCGCTCAACTTTTACGTTTATGCGCACCCTTTAATATATTAATACAAAACTTAAAAAAAGAAAGAATGATAGAAAAAAAGAAAGAAAAAAGAAAAAAAAATCAATACATCTACGCTAGGGCTTGCAGATACTCTAATCTGTTAATTGATGCATTTTTTATTAAAATGTATTAAAGTAACATTTTCTTTTATAATAATGATAACTATATGAAAGAAAAAAAAATCTTGGAGAAAACTTCCTCGTAACCATTAGTTGCGTGAGCATCTGACGATTGTCGCAATTGGCAATTTCTTTTATTTACTGAGTTTAGTAGTTCGAGGAAATTTAATGAAATGTAAAGTACCTTTAATGATTATTAGACATTGACATTTCTACACAGTCATGTTCTAGAAGAAATATAACAGAACTCGGTAAGAACCTTCTAGAATATTTGAAAAAGATAATTTAAAGTAAATTTCCGACTGCTTTCTTGTTAAGTACATTATTCTTTGCTTCTACAAGTGAAACTTTTATCGTTAGATTGGCGAAACGGAATTATTTGTACGACATTTGCAATCGTAATAAAAATTCCACCTGACTGAAAGGTCCTGAAAAGCATGTTTTTTTTCCTTCGCCACAAGAGCTACCACTCGTTTTGCTTGATGACTCGGCTCTATTCGTGATGTCCTACTGAGCATAATTGGAGAGCCTAACTTTCCGCTATAAAAAATGATAAATTGTAGAACAGTCAATTTTTTTCTCCAGAACAGTTCAATATATTCAAGCAAACACTTAAGTAAAACCTGTTTTCTTTAGCAAGTAGTAATAAAATAGTGATCCCTATAGTTTTTTTCCAGGCTTGACCATTATCTTCGCTATATTATTATTCGTTTGTCTCCGTATAACAGCATTAATTGAACTTCTGTTTTTCTATAAAACATCGGAAGCTGGCAAATTTATATTAAGAGAGGGATACTTTTCTGTCTATGCTATTAAGAACATTGTCACAAACAATTATTCGGCAAAGTTTCAAGACAGCTAAATCGTCAGGAAACTGAAATCATTTGGGGTTCGGTGAGGTAAACACGGCGAAAAGTATGTAGTAGATGGCATTTTTGCTCTCTTAAAAAGTTCTTTTTCCACTGCCAAATACCGTAAACTTTCAATTGGATATTTATATAACAAAAACGTGCATCCTTTATTTTGCTTTCTACTGGACAGTACCTTCCTAGCTAGTTTATCATTATGTTTTTTTGTAGGAGCCCATGAGATCCGCCTCGATTTTGCGTGTTCTTGATGCGAATTTTTTTAAATAAAGTTTCAAAATTCTAAAGACAAAAAATCCTGAAAACTTAGGTCACTTTTTTTTTGACTGAGACAGGGGAAGAACTGAATTATGAGAACATTGAGAGCGTAAGGGTTGATTTGTGAAATTAACTTTCTTTTGTTGAAAACGGCAACTAGAAACTGATGCATTGTTGTTATTTTACTTCTAGAAGGAAGAAGGAAGACATAAATTAATTTGCAACTTTTTCTTTTCCTAGAAACAGTGTCAGCCTTTGTTTACCACGAAGTCCTACTTAAGCTAGTCTCAAGGGGCTTATTACCTTTTCAAAACAGCTAAAACACGGATTCGCTGAGGTCGGTCTCTCTTAAATCTTTAACTTAGCCTCATTGAGAGAGAATTAATTAGATATAGTTTATATTTTCTCAGGAAATTTTCGTTCTCTTTTGCGAAAGCAACTTGTGTTTTCAAGAAGATCTTATTCCATCATTAATAATTGAAGCATACCACATACTGTTTGTCATCAAAAGGTTCCTAAGAACTCTGATCCGGTTGCCGTCTTTTTTGTTTTGTTTTTATTACTGAATATCGCGGCAAGAAAAGCATTCCGCTCCAGTTTAAAACCTCTCTGTCGGTTTAATTCTATGCTTCACGTTTCTTGATGACTGCAGCGAATACATCAGTGAACCCTTTTAAATCGAAATATTTTCATTCTACAAATTTTGTTCTACAATTATGATAAGTCAACTTTCACTTGGGTGTGGGTGTTGTAATTAAACTGTGGAAGTTTACTTTAGTTCGATTTCGGATACAATCCTGAAGTTATTTTTCAGCGAAAACTAAAACTGTATTGGAACTTTCTCGTCCGACAGAATTAATAATTAAAAATAAATAGAAAAATTGGCTTTGATCATTCTAGTCTTTAATTGCCTTGAATTTCTCCTTTGTCTGTTGTTTTTTTTTTTCTTGTTACCTTTAACTTGCATGAATAATACTCAGTGCAGTACAGTTAACACCCGTCTTTATTAAAGAACCGATGATTTCGGGGTGCTAAGTGAGAAATCGACCTCGAAAATGTTCGTAACATTTTCTTAAAATTTGTTTCGAAAATTGTATACAGTACATTATACATACTAGAGGTTTAATTAGCATACAATGTTTACTACTTACTGTATGGCTCTTACAGTAGCACTCCTTCAGTACTAAATAATTTAACTTATTGTACATGTATTCAATTTGGTTTCTTATTCTGGCATTCTCGTTCTTTTTACTTTAGAGCATGCTTTATTTATGCGGCGGCAGAATTTGTGTTTATATATGATAGCGGTTTATTGGCCAATTTTCAACCTGATGTTCTTAATCTGCAGTTGTCCTTATATGTGGGTGTTTACCGTACCCTTAAATCTGAATCTGAAAGAAATACATTAAACTACTCGCAATCTGATCATGATTTCGCTTAACGCTGGCGAGGGAAAACCTTTTGATTGGATTACAAAGTACTTACCGTAAACTGCCACTTACAACCCCCTCCCCCCACCCCTACCACTTATAAGCCTTCTCTGTTATAGGTCCATTTCCCGGATATAAGCTATATGCTAGTTATAAGTTATCTCCCGGAATACAAGTCTTCCCGGATATAAGCCCCACTCTAGTACTGTCAGATAAATTCGATTTATTACGTTGGTTCGCTGTGATTGGTGTATTTCGATCCTTATTATTCCGATTAGCAGATGATGTTCCCTCACGGGTCCGCTTTGTAGTTGAACGGCTGTTATGCTTTCTGATCGTAAGCATCCATGCTTCAGGAATTTCGATTCCGTTCTCTCTATTGATGTTATTAGAATGAAGTCTTATTTGGATAGCCTCTTTGACCGATACACACGTAGGGTCAAAGAGGCTATCCAAATAAGACTTCATTCTAATAACATCAATAGAGAGAACGGAATCGAAATTCCTGAAGCATGGGTGCCTACGATCAGAAAGCATAACAGCCGTTCAACTACAAAGCGGACCCGTGAGGGAACATCATCTGCTAATCGGAATAATAAGGATCGAAATACACCAATCACAGCGAACCAACGTGCATAAATAGCTACACGTAAACAATCGACCTCATCGCCTGATGAAGACTAGCAGTATTGCAGTCGAAACGTCGCGATCAATATCTCAAAGCGATTCTATCGTGAGACAAACGAATAAACGTTCATTCCTATCTGACACCACGATGAACAATATTCACATCTTTAATGAGATATTAACTACATGGACTGCGGTTCTCTACTTTCATTCCCATCTCCGGAGCTTCCTTCACAGGATCATCTAATTAATTTGCAGTGCGAAGAAAATTTAGAACTTTATTTGTCTAATATATTCTAATTTTTGGCAGCGAAAAGACTAATAAAAACAAAAAGCAACATGAATGCGATTATGATCACTTATCAGCTCAGCTTGTTAGCAGATTGTTTTCTTCCGGTGATGATTAATTGAATGCAGAGAACAAGCGCCCTATCATGCAGGTTTGCGTCATGTAATATCTAGAATTTAAATCATACAAAAATTGTACCAGGTGTGTTTTTTCCCTCAGACCAGACGACTACTTGACGAAAGAGAAGAGATCTTCTGAGTTTGTAGTTTCGCGGATGAGCATGGAACCTACAGGTAATTACAGGTTTACATTATAATTATCCAAGCGAAATACAGATAGTTTCCTTATACTAGAATGCTTGCTTCTCCTGTCGTGACGACTAACGTTAACACTGCAGTCACAGCACAAACGATCCCATAGAAACTGGTTTTCTACTCAGTAAACTTGTTTGGAGAGGACACACTCAAGAACTGTATTGAAAACCTTAAACCAGTTAAACCTTTTACGGCCAACGCTGACTGACGCTATGAGTGAAAATATAAGAAACATTTCTTAATTTCATTTTGTAAAACGAGGTATAATAGATAGTACAATGTGAAAGTACAGCCAAAGAGGTGTCATTGAATGCATGTTCACGCCTCAGGATTTGGTCCACAGTGTCAATAGTTAGACTGAACTACCTTACGAGATTACCACTGAATAGGTACAAAGGAGAATAATTAATAATTAATGAATGAGGCTGAGTATCTTATGAAGAATTATGAAGATCGCGGAGGGTGTTATCCGTCGAGGCCGTAGGCCGAGGCGGATAACACCCTCAGAGATCTCCATAATTCTTTATATGATACGAAAGCCGAATTCAATAATTGTTTTATTATTCATTCAAAATAATTCCTAGTTTAAAAACATTTTCTCAGGCTACCATGAAAAATAGTTTTTGGTGTTATTACAGATGACTAAGTACCTCTTTAGGCCTTGAAAAATGTTAAAAAGCATGCAATATTCTTTAAATTATTTTGGAATAAGGTTTTTTTTCCACTGAGAATTAAAATTACCCAATTTCCTTGTGGATTCCGTCTTAATTCTCTTCTCCCGTTGAGAGCTTCTCGATCTCAGGGACAATGAAACAAATTAGTTCAAATGAAACATTAAAAGAATCCCAGCTGGTAAAAGGCGAAACAGTTGGCTATTTTACAAGCGTGGCCGAGGATGAGAACTTTGCACAACCGAGTACTTATCCACCTAGCGGTCAGGATGGCATTCAGTTGTACTCTGGGCTTCTCGATTCCAAGTTCAGCGTTCTAACCACCCGACAATAATTGCCTCTTCATCAAGTGGTTCTTTCAAATGAACCTATAGAGGAATCCTAATGGTGTTATCGTTCAATTAAATTCTCTTCAGAAGTTTTTTTTTTCCTTGGTACTCTTTGTTTTTTCAGTATATAACGGAAGGATATTGGAAATTTTTGCGGAACTGATGCTTTGGTTACGTCACTGGGAGTTATGGTGTTACACGGTTACAATTAAGGAGTAATACGGCATTTAGATTCAGCCAAGGCCAAAAGCGAAGCTCTTGTGGGATCTTTTAAGAAATGTTTTTCTGCAGTAATTCAAATTTTGCCATAAACAAGTAGTTAACTAAACTCCTCCTCAAAAAAATGAACCTGAGCTTGTGATCAATTGAAAACATAACTGATCAGCGGAAAACTTTAAAAAATCAGGTCTCACTTGACCTCAACGAGGTATACACCTGATCCTGCGATATAGTCATGTGACACTGGTCAGCGGATACCCCTTTTTTGACAGCTGTTAATAGGCCTTCTGCAAGTTAAGGTTTATGAGGTATCACAAGAAACTTATTCAGTTATCTTCCAATGGTAATACTTACACCATAGTATTATTAGGGTGCATTCGATTGTTCGTATTTTGCACCAAAAGCGTTGCTAAAAATCTCTTGCACCGTGATTTTTGGACTACTTAAACGCTACATTACATCGAAATGTCCTATTTCAAGCACATTTCTAGATATTTCATTGCATTGAATGCCAAAAGAAATGATTTCTTGAGTATATTCCATTTTATTCTTAGTTTGTACTGTTTTAGAAGCACTTTTTAATTGTATACCAATCTCGCCTCTCACCAAGTACTACGGCTTCTAATAATATTTTTTTCTTCACAGAATCGGTGTTTCTTAACATTACCAACAACGCCACGAAACCTGGCAGTGGAGGTTCGTATTCCATACCTCCAAATATTCAAATCGGAGTCACCATATTTGCAGTATCGGTTTTTATCTTTGCGCTGATCGGTAACATAGTGGTAATTTACATCGTGTTTACGGTAAACCAAATGCGCAGCTCAACCAACACGCTCATCGCCAACATGGCCGTTGCTGATCTGTTGATGACCATAGACATACCATATATTCTTAAGTTTTTCTACGTCGATGATAAATGGTTTGGAACCTTCGTGGGCACCGTGTTATGCAAGTTTTTTAGCTCTGCCCAAGTGGGATCTCTAATAGCCTCCGTGTTCAGTTTAGTGGCAATTTCCCTGGATCGAAGTTTTGCTATCTTGTTTCCGATGAAGACGGTTATGACTAAGAACGTTGTACGTTTCGCGATCGCTATGGTCTGGTTGGGAGCGCTGGCTTTCTCACTTCCAGTCATGGTGGCATCTAAAACTGCACAACTTAATGGCACGGATTTTTTGAGTTGCGCAGAGTTTTGGGCGCCCATGTCGGCGAGCACTTTCAGCCTAGTTCTTATTATAGGTGGGTACATCATTCCACTGATAATCATCGCCGTTGTCTACAGTTTAGCGGGAATACGCCTCTGGAGTAGACAACTTCCTGGCCATAAGAATCTGGTCTCAAACAAAAAAGCACAGTCGTCTAGCAGGCGTGCGACAGCTATGTTGATAACTGTAGTTATTGTTTTCGCCCTGTCTTGGCTGCCTTTTCAAGCTTTGGAGATTCTTCGTCAGTACAACCAGCCACTGTTTAAATCACTCCCTATTGAATTTCGGTACACCACACCGTGGTTTGGCTACGCTAACAGTGCTATTAACCCAATCCTCTATGCGATATTCTCGGAGAATTATCGTCAGGAGTTTTACCGCATTCTGTGTCGAGGTCCAACCAGAAAGGACCGCTACAGAAGGACAATCATCAGCCGAAGCACCACTAGTAGATCAACTCGTCTGTCACGTGCAAGCTCATTGGCTGTAAGCATTCCACTTCAAAAGCTTAGAGAGGAAGCGAATTGTAGAAGACAAGGCCCTGAATCACCCTGATATCGTGCCGCAATATCCTGACCCCAAGACATGATAACGTGATTTAACTGCCTGTCTGGGCCACAAGACCCAAGCTTTTTAACATCTTGACCAACATACAAAAGGCATTGTGATACCAGTCGTTTCAAGAGGCTGTGACTCAGGCGGTCACTAAGTAAATCTGTAGCGCTGCATTTAAATTTGTTTTGCCTTTTTAAGCCCATTTTTCGTCGTCGTCGTCCTTGCTTGAGGCGATGTTCACGGGACCATTCGCAAGGAAGATTTTGTATGTCAACACAAAGTTCCAGCACTATTGGTGTTGTAAAACATCCACATCTGTCAATACGAACAAGAGTCTCGTGGTAGAAAGACATTTGCTATTTAAACTACTGAAAACCAAGCTGAGGAAGGTTGTCTAACTAAATGAAGGTTTCCCATCAGATCCATTAGACCAATTAGACTACGACACATTGATGACGTCACTGAAACTTTTATATTGTTTTGTCTAACACATTTTTACGTCATCTGTAATATATTAATGAACAGACACACGGCAACATTGAATCTACTTGCTGGATAGGCGACAATTTCCGTGGCCTTCTTAGAAAATAGCAAATAAAATGGAAAGTTTTTGTCTATTTCTAAAGGGACAGGTTCGCGGTTAAGCGCATGCTAATTAATTAAATTACATTTTTCCAATTTATTATTAATCCTATCGGTTAATAATCCCACTCACATGTATCTCAGCGATCTCAGAGTGTATTTCAAAGGAGAAGTGTATTTCAGAGTAACCTGAAGTAGGTTGGAGGAGTACTAAAATCGCAGAAAAAATTAGTGGATTATGCCAACACTACCAACGTTTAATTTATTGTTGACCCGAAGGTTTTATTGCATGGTTGATTAATTTACAGCTATTTGCACACAAGTTGATCAAGTGACTGCCAGGAGAGTGTGCAGATTGGTTCTTTGACAACATTGTATTGTTTGAATAGACTACACAGCATATCCCGGTAGAAAAACAGCATTTTGATAAGTGAGCATGCGCTGAACCGTGAACTGAACGAAATCCACACTGCACCGCAATAGGTAACCAGGGATGCTTGCCATTTACACAAACCCCCCGAGTGGAAATCTTGTGCATAAACAGTATAAAATTTGACATGTTAGGCAAAAAACCCGCTACAAGGTATATCCAAATCAGCTGAACAGACTAAAACTAAGAGGGGAAAAATGAATTCGCCTTAAATCACAGCCCACATTTCTAAAACTTCCCACACGGAATGGCAGTTAGATTGACGAGATAAACAGAAACAAAAAGCAAAAAGTGGCTTTAGAATTTTAAACTTTATTTGATTTAGTAAGACCATGTAGGTGTAAACAGAGATTATGTATTTTAATAGATTTAAAGATTGATGTTAAATGAATATAATGGCAGATAATGAGAATACGGAATAATTGACAAAAGACGCACTATTATTGACAACTTCGTCCCCAGGGAGTTCCATAGGAAACTGGGAGGGACGCCCCCTTCTCTTATTTTCTAGTAGGGGGGGGCGACGAGGACAGGTAGGCTCTTCTCATCCCCCATGTAGGTAGTTTGCTCGCAGGGTTAATGTGCACTTGCTGCTTGCCACAAAAGTGGCATTTAGCTTTGTGGGCGATCCTGCACCTGTGAAATAAGAGGTTTAGAACGGTGCAGGTCTACTGAGCTTTGTCTTATTTCAAAGCTAAAAAAACACGAACTACGAAAATAATTTTTTCCGTTCACAGGAAACAAAGGCAAATTAAGTACTCAGGCATGTAAGAATTAAATAAATATGATTTGGCTTCTCTGTTATTTGATTTTATATTTTAAAATTATGGTTAAAACGTACATACTATCAAAAAAGTTGGATTTGAAATAAGTAAATAAACATTAAAGCAGCAAGCTATTTTCTGTTGTCTTCTTTGCCTGTTTTAGGCCGTTTATGATTCAGCATTTGTTCAACCACATTTTAAACTGAGGAAAAATAATGAACCCTTTCTAAAAAAAAAAACGGTCCCAAATGGAGCGCAAGTTCAGAGTCCACCGGGCTAGCTGGGCCAGCTTTGAAATAAGCGTTGGGGTGATATAGAATTGAAGAACAGAGCTCAATCATGTTTTCAGTTATTGATTGTTTTGTTACAAACGCCATCTTCAAATTGAAGCCTCGGTCAGTCCTTTTCCCCTTTCGATGAAAAGTGTGTGTGCTGTTAAATCACCGCTGAAGGGTCCCCGCAGTAAAGACATTTTGTAATGCCCCTTGTACCTTGGGCCAACTAAAAAAACATCTGCTTGTATGACTTTTGGCAAGAAAATTACCCCAGCCACATTTAGCCGAGTGATTTTAGAGAAGCAAATGGTTCCAATAAAACCCATTTAATGGCCATAAATCGGTTTGGGAACCACACAGGAAAGAAGAAACACACAGCTTAAGAGAGGTAAGCCGATCTTTAATTATTTTTCTTACATTCTTCGGCTACAGAAACAATCGTTGCTTGCTCCCATACAAAGCTTTATATAGTTCGAACGTTTCTCAACGTTGCCGATGTTCATATTTCGAGCTTTGTGTGCTCCAGTCACTTCCCTGATGACACGAACAACAACATAATGCTGCGTTAATGTATCCTACTCTTTCAAATTTACTTTTTTCATTGAGGAAACTTTGAGTGCTTTGTATAATTCACGGCAACTAAAAAGCACACCGTTCTAATTCTTCTTCACGGCTACGTGTATTTGTTAAATTACTGCTACCAAAGTTTGTTTAAATGCGACACAAGTCCAACCGCGTTGAAATTTCTGCTCTTTTGATACTTCAGCTGAAAACATATTATATAACTCAACTTTGATCTCTGCTGGAGTGTATTGAAGGGTCGGGTAATGTGTTTTCACCTTGATCTCGCCTATAAAAAAACAGGGGAACTGTTTAGATTAGATCACCTTGTCGGTTTCATAAATCTTAATTTCAGCGTCATTTGCAAGAACAACTTAACAACTGAAACTATTCACATAGCTGCTTATTTATACCTCAAAATAGTCACAAATGTTTCCTGTACATGTGTCAGTATTGTTTTCATTTGAATGGCGTTCATACAGTGAGAAATCATTAAGAGTCGAAGGGATTGCACAATAACTTTCTAGGTATCAAAGGTTCTGGATCAGCTTAAGCTTAAGCCGTTAGGGTGTAACAAAGCGAAGGAAAATACACCTAACTTATATTCAAGGTAAGTTAAGTCTGATATCTCCAATGAGTATAATATTTCCAAAATTTCCGGTATTTTATTTTCGTACGATTGTATTGCACTTGACTGGGCTGAATAACGTACTGCGCATGTTCGTGACATCACTTCTTTACCAACCTTTAACTTATATTCAGGGTAAGTTATTAACAGTTATTCCTCGAGCCTGAATGGGCTATTGACTTAGAGGCTATGATGACGAGAAGAATAATTTTTTTAGTAAAATCCAACTAGTTGGTCAAAAATATCGAGACAAAACAAATTTAGCTGGCAAATTAAAACGCCATTCAGCCGCCACTGTTTTGGTTTTCAAAGCCGGCGCTTTTCGCTACTAGTGGGCTGTAACATATAGCCTAGTAGTAGCTCAACCAATCAGAACGCAGCATTGATAATAGACCACTAGTTGGATTTTACAAAAGTCTGATATCTCCGATGAGTATAATATTTCCACAATTCCCTGTATTTTATTTTCGTACGATTATATTGCACTTGAATTTCGAGGAAGAACGATTTTACCAAGTCAACGTGACGCAAGATTTGCTCAAGAGATCTTAGATTTAGTTGACAAGGAAAGTTCACTGAATCGCTTCTATCTAACTTTCTTTAGTTGGTCTTTGAAAAAAGACACTGCAAACGGCGAAAGAGGAAGTTATCCCTATAAAAGGCCCCTAACTGAACTTTAAAACAAATAAAAAAAAAAAATTCATTAATGCAGGTACAAAATGGTCAGTAAGTAAGTAAGTAAGAATGATATTTAAAATGAAAATATATACAATTAAAATATGAGCTACTGTTTCAATAAATCTTCATCCATCTTTTTAAGTCTTTTTTAAATTTGTTAACGTTAATTTCGTCAGTAAAGAGATGGTTTCGCAGGCTGTTCCAGTCTTTGACGATTTTCACAAAGAAGGAATACTTAAAGAGTTAACTTTAGCTAATTCAGTTTGTATTTTGTGTGGATGGTTGGCTCTACTGTTCTACAGAACTCGAAATAGTCATTAAAAGTCAAGGCCATTTAGACCAAACACTGTCTTGTAGAATTCCACTACAGATAGGTAATCTCTTCGTGCAAATGTTGGGAAAAAAACCAGCGCGATCTTAAATCTGCATCATCGTTTGAACAGCTTGTTTACAACCCCCAGGGACCGATTTAGTACGAGAACTTGATCAGATCTCTTATGTCTTTTTATTCAGGAATTTAATTTTCGCGGACTAGTTCAGGAATGCTAAAACAATCAGTTTCGTTGCTGGTATAGAAACTTTCTACACTTATCTAGAAATTCAAGCAGGTGTCGTCTTTGTTTGCGATTTCGCATCGTTGTGAAGTATAAACTGTTTTTGATAACTTTTAAAATGATGGCAGTTCGATAAGCGAATTGTGAAACTCAATGACAAAATGTGGAAACCAACGCTTTAATAGAGAGAAGGGCTGGGCAAGTAAGCAGTTCTGTTTTTAAGCTTTACCAAAATCGTTTTTGCAGTTCAATGGCCAGTTTTTGTGTATGGCTTGTGGTCTTCGTGGGTTCTCTGTAGATCTCTTGTTTCGAGAAAGAACCCTGGTTGCGGCTGGTCACGCGGAAATGTGTGTCAATAAATTGCCCAGCGGGGATAGGTCCTCCACACAATTTTCTCGATTGGACGATGAAATACTACCTGGGGTAGGGAGAAAATTCCTGTGTGCAAACTGCTTTGCTTTCAGCTAGTTACGATAATATTCTTGTAGTTTGTTAGCCGTCTCTAGCTTGGCCTGCATAAAAGCCTTGAAAAAGTTTTAAGGTCGGGTAGCGGGCTGCCACAAATTTCTTCCGCCGTGGGAAGAAAAAATACATCGCTCCTGGAAAATATTTCTGCAGTTTCTCTAGTCCACGATAGTTTGACATAGTCTACACGAGGAGCTTACATTAAGCAATTATACCATTTTTCGGGTGTTGTCAGTGTGTTCTTGACATTTTGAAATACCCGGGCAATCAGCTGATAAAAGGGAACTTAAGCAACAACGCCGGCTACGTCAACGAAGAACGGAAAAATGTAATAGGTTTAGCTTGGGAAAACAACATCTCTACACGTGCATCATGCTTCTTTGTACATTTCTTTGTCGTCATTGCACGACTAAGACGAGAAAATGCCTAATTTTACGTAGGCTCGAGAAAATGAACCACACTCTTCACGAAAGATCAAAGACCGGACCCGGGAGGCAAAGGTAATCGACCCTAAATTTTACCTGGAGGACGCAAACACAAGACAAGGACTTTAGTTCTTTTTCTTTTCCTGAAATTCGATACAGTCTTTTAACATAGGCACGTTAAACGTGCATGAGCTATTTTGAATGCTTCAGTGCAACTTTAATGCTTCGGTGTAACCTTACCAAGAGTAATGAATCTGCCTCTTTCATCCTAAATGTAGATTGGGTTTTAGAGCGAAATTGCGTGTTGCGGTACATAAATGAAAACGCGAAACGCTCAGCTGAATCGACCCTCAAGCTATATATTCACTTTCCTCTGTCTTTCCCTGTTACATCAGGTGCAAGTTAAACAAATCGTTAAAGTGAAATAAATTTCTACTCACCAAACGTTGATTAGAAGGAAAACTCTAAGGTTTCCTCGGAGTTTCTTAAGCCAAAATGTGACTCATCGAATACTGAATAGCTACGAAATACCAGGATTTTTATCATTGTGGTAGATGGTTGCATCATCATAATTCACGAGGTTTTCACGTGCGATTCTACTCAGTGAAACAGTCTTATTTCTTCATGTTTTAAAAGCTATTGCATCTCAAAAGACAAGAGCCTTTATTAAGGCATTGGTTACCAAACGAAACACGTCTTCATACGTCCAAGGTACTATTATTATTGTGAAAAGTCAATCTGCACGAGATGTACAGTCACACAGCTGGCACGTGAAAGTGTTGGACTTTGCCCCCTTTCGTGGTTCGTACGTGAGGGGGCAGGGCAGAAAAACCGCTGATTGGTTGCCGTTTTCGCGGCAGTTTGTGCTCTCCGCTGACCATCTTACAACGAATCAAGCAGTCTACAAAAAAGAGCACAGTTTGAAGCCAAATACAAGGTCAACCATGACTAGTTCGGTGATTATGATCTGATATCCCCAAACTAGAACTCATTGACAGGCGATGTCAAAAGTTGTAGCGAAATCAGATTAGGAATACACTTGAGGGTGCTTGCTGAAAATGCGCGGGACAGTGTGTAGTTCATAGAGACACCATACGACCAATAGCTCTTAAACAATTTGCAAAAATAAGAAACAGGTGGAGTATTTAAGGTTCAAAATTCGACCAACCAAAAGGCTAAAAGCCAAGAAACAAAATAAGAAATACGTAAAAAAATCGAACAGTACGTTTTTCTGTGGCTTGCTGTTTTTTGTTTTTGTATCCCTCTCGCGGTGACAACACTCGAACGTAATCGCCGGTGAGAAGCTTCCACAAATGTACAGCCAATCTTACCCCTAAACAGATGGATCCTCTTGCACTTAGAAGGTAGATAGCAGCGCAAAAATATATTTCCTTGGACAAGTAAAAAAAGGAAAAGATTTGTAAACACCTAACTCTTCGCCTACGGCTTGTGTCCACTTACTAACTGGTAGGCGCCCGCTTTCCCGGCCTCATGCTTTGAGCGGGAAATTATGAATGAAACTGGAGACGCCGCTCGTTTTTTTCCCCCTTCAAAAATGTCCAAAAATAGTTACCGACCGCTTCAATGTCAAGTTCCGGTCTTTTTGCGTCCGTTTCCGGCGGAAAGAACGTCCAAAGTTAATTAAATAATGGAAAATGTTTGTGAACGTGGCTCCAGATTAAGAAGCGTGTCAGAAAAGTGTTGGGGTGCCACTAATTGTTACTCAGGAAAAGAGGCTGTTTTACGTGGCTACTCTAGGTCGGTTTGGCTATGTTTTGGTTATGCAAAAAAATTGCAAGTGGAAAGTCAAAGGAGGTGCTGTTTTCCCAGTGAAAATGCCTGCACGCAAAGGAACAATTTAGTGCCTTGTCCGCAGAGGATTCTCACCGTAGCAACAAACCTTGAAAACTACCAAGGAGGTGCATTTCTTTGCCCAGGCCACCTGAAACTTGTGGACGAAGCTCCCACATTTACAAACCACGCTCTCTACAAAACCCTACAACGAGAAAGGTATGTTTCTTTTGCACTCAAACAACAGTCAAAATGTACAGAAACAGATCATACATTCTTAGTTTTGTTTTAGAATATATTCATATTTTGCATTAAATTTTGCCCTATACATTTGTAGACAAAATGTACTACTTCAGTCCTATGTACTACCCCAGAAAAGAAAATAACTTGGAGGGATGGAACCTCTCAGACCGCCCCTTTGCAGAGTGTTAATGAGCTGGCAGAGGTAAGACAATTAATCACCAAATTACAGCGTGAAAATGCAGCATTAAACGTAGCCTGTGAGCAAGCTCTCCTATTTGGGTAAGCGAAGTGAGAGCTTGCTTGCAGGCTACATAAAAAGAAAGATGCAACAAGCTGGAAGGTATTGTATTGACGTACTCTTAATTTCCACACATTCAAAACAAAGGTGACTAGTTTCAACCTTTATTAGAAATATTTTTTATTAATTTTTAGAGCCAACTTTTGATGAGCAGTTCAAAACGTTCCACAAGTGTCTCACCAAACATTCATAATGATATTTTAACGGGAAGCTTTCTCACCTGTAGGTGATCTACAGAAAGGTCCCGATCCAAAATAACATTAAACTATTAAAAAATAAATACACAAAGTAAAAAAATATATATTAAAAATACAAAAGTAAATTATAGACTAATAGATTTTAAAAAATTACTTTTAAACTGACATATGGTGTCAGAGTCCTTGAAGTCACTGTCCAAGGCATTCCAGTCTTTAAAGGCATGATAACAAGTCCTCTGTTTACCCCAGTTCCGTTTTACTGTTGGAAGTCAAAGATGATCTTTGGAGCGAGTGTTGTATCTATGGACATCGCTGTTTCTAGATAATTCCAATTTGTAAGATGTAATTCCATTCACACATTTATAAACATACAAGCAGCAATGGAAGTGCCTGTGTTGATTTAAATTTAACCAGCCAAGCTGACTGAGAGCATCGGTTGCAGAAGAATACAATGGTTTATTTGAAACAAGTTTTGCCGCCTTGTTTTGCAACACCTGCAGGTTGTTCATTAAAACAGCGTTATCCTTATCGCCCCATAACAGATCAGCATAATCAAAGATTGGAAGAACAAGGCTATTGTAATAAAGAAGGCATCCATTATACGGCAACAAGTGCTTAATCCTACGCAAAAGACCTAGTCTCTGGTTCACTTTAGATGTCACATTACAAGGATGGAGGGCAGCGGCTATACAACCCTGCAGACATGGAAAAATGTGCCAAAAAGTGCACCCCTGGATTGTTCGACCGTGCCTTGTTTCTAGTCAAGAAAAATGAAAAACAACAGCTTTCTAAGAAAAGAAATGAAATGCAGAGACTGCAAGTTGTGGCACTGCTTCATCAGCTGTCTTACTTTAGAAGCCAAGCGTGTATAATAATAATAAAAAATAAAATAAATAATAATTCTTATAATGATAATGGTAATGATAATGATAATAATAATAATAGTAGTAGCAGGAACCATACTTTAGGAAGACACTTAAATTAAACACCATGGTGTGTAATAGACAGAAGTGTTGCTTGTTTGTTTTTAACAGAAAAACAATCCCTTACAACAAGACTGTGGGTTGCACTTGCCCTTTCATGGTGCCAGTGATGATGCTTTGACAGCTGGCTCACTTCTGGGGTTTAGCACTCACCCGAGAAGTGTGCTAAATCATAAAAAAAGGATTGTCTGAAAAAAGCATTCAAAAGACACAAGCGATCGTTGAGAGTACCATAAAGGTACATGTATTATTTTACATACTGCAACAATTCATTATTAAACATCTGCCAATGCACAACACCCTGGCCACAAAAATAAGTTGACACAAGGTGAGGTGGCTGGATGTAAAGAAGCAGGGGCTAAATAGAAGGCACAAGGAACTTGGAACAAGGAGACAAAAATAACAAAAATAGAGTGATTTTACTTGAACCGTGAAACAGATATCAACAAACAATGCAGAATAGCAAGAGGTAAACAAAAGAAGACAATGAAATTAGTGCATAATAGTGCATAGTATTCTTCCACCTGTTTCACGGTTTGAGTAAAATGACTCTAATTTATCAGTCCATAGATGTACACTGATCCAGTTAAAAATTTCCTCCCCAACAGAACAACAACTTCCTCCTGCTCATTATAGATGATTTTCATTGTGTCCAGTCTATAAAAGATGCCAAACAGAGCCAGCTGAGCAAGTGCCTTCGCTTGTGTACTGCCAACAACAAGAAACGTCCACCGGGTTATACCTGTCCGAATTGCTGGGGGTGCAGTTGTCAACTGTCGGATACACTAGCAAATAAGATACTCATTAAAGCAAAACAGTCATCCCTTTTGCATCTTCCACAAAGTGCTTTATTTAAGTACAGCAACAAAAATTCCAAGAATGTAAACTCCACCAACTCTACTGGAGAAGCAGTAATTGTTAACTCTGGTATGGTGTGTGTTACATGTGGTAGGGTCTGTAAGAGCAAAGGGGGCTAGACTCAGCATCAGAACACCCATAAAGGGGTAAATAGTTAAGTGTTTCCCTGAAAATGAGAATAACAAAACAATAATCATTGCCTTTTTTAGAAGCAAATCCAAACAAATAATACAAGCCCTTTGTTTCATGTAAAATACCTTGAATAGGAATAGGCATGATAACACGAGAGAGAAACCTTGAACAATGCCTTTGTTGTTGCCTTTGTCTTGCTATAGGTATCTCAAAACAATGCAACTAGCTAGATAATAAATAAGTGATCTTGTGCTTATAATATTATATGAACCAAATTCCAAATGCATGAGAACTTTGCATTATAAAAGATTAACTCAGCACAAGTACTATGCCAGTGAGAAAAATATAGTGATAGTCGAGTCCAGAATACTAACAAGGGACAATGTGATGTACAGGAGTAAGATAGTGTCTTCAAAATATTCGATGTTATTTTGAACATGTAAATATAATAAGATTTTCACTTCAAAATATTACATTGTATATGGGCAAGGCTTGTGTATAGCTGCTAATAATTTTCTGGATACATGTCAGCTTAGAAATTCACCCTTAAAATTTCACCTTTCTTACAACAACCTAATTTTGTACAGTAAAATCATTCCAAATCTATATCAACCCAAAAACAAAGTTATTAATTGTATAAATCAATTGGTATAAATTGATCTAAAGAAATTACAAATTGGACAACGCGTACAAAAAAATAATTTCGCTTCTAGCGGAACAATGTAAACAATTCACACCACGGAATTCATTGAACAGTGTGGTTATATATAACCTAGAATCAAAAGCCAATTAAACTTGTAACTCAGGGTGCTATGAAGTGCTATTTTGTTTGAAAGTTTGGTTTCTTTTAGCAATGCCTTTGCCAACTGTTAGGTGCCTTATTATACGCCTGCACGCAGCGCAGGCTGCACCGCCGCAATCTCGTGGAGGATAAATAACATCCAATGCAAATTTCGGCTAACTAATCAACACTGAAAACGTTCACTATGTGAAAGACGAAACATTTCTTACCTTTAAACTCAGTTGTGTAACTATCGGATCACCGAGACTTGTTGCAGGAAAACCAAACAATCGCGTTCTACTACGCGTAGAAGAAAGTTGATCGAAAAAAGCACATGGTTTGCTTGGCACGACTCCCTCCGTTTAACGTAATACAATCACAGAGATTACCTCCAAAGCGAAGCAAAACAAAATGATACCATTTTATACAAGACCTTTCAGTAATGTATTTCAACACAGTGCTCTGCAAATTTCGGCCAAACATCCCACATTCATGATCGCTCGATTGTAGCTCCTTCGAATCGCTCATTCTTTTGAACCAACTATGGTAGCCAAATTGTAGCAAAATTCAAGAGAGAAAATATGTGTCAAAATCAACAACTTGATACCTAATTCAACAAATATTTCTCAACATCAACACCATTAACTTGTCAACTTTAAGAACGTTATTTTCAATTCAACGATTTTCGTTCAACGTCAATGCATTCAGCTTTTCAACTTCAACATTGCAATCAGTCTTAAATGAACAACGACAAATCGCCTCAACAAAAACCATGTTGTTTGACTATCAACTCTTTCTGATTTTCAAATTAAGTCACGAACCAAAAGCTTTCAAGATCAACAAACAAACATTCGTGTCAACAAATTGGGTCCGAGTTGGCCCCTTGTTACCGCGAGGGACTTGGAAACTAAATACCTGTATCGTTGTAAGGTCCGTGGTACAGATAGCGAGGGCTTGTATTAAAACATGGAATGCCGGAACGCCGGAACACCGGAACGCCGGAATACTAAAACCCGGAACGCATGAAAAATAAAAATAAATAAAAAATTAATTAATTAAAACCTGTATTTCTAAAACCCGTAACATACTTCAATTCAAACAGGAAAATTCCCCCAGTATCCCCACCCACCCACAACCCCGCCTGCCAAAAAAAAACTTGATTATCTTTAATTGGTAAGAACGTTTTGCAGTGATATTTATCTTTATGTTGCGTCAATCCTTTATTTCAGGGTGGCAAAGATTTTGGTGATGTTTCCCGCCAAAATGTAATTATGATAATGTATTTATCAAAGTCATATGTAGTGGCACAGTGTTGGGAAAATGGACGCTTCGGCGAGGTAAGTGTTGTTACGTTCTTTATTTAAGACTCGTTCCTTTTCGTTTATTACGTTTAAGATATACAAAGTGTTAAATATCAGCTAAGTAATCACTGTTTTGTGTTTAGCAACAGTCCTAAAAACCAGGAAAAAAAGAGGTAAGCACTTGTCAATGAGTCTTGGAATGTTTCGATTCAGTGTCTCATCGATTTATCGAATACTACTGTATTAGAGTTTTACCCTTTTCACTACTACTACTACTGTACGTTTTATTTGACGATATCATTGAATGTTGGTCAGTTCCACCGCAAAGTTCAGTACTATCTGGTACTTGTCATTAGGTCATGATTATGCCACCCGGAAATAAAGGATTGACGCAACATAAAGATAAATATCACTGCAAAACGTTCTTACCAATTAAAGATAATCAAGTTTTTTTTGGCAGGCGGGGTTGTGGGTGGGTGGGGATACTGGGGGAATTTTCCTGTTTGAATTGAAGTATGTTACGGGTTTTAGAAATACAGGTTTTAATTAATTAATTAATTTTTTATTTATTTTTATTTTTCATGAGTTCCGGGTTTTAGTAATTTTGTGTTCCGGGTTTTAGTATTCCGGCGTTCCGGCGTTCCGGCGTTCCGGCATTCCGGCATTCCATGTTTTAGTACAAGCCCTCGCTATCTGTACCACGGACCTCACGGCGATACAGGTATTTAGTTTCCAAGTCCCTCGCGGTAACAAGGGGCCAACTCAGACCCAATTTGTTGACACGAATTTTTGTTTGTTGATCTTGAAAGGTTTTGGTTCGTGACTTAATTTGAAAATCAGAAAGAGTTGATAGTGAAACAACATGGTTTTTGTTGAGGCGATTTGTCGTTGTTCATTTAAGACTGATTGCAATGTTGAAGTTGAAAAGCTGAATGCGTTGACGTTGAACGAAAATCGTTGAATTGAAAATAACGTTCTTAAAGTTGACAAGTTAATGGTGTTGATGTTGAGAAATATTTGTTGAATTAGGTATCAAGTTGTTGATTTTGACACATATTTTCTCTCTTGAATTTTGCTACAATTTGGCTACCATAACCAACTGCATCTGCATATGGTCAGCGGAAGGCGCTAGAGCATGCTCGCAGTGGAATTTTTTTTACCAATCAGCGGTTTTTCTGCCCTGCCACGTGAGGGAATTCGAGTTATCATACTGCAGTCTAGTAAACAGAATTATAAAAATAACTCATGCACACAATTTGCATGTGAAGATGTTGGTCTTTGGTCCTTTCACAATTCGTACGTAAAAAGGAGGCAAATTGTTTTACTACAAAATCTTCTCAAACGATTTTAAGAAATCACTTCGGCCTTATTACAACATCTGCAATTAAATTATGTTTCATGCAACGTCAAGGTTGATAGCCTAACATTTATTAACTTCCAAGAAATTATCAAACTGCCGAAATATATTTCTACTTATATAATGTTACTCCACTCAATATAACAGTATCTAATTATTGTGTCAACTAGCTTTTTCCAATTTTATTCCCTAACGCTACTGTTTCTACTTAAGTTACGCATCTTTACTAAATAGAACGAAAAAGGTCGGTCGAACTTTGTAAGCGAGAGAATAATATTTTTAAAGCTTGTTTACAGGATTAACAATACTCGATACAGCTTTCAAAAAAATAAGCTGTCTTTTAAACTTCTAAAACCACATTTTATAGGGCGCATACTTTCGAATTAAAGTCTATATCTAAATATCAATTATTGCTTCATTGGAAAGAGATTTGAAAATATATGATCTTTTATACTCTACCCAGTTGTAGCAGGTGAAACAGAACTCATACTGACTTGCGTTGTACCGATAGCCGAATTAGGTCAGAAATGCCTCGAAGCTGCATCCACACTTAAATATGAACCCTTAAACAGCTGCGTCACTGTTCACAGCGTTTGAATCATGAAGATATTTTATGTAATGCTTCCAAACACCTGTACCCGTAATAAAAGACGAAAAAATTGGGAAGGATCAAGATGGCGGTCTGAAAGTGCCCTTGTTCGACCTTTACCAATGCCATGTTTAAATAGATGGCAAGATCTCATTGGTTCCTAAGCATCATGCAACAAACATCCCAACATACAAAGCCAGAAAGCCACAAAGATACATACGCTCATACCACTGACATATGAGCTATTTTTTCAAAATAGCTCAATAATTCAACTCCAGAAAAAATTGCCAACATTTGATGAACTGAATGAAAGGGAATAGGCGCGATAAAATTTGAAGCGCATTTGAATATATTTATAAAGATATTTGCGCCTTATAAGTTTTTTTAATAATAATAATAAAAGCAGCGCGACTTCACTTTTTATGTGGCGTTTTCGTAGCCGTAGCCTTCAGTTTGTTGCTTAAGCTCCCTAATGAACAAGGCGGCAAACTCCTCTCAGGGCCCCAACAGGGTAACTTTTGTCATAGCGACAATTATTTACTCTTTTCCTCTCCCTTATTTTTGGCTCACAGATTTTGGGAGCCACGTGACCAGCCGCAACCAGAGTTCTCTGACGAAGCAAGAGATTGAACCCTTTTAACGAGGTTAGCAGTGCAATACCACAAATTTTTGCAGTAAAAGCACAAAAAAGACGAGTTTTTGCGAAAAAAAAATGAGGATTAACATAACAAGAAATGGGACGAGTAAAACTTAACTAGAACTTGACAATAATAGTCTTCAGAAGAAAAATGAATTAACAAAATATTAATGCAAGTTTATTTATGCAAGAAGCAGGTGTTACTCCGTATAATAAGTTTCAATAATCAATGTTCAGATTGTAAATTGAAGAATAAACCGAAAACGCCACACTGCACAAATACTTTTAGTTATCAGGCCCCTCTACCTGAAACAGTCAGGGCTGACAGACAGAACGAACAGAAAATGATCTTAACGGACAGCCGCGGTTAACTCTTTTTCCTTTCAAACTGCCATTGCTCGAGATGTTTTCTCAAGTGGCTAGCTTTTCATGTTCCCTGAGATTTCTTCATTTGGAAGGTAGAAAGGCTTGTACGTGCAGAAAATTTACGAGTGTTTCAAGATTTTCTGAAAAATCTTTGGTGACAATTTTAAGGCAATATCATCAGTTCCCCTAAGAAATTTCTAAGAAATCATCAGACATCCATAATACTTTAATATTTCTATGTGGATGTGGATTGTTACTAATTCTCATTTTTCTTTTGCACAATCAGTGCTTCCTAACATGACCGATAACGCCACGGAACCAGTTGGTGTTAATATTACATGTTCCTTCCCTTTAAATTTAAGAGTCGGGGTCACCATATTTGCAGTATTGATCTTTGTCCTTGCGCTGATCGGAAACATTGTGGTAATTTACATTGTGTGTACGGTAAACCACATGTGGAGCTCAACCAACATGCTCATCGCCAACATGGCCGTTGCTGATCTGTTGATGACTATAGACATACCGTACATACTTAAATTTTTCTACCTAGATCATAAATGGTTTGGAACCTTCATGGGCACCGTGTTATGCAAGTTTTTTTAGCTCTGCCCAAGTGGGATCTCTAGCAGCCTCTGTGTTTAGTCTTGTTTCCAATGAAGACGGTTATGACTAAGAAAGTTGCACGTTTCGCGATTGCTATAGTCTGGTTGGGAGCGCTGGCTTTCTCGCTTTCACTCATGGTGGCATCTAAAATTTTGCATTTCGAAGGGACGGATTTCGGGGGTTGCACAGAGAGGTGGGTTACCATGTCAGTATCCACTTACAGCCTAGTTATTATTTTAGGTGGATACATAATTCCACTGATAACCATTGCCGTTGTCTACAGTCTAGCGGGAGTACGTCTGAGGAGAAGGCAACTTCCTGGAAATCAAAATGTGGTCTCAACAACAAAGCACAGTCGTCCAGCAGGCGTGCGACAGTTATGTTGATAACTGTAGTAATTGTCTTCGCCCTGTCTTGGCTCCCTCTTCGAGCTTTGGAGATTCTTCATAAATAAAACGCCATAGTGATTTATTCACTTCCTATTTGAATTACTGTTCACCACACCGTGGTTTGGTTACGCTAACAGTGCTATTAACCCAATCCTCTATCTGATATTCTCAAAGAATTATCGTCAGGAGTTTTACCGCATTCTTTACAGAGGACCGAGTAGGAAGGATTGCAACAGGAACGCAGTTATTGAAGGTGTACGGCAGCCTAAGAGTAGTAGTGGACGTCACTGTAAATCCACTTATTCGATTCGTTGTTTGTCTGTTGATATATCTCAAAATCCCGACTCCCGCGAGACTGGTTTCCCTGCCAATACACTGAAGGCCCTTGATTCAGGTGAACGTTCATTGGCAGTTGACTTGGAACTGACTCGCGAGTCCAGTGAGAGTTGTTTGGCTTCCATTATACCACAGAATGTCGAGTCCTCTGAACGGCCCAGCGCCTTGGCTGTTGATAAGCCATTGATTCAAGAGTGTATTGAAGATAGACAGAATTTCGGCTCTCGCGAAAGTGGCTTGCCTGCGAATAAACAGAGGGCCCTTGATTCAAGTAAACGTTCATTGGCAGTGGACAAGACGCTGACTTGCGAGTCCAGTGAAAGTCGTTTGGCTTCAAATATACCACTGACTGGCGAGTCCTCTGAACAGCCCAGCCCCTTGGGTGTAGATAAGCCATTGACCCAAAAGTCTCCTACCATTACCAGTTTTCGATATTTCAGTGATCCATAAGTCTCCTGGAAATTCTCTGGCTACTTATATACCAGTCACCTGTGAGGCTCTGAAAGAGTTGTTGTCTGGGTAGGTACTTCATATATGATTCCTATAATGTACCGATATATAGATTCTTATAGTGCAGTCTTTCTTCTAGTGTACCGAGGTACTTGGTTTGCTTAGGTACTTGGCTTCCTTTGGTGTCTTTATATGAAGTACCTACCTTTTGACAGCTGTCAATTGATCACAACATTGATGTAAACTAGCTAGAAAGTATGAGATTTAACATTGATCGCGAGGGAGAGGGAGATAGGCTCTCACACCCTACCCCACTCCCCCACTGTTTTTCCTGCTCACATCTTTTTGCGCCGTACCCACAATCTGAACGCCTGGAACAGGCTAACCAGCAAGCATAGCTCATCTTCGATGGCTAGGGTCACAGGGTATTTCTAACATAGATTTTAATATCGCTGTTCTTGAAAATAGTGTCTAGTATTTAGTTTTTGTGGGAACGCGAACCCTCCATTATAGTAGGGAACTTAAGATAGAGACGTTTTCGGGGCGACGGCGACCGGACTGGCAGAGCAATCCTGGAACAGAGGTAGCCGTTGCTTCCCTCCAAAATTCGAACATTAAGATCGCAGTGAACTCAGGAGGACGGCGCCGTGGAAGACTACCGAAGAGGAAAATATAGCTTCACATAAAGAACTAAGAGAATTAATGCTCAATTGCTTGCATTTAACAACAACAACTTTATTTCAGTATTCCCACGTTAGTACGTGGTATTACCAAGTATTCTAAACAATTTTCAATACATTCGTTTCATTTATACGGTACTCTAACGACAAAAGTGAGCTAAAAACACACAATTAAAATATCGGAGTTCATATTTTTTGTCCGGATGCTTTCATTTGGCTCGTAGGACAATTTTGTCCATGTAAAGCTCACTTACGGTTTGCTGTTTGCCATATTGGATCAGATTGCATCTTGACTCTGTGACATGAAACATAGAATTTAGAAACATTATAAACATGTAAGTTTAGATGACAGAGGTTGAAAAACAAGCTTGAATGTGACTCAAAGAAAACAAGGACAATTTAAGGACGATAATCTGCAAAATTCTGGTTGCTAAATGCAGCAAACCTGATTGAAATGAGAGTTTAATACTCACGTTCTCGCCACAACGCCAAACAGACCAGTTTCGCGTCGCCAACGGGAGCAAGACGGCAATGTGGTGAGTAAGAGCATGCGCAGGTTTGCACAAATCATGGCGTCACGTCCGGTTGAAGTTGCCGTCGCCCCGAAAACAGGGAACTTAAGATGGAGACGTTTTCGGGGCGACGGCAACTTCAACCGGACGTGACGCCATGATTTGTGCAAACCTGCGCATGCTCTTACTCACCACATTGCCGTCTTGCTCCCGTCGGCGACGCGAAACTGGTCTGTTTGGCGTTGTGGCGAGAACGTGAGTATTAAACTCTCATTTCAATCAGGTTTGCTGCATTTAGCAACCAGAATTTTGCAGATTATCGTCCTTAAATTGTCCTTGTTT
This sequence comes from Porites divaricata, assembly GCA_038088405.1. Lineage (NCBI taxonomy): Eukaryota > Metazoa > Cnidaria > Anthozoa > Scleractinia > Poritidae > Porites > Porites divaricata. The sequence continues at coordinate 17,451,808 of JBBMOI010000010.1, read as the reverse complement.
TCTTTGAGTCACATTTCAAGCTTGTTTTTCAACCTCTGTCATCTAAACTTACATGTTTATAATGTTTCTAAATTCTATGTTTCATGTCACAGAGTCAAGATGCAATCTGATCCAATATGGCAAACAGCAAACCGTAAGTGAGCTTTACATGGACAAAATTGTCCTACGAGCCAAATGAAAGCATCCGGACAAAAAATATGAACTCCGATATTTTAATTGTGTGTTTTTAGCTCACTTTTGTCGTTAGAGTACCGTATAAATGAAACGAATGTATTGAAAATTGTTTAGAATACTTGGTAATACCACGTACTAACGTGGGAATACTGAAATAAAGTTGTTGTTGTTAAATGCAAGCAATTGAGCATTAATTCTCTTAGTTCTTTATGTGAAGCTATATTTTCCTCTTCGGTAGTCTTCCACGGCGCCGTCCTCCTGAGTTCACTGCGATCTTAATGTTCGAATTTTGGAGGGAAGCAACGACTACCTCTGTTCCAGGATTGCTCTGCCAGTCCGGTCGCCGTCGCCCCGAAAACGTCTCTATCTTAAGTTCCCTACTATTGCTCTAAAATGTGACCGAAGATGATTGCCCGTGCTATTTTTTGGGTGTACATATAAGGCTATCAAACTCGATGCAAGATTTGTTTCACTCTAAAATCACTTAGCCTGTCCCTCAAAAGTCACACGAATGTGTCCTTAATTTAACTGATTTGTGGATTACAAGTTTATTGTTTGTTTTAAATTATAAATTTATTAATGGAGCTTCGCGTTTAGGCCTGGCTAAATCTATATATTAGTACTGAAGGATATAGCCCAAAACCGGCAGAAGAACTTTTGATTAACAGGCACCTTGACCTTGAACAGTTGTATGAAAGACAGATTCTAAGAAGAACAGAAAAATGAACATAACGGACAGCCGAGGTAACTCTTTTTCCTTTCTGAAAAACGCCTTTGCTTGGGATGTTACTAAAACGGGGAACGGAAGTCTGGGAACGAGTAGTCAGCGGTAACCTCCATAAAATCCAATATGGCCGATGATCGGTGAAAGAGAACCGTCGAAACAAACTTAAATAACGTCGCTATTTTACTTGAACTAATTATGCTCATGAGGTGCTTGAAAGAATACGGAGGTAATGACATTTTTCACCCTTTTGCGTCGCGTTTTACTAAACAATTATCCCTAGGAAACAAAATATGCTCCAACAGCAGTTGAAACAAGCCAATCGGGACAAAAACTCTCAAAGCACATGTACAGCCTTATTTGGAACTCAAGCGAATCTATATAGAGTCTAGCCCACAAAGCAATAAACTACTTTTCCATGATAGATAACAAACATCGAAGTGGCTTGCGTGCAGACTTCTCCTATTTCCTTTGATAGAGATGTCTGCTTTGAAAAATGTTATTGACCATGTCATCACATAATTACTAAGACTACTTTAACAATCTGGTTCTGCTTTTAATATTAATAGATCTACTACACTGCAAGCATTCACGATATTGAAGTGTTTCACTGATCCATGAAAATAAAATAATATCATTTTATTATTCTGTGATGAAACAATTTGTTTCAGGTCAGTTCGCCCAGTATAGACCAGTATAATGACCCTAATGGAACCGAATTCACTCATTTTCCTCACCCTAATTAGTAAACTTCAAAGTCGTACGGTGGCCATTTGTCTTTCTGCAAAATACCCCTGACGACCCTTTCCTGAATCAAAACCATTGGATTGCATTAAATGCAAGATTCTCACTCACTGCAGATCCTCAATTAACCACCCCCCACCCCCCCCACTAAGAATGAGATCCCAAACTCTTCCCTATCTTTTGAAGAAAAATGAAAATTATCTTAAAATAATCAAAGTACCTCTTCATGGGCACAAAACGTTTGGTGCAACTCATACCATACAATATCACTGTATCAAGTACTGTCCTCAGTGCAGGAGGGGGTACTATAATGGCCTAAACAGAGAGGCTCCCCCCGAAAAGGTTACCTTTTTCAGGCTTCAGGTACACGAAAGGGAAGGGTCTTTTTTTATAGTTGAAGTATATGAAAGGGACATCTGTGATTTCAGTCAGCTGAAGGATCAAAATGAGATCAGTCACAGGTGCACTTTATGGATGTGACAGACAAGAAAACCTGTTTTACCGATTTATTCATATTGTAAAGATGGTGTATTTACAGCACTCAAAAAGGGATGCAGCGTTCAAAATTAGGTATGTGAAAGGGGTACCATTTCTCACTGACGGGTATACAAAAGGGGTACCTTTACTGTCTAAAAAGGTACATACAAAGGGTAAGGGGTTGGTCCCTGGGGCAGAGCCTCTTCGTAAAAAACTTCAGTGAGAATCCCCCCTCCTCCCCTCTGGGTTACTGTTACTGTAGTCTGATTCTTCTCTTTAATTTCTTTGATACTGTGCTTCATTAAATGAATTTTTATTCATTTAAAAGCTTCCATGGCATCCCCTTTTTTTAAAATCCCGATATGTTCATGAAACATTGAGTAAGTGTAATGTGGCCACTATACACATACAGTTGCGCATGTTTACTGAAAAACATGCTCACACTCCAATCTTTTGCCTCCCATCACTTGTGTGAGACCTTGAACTCTTTATTTCCAAAACTACAGACAGCTTCCTTGAAGGCTTATCAACCACCTTCTAATAAGCTGCCAACCTCTGCAACATTGATGATGTGATGCTTGATGGTAGGTGCAAGTTGCAATATTACTGAATTAAGCTAATAAAGCAGCTTGACAATATTAACTTATTAACTTATTAACTTAAAAGTCACTGACACATTCAGTTTTACACTGAGCTTGAAATATTTTTCTCCAGAGTAAAAATAACGTTCATTAAAGAGAAGTGGAGCTCCCCTCTGCAATAACATTAAAGGACTCCCCCTAGGAAAAAAAAGAGGCATTCAGAGGGCTAAACAGAGGAAGTATACTTTCCATGCATATTTTAACAGCTAGCCTTTAAAAAGTACCTTCCCACCAAAGTACTTCCCCATGTACACTTGCAACACTTAATATTGCAGCTCAGTTGTGGTTCACTTTTATCCTAAGTTTGAATTTTAATGTCTTTGTTTTGAACTCATTATTACAAAATTCATATTACCGTTCCCCCAAACAAAGGGAAGCAAAATTTCAACCATGGTTATAATAAAATAAAACCACAGCATAGCCATTTGCTCTGAAACAACTGTCATCTTTAAGAGCAAGGTATGGTTGATATTCCTGGCACATTGCATGTTAATATGTTTAAAGTTGCCTTTTATTGAGGTATTAAATAACCTGATCCATCTTATCTTTTCACATAATACAATTTGCACTTACTTCTCATCATAGGTTTGTAAATATAATATTATTAGACTTACAGTTTTATCTCCTCGCCAACATGTTTTAATTTGGGCCGGAAAAAAACGATTCAGCTAGGAAGGACCTCCACTAGTACTGCCACACTATTACTATCGAGGAAATACACCTGACTGCTTCGATCTACGTTATCTTTCAGCATGTATTTAAGCCAAAACCCTACGAAACGCGTCAAGCAAAAGTAGTTCATTGCTTTGTGAGTTAGACACCGTATAGATTCGCTTGAGTTCCAAATATGGCTGTGCTTTGAGAGTTTTTGTCCCGACTGTAGCTTCTTTCAACTGCTGTTGGAGCATATTGTTGTTCAGTAAAACGCAAAAAGGTGAAAAATGTCATGAAATTATTACCTCCGTATTATTTCAAGCACCTCATGAGCATAATTAGTTCATTAGTAAAATAGCGACCTTAAGTGTTGTTTCGACGCTCCCCCATCATCGATCTTACCGGGTTCTTGATCGGCCATTTTTTTTGGATTTTTATGAAGGATACCGCTGACTACTGGTTATTTTACTTCCGTTCCCCGTTCCCCGTTTTAGTAACATCCCTTTGCTTGATACGTTTTTCTCAAGCGGCTTTGCCAGTCGCTTTATTCACAAGGTAGAAGGGCTTTTCATAGTTAAAATTTTACAACATTTTCTAAAAGCCTTGTCAAAAATGTATTTAACTTAACTAGAAGTAGGTATCTCGCAAACCCTCGTGAAAGTCGGTGAGCCACGTAAGTTATGTTGAAAACTGGTTGGGTGACCAGCCGGGAATGCTTTCGAGCAACAAGAATTTGCCGTCTGTCCTCTTCGAATCGAGGGCTCCTACTTTTTCGTTGTACCATTTGATTCTCAAAATACATAATTCAAAGCCTATTTTGCATTCCGGTCACCGGCTGGAAATATACAGGCAAGTTGGCATGCAACCAAACTGATCGCTTTACCCAGCTGAAACCATGCAGTCTTTGATCCATCGGTTGGGAAAGAACCAATTCAATTCGGGTTTGCCTCAGTGTAGCATGAATTTAAAGGTGGATTTCGGGAAATACAGAAAAAGTAACATGGGTTAAAACGAGGTAACGAGATTGAATAATTCAAGCGACTTGAGAAGTTTAGCCTCTAATTAAAACCTGCTAAACAAATAAACTAAGATGAAGTCATCGATTTTGTTCGGATTTGCCAAAGTTCTGATCCAACTCCTGCATTTGCTAAGTTCGTCAAAACGAAACACAAAAAGTGGAGGGGTGCCGGAAATGTCATTGCGGAAGAACTATGTAACGAATCAAAGAAATCTACAGTGAAATAAATTCGCCAGAACATCTCCTCTTCCCGTTAACGATGTTGTTAACGATGGCGTTTCCACGTAAAAAGACCTAATCAGAAAATGGCGGAGGAAAACTTACAAAAAATTGTACGGTTGCTGTGCAGGGATTTAGATCTGGATGAGTACATGCAGAACCAACCATTCATCGTATTATTATCGAGATTAAACACTTCGAAATCAATGAAAGTAATTTATTTTCTTGTTTCGTATGATATCTCAGCACGCGAATTTGTACCACGTGACCAAGTTTCTTTTCATTTACTTGTCATTTAGTGTTTATTATTTCTACCATAAATTAGTAGTTTCACGCAATTTTTTATCCAGGGCTTCTTTTTCGTTTCATCAAAAGCACTCTCTGAGATAATTTTCTATGTTCCTTTTAGAGTATCAAATCATCAAATTGTAGGCTAAGAGAATTAAACTGAATTTGTTTTTTAAGCTCTCATATCTGAGTTCAAATTTCCCGTGGCACTACGGGTTACTTAATCCCGCTTCGAACGACCCGGCCAAGCAGATTTATCGCATTCTGGTATCTCAGGACCAACCAGAAATGACCGTTATAGCAGAACAATGAATAAGCTAAGGCACCATTAGATCAGGTGATCAGAAGTAAACCTCCACCGAAAAAGGTGACGACCAGAAGGGTTATGACAATCGCATTATCTTCACCGTTCTAAATCAACTCTTACCTCTTTGGTGGACAATAGGCAACTCCGTTAAGCACAGTGGTAGCAAAAGAGGAACTCAACAGAGATTTTACTATTGCATACTTCGCGTAACAGACCGTAACAGACAACTTCAGCTGTATTTCTCTTAGATATGAGGAAGGCACACGTACTGTGAATGGTTTGAATGCAGTAGGTAAGTAGGTGCAAGATCATCGTCGAGTGAGTGTAGTCCTGAAAAGGACTGTTTTTGACGGTGACTAACATTTTCACAACCTGTGCAGTAGTCATCTTCAGAGTTGAAGGGCCTAGATACGGTTAAAAAATCTACTTGACAGTGACTTGTCATCCTTTGTTATCGAATGCCGGGTTCAAGAGCTACTTGGTGATGCCAATGCCTTGCGATGTTTCCTGGTCCTGGGGCAGTTGCTTTTCACAGTTTTTCTCAATGACTTGACTTGAATTCCACAGTGCTACTCTACGGATTGTTATGTTGGTGACTTTAAACTATGTCCTTCAGGGTCGGCATGGCAAGGCTGCCATGAATGACGACCTTTTTAGCTAAACTGTATAACCGTAGATCTTGGACCGTAGATCTTTTATATATCCGATATGCTGTAATCTTTGCATGGTTTTGTCCCTGTCCTTAGGTTGGTTTTGGCCAATTCTTTTATTTTCTCTGCGAGACATCAACTTGACACTTGGACTCTTGCCCCCCAGAAAGCACGTGGTATGGCGTGATTCTGTGGATGTTGAGAGTTCTGGATCAGGGCGTAAAATCATAGTGCGCGGTTATTTTGCATCAGAGTTTTCTCTGTTACGCCATACTGACGAGCCCCAAAAAGGGCGAAACAGCTGTCTATGGCTACAAACCCGCTATGTTTTGAGTTCTTTCGGTGTCTTGTTGATGTCTCGCAGAGTTAAATTTCACGTAGTACGATCAGCATTGCAGTATTCTGCTTGCAGAATTATATGTCTACATTATTGACAACCTCGTCCCCAGGGAGTTCCCATAGGAAACTGGAAGGGCACCCCTATGGCGGAGGAGGTTATATATATATAGGCTAGATTACTTCCCACTGTTAAGGAAATGAGCCAGCGCTTCAAGAGACTGGACCCTAAAGAGCGGCAGGAATCGAGCCTACAGACATGCGCACACTTTAGAAACATGAGGGAGACTGGGCCGAGTTGGCTTTCGCAAAGACTTCTGGGACTGTAACTAGGTACTGGGAAAAAAATTGAAACGGGCATTGAAAACAAATTATCGTGAGGACGAAATAACTAAAATTGCCACCATTTTGGAATACGTTGCATTGGAGTTTTAAACAGATCTATGGATGTTGCCTTAGCGAAATGGGTACGGACTACAGCTTAAAAATAATTGCAAATCCATTACATTGAAAAAAATAATCGATTATATATTATTTGCTATTATTTATAAAACGTTTCCTCCATCCCAGTCCCGTTGGAAATTCAATATGCAATTAATTTTATAAATATAAGCGTATCCCAAACGTCGAACTTTTCATGAAACGAACCAAACTTAGTAAGTGATAAGTTAATGAAAGGTTCTACGTTTTGCTCAGTTAAGTTCGTCTGAATGAGTTCGGATCGTCCAGCGACTGAATGTTCGGATTTTCTTGCTCTTCTACGAATTTTTATCAGTTCCTCTTCTCTGATCTCGAAAAACCAGCTTGTCTCCATTTTATAATAAATTTAAAACTTAACTTCGACTCATGAAAACTGCGAAAGGAACAAGCGACGGAAAACCACAAGTGTTTGACAGCGCGGGAAACATATCGTGAGCTGATTCGTTAAAAATGATACCACACATGTGTAGATAGAAATGACATTACCATTGGCGGGATAGCGCATTTATCTTTTTGCTACCACATATAGTATACCGCTATCTTCTATTTAATAAAAGCGATTATGTGGATCTTGGAGGGTGTTATCTTCCTCACACTCAGCCTAATCCTGTAGTTGTTTCAGTTGTTTGTTTAAGAAACCGACGAGCATTGCGTGGGTTTTTTTTAATGCATTGATTTAGAATAATTGTAGGGGACTTTTGGTGATATTTTTCCTACACTACCTGCATGCATTCTGTAAAGTAAACGGGTGGGTCTTTTCCATTATTAGTGCGCGCTTTTTAGATCAAGTAAATTAAGACACAGCACAGCACAGTTCTTATTTCAAACTGACTTTGGCGCACTAGCATGTTGAGGGAGAATCTGAGGTAGAATATTCCAGGTTCTTGTTTCAGCATAATATATATTTTTCCGATAAAATTTGCAGACAAATGTATGGTAAATAAAAAAATACAATCGTGCTAGTTCTCGCGTAAATTAAATTGGTCTCTCCAATATCTACAAAGCTCTATCCTAGTTTTTAAACTAAGTTTGATAACCACCCTCTGGAATCCTTGCACAAGCGAAAATTGATATCTACAAACTGAGATACAAAGGAGCCAATGAGTAATTAATAAATGAAGCTGTCTTTGGTAATTGGACCGTGTGACGTACTCGGCCAATTAGAAATTATGAGTCGGGTTACCCTTGGATTGTATGACACGAAATTCTTTTACCAGTGAAATGGGTCAATAACAGAGGCACACTCTAACGTGATATATGATGGAAGCACAAGTTTCTTATAACATCTATCCGTAGCTCGATTTGTCGTATTATGGGACTTGAGTAATGGAGATTGTTATACAGAATGTAAAATGTCTAAGAAAAAATTGATTCATTTTTGTCGAGTTCTTTTTTTCCAAACAGAAGCTGGGCTACTTGCTCCCTAAATTATTTTTCCTTAATTTAGATTGGTTAACATGGACTAACTAGGTTTAAAAATCGTATTGTCTAAGCAACATTTGTTTGCTTAATTTTCATTGGCTTTGCGACTGACTGATTTGAAGCACCACCTAATCGCACTGTTATGGATAGTAGCCTGCAACAAATAAGGGCTGTTGAAAAAGAATGGAATTCACTATTTTCAACTAGACCATAATAGACCTTGTCTACCCCCCTCCATCACAGAAAAAAAAATTGTATAACAATTGTTTTCGATTTCTGTTGGGACGACTGTAATACTCAGGGAATTGGAAACAACGGTTAAGCAAAACGTGTGGTGGGGGGGGGGGGGGGGGGTAAACAAGATGCATTATGGTCTATGTGAAAGTATGAATAAATTAAACGGATTTTTTCACGGAAAATAAGGTGGCAAACGGTGCATGATACTGTATAGCGCAGATTAACGGAAAAAGTTTTTTCTTCTTTTTTAAAAAATCCTGTATCTTTAAACTGAAAGATAATAAAGTGTAAGTAACATTGATCCCTTTTTTTTACCTTTATGACTAAAGCGTTGTAATAAAACAATGCAGAAAAAAAGTGACAATTAGGGTTGATTTCCGTCGCGTAATTTTTACGTGCGTACGTGCGTAAAATTTACGTTCGCAAATAAAACAGAGGCAATGCATGAAAGGTCGCTCGTAAACGTATAAGTTGAACCTCGCTCAACTTCTCGTTTAAGCTCAGCACTTTTTATCTTGCCTCTATTTTATTTACGTGATTAAAATTTACGTGCGTGAACATGCTTAGCCAAAAACGCGTCGGTAGAAATCAACCTTAAATGATAAAGGGTTGACGTACCTTGTTAATTGTTGTCGATAATAGCGATAATAACGTTTGCGTTTGATAATACAGAGGAAGAGTAAATTAACATTTTAAAGGCTGATCTTTTCTAAAACGCTATTGCATAACAGTAAATAGCCTGTTCCAGGCGTTCAGATAGTGGAGTGCGGCGCGAAGTCAAAGAGCGGGAAAAAAATAAGGAGGAAGAGAGGGAGATAGGCTCTAACTCCTTACCCCACTCCCCCACTGTTTTTCCTGCTCACATCTTTTTGCGCCGTACCCACAATCTGAACGCCTGGAACAGGCTAAACAGCAAACATAGCTGATCTTCGATGGTATTTCCAAAATGGAATTTAATATCGCTATCGCGTTCTATATGAACAATTTGATAGAGGCTATTTCCTGGAGGGTATTAAAATTTTAATTTTTTTCCAAATGTGCCAACAAAAGGCAAAGTCAAGGTTTCCTTAATAGCATGCCTTCCAGTATCCACAGGATTCATGTAACAATATGATTTAAAACAAGGCTAGTATAGACACCAAGAACACCTGGTATTGCTGATAACATGGGGACGAGAAAAAGATTAACTTGAACTTGACAAATAATTATAGTCAGGGGCCCCTGATTATAGTCTTCCGGAGAAACATCAATAAACAAAATAAGAATTGTGCAAGTTGCAGGTGTTATTCTGTATTATAATAGTTCAAGTGAATTAATGCATAGGTTATAGTAATGAGATGATTTAGCCCAAAAACGGCAGAAGAACTTTCGATTGACAGGCCCCTCAACCTCTCGTGGTTGAAAGACAGATTCTGAGAAGGACAGAAAAATGAACATAACGGACAGCCGAGGTAACGCTTTTTCCTTTTTGAAAAATGCCTTTGCTTAACATGTTTTTCTCAAGCGGCTTTGCCAGTCGCTTTATTCACAAGGCAGAACGGCTTTTCAAAGTTCAAGTATTTAACTTAACTAGAAGTCATATCTCGCAAACCCTCGTGATAGTCAGTGAATCACGTAAGTTTCGTTGGAAACTGGCCGCGAATGCCTTTGAGCAACAATAATTTGCCGTCTGCCTTCCTTGAATTTAGGGCTCTTACTTTTATTGTACCATTTGATTCTTAAATGGGTAATTGAAAGCACATTTTGCATTTATATTTCGGTCGCCGAATGGAAATAAACAGGCAAGTTAGCATGCAACCCGCTCTCGGGTTTGCCTCGGTGGAACATGAATTGAAAGGTCGTTTTCAGGAAAAAGCAGGATTTAAAACCAAGTAACGAGTGTTCTGTCGTTAATTGTAATAATGTCGTGAATTGTAACACCTGTCGTAAATTGTAATAACTGCTGTCGAGAATTGAAATCACCAAGCTATTGTGAATTGTAGTAAGTCGTTGTCGCAATTGTAATAAGCCGAACTGTCGTGAATTGTATTTCAGATTTCCAAGTTCCAAAAACTCTCACTTCCAAAACTAGGCTAAGTGCAAAACCCTTCTTGTGATAATGGGTTTCATTTGCATCCGAATAATAAATAATCTTCATATGACTGGCCTTGCACTTATCCTCTCTTTGAACCGGAGGCTTGGGGCAACTTGGAAATATACAGCTATTTTGAGAAAAGTTGTTTTGAAAAAGTGCACGCGACAATCCCGAAAGGTGTTGTGGGTGGCTATGAATTCACTGTATTTCAAAGAATTCGAAGTTTGAAAAAATGACACGAGAGGCCATCGACGTATGTTGCGAGTGCTAAAAGAAAACAACAAAAGTAGGTTCGACAGCTACAAGGTCAGAAACAGTGTATGGATTATATCCCATATTACCTTCGGGATTGTCGCGTGCACAGTTTTTCCGACAACCTTTCTCGAAATAGCTGTATAGCCTAGAGAAGGACAGATTAGACGACAGTTTGAAAATTTCAAAAATCGCAAAGATTTGTACGGAAAACCATTCAAATTAACCGTGACAGGGTGGCAAGACTTGTTTTCCCCATAAAATTTCAACACTATGCTAGCCACTGCGACGATTATATCTTAAAGTTTGTATTTCCACGGTTCACATCATCATCATTATGCCAGGTATGAGTAATAACGATCGCTAAATGGATGTATATTTTTCCGATGAATAAATCAGGTTCGTGTTTACCCCTCTCGAACAATCCGAATTAAGCTCGCTGCAGCTACATCTACTTTTTATGCTCGCAAAATACACAGATGCAGAAGACGAACGGACACTTTGCACAACGCCAAAATTTAACTCGTCTTTGCACTTTTAACTTTCATAGTTCAATCCTCGGAGTAAACTCCGATAAGGTTTAGAGCACACGAGCGATGGAGTGAGGAAACGAGTGAATTTCCAATCGAGTTCAATATTAAACTGGTTCATTACGCAGGATAAGCTTCACGAGCGTATCAAATCATTTTCAATCTTTGCTTGCCTTCTGCCGTGTATAAAACGTTTTACTACCAAGGGGAGAACAAACCTTGTCACAAGTTCCAGAAAAGCTCTTAATAACTAAAGCAATTTATCAATTGAGTAGTTAAGGGAGGATGCTTTGTATCTCACTCACTCCATACTTTTTCCCGTCATTTTCCTGCTTATTCCGTCATTTTAACCCCCCAAAAAATGACGGAAATTAATCAGGAGAATTTTTGTACTCTTTTTCAAAAATTCCAAAATTTGTAAATCCTGATTATTTCACGTCATTCCCGAGGTCAAACGTGTAACTTATCTGACTTTTACAACTTTTACGACTTGAAATATTTACAAGATTACCCCGATTATTCCAAGTCATTATAATCTGGGAAATTTGACAACAAGATGCTCGATCCCCCTGTGGGGTCTCTCGCGGAAAATGACGGAAAAAAGTATGGAGTGAGTGAGATACAAATCATCCTCCCTTAACTACTCATAAACTATCTCTGAGACAGAAAAAATAAAATTGAATTTTTATTAAAAAAGGCTTAAAGATTTAATAATTTGTATAAAATGGTAGGCAAATCAGCAAAGAAAAGTAATACAAGCAAAACTCATAGTAATGGAAATTATGAATTTGGTGGTTTAATATTTCCATCCTATCGTTTATATTCAATTCTTAAAAAGTTAATAAAAATCTTAGTTATTTTTATACTCCAGGTGGAGAAGAAACAGATTATTGTCCAATATTTGATTCTCCCACAAGAGATTCTGATGATATTTTTAATGCTAGAGCTGATAAAGTCGAGCAGCTTATTGATATATTTGAAGATAGAGATAATCCCACCATTGAATTTTTATATAATTATTGCAAATCTCGTGCTTTTATTAATATTTTTCCATCAATAAATCATTGTTTTATTGAGGCCATGTATATGAGAAAAACTAATAATACCCAGAAAAAGAGAATAAGGGAAACTGTAATAAAATTAGCTTCTTATGGAATTGCTTTATATTAATTTAAGACTTATAATAGCCCATGTCAGTTTGTCATGGGCTTTTTTTTTATGAAGAAATTTTTAACATTTCAAAATAATTTTATTTTGAAATAACATTTATATTATCACTAAAAAAATTAAGAAAACTGGTGGCCACCAGACCTTCTCAGGAGGGACTCCTTCTTTTAATATTTTTCCTCTTCATCCCTCCTGAGAAGGTTTTATTTAATTTACCCACAGGCCGCTCATTTACTGGGACCCATAGAGCAGTCATTTACAGGGCTTTTTCTCATTATTTAAGGCTTTTTTTTACGTTTCCTTGTTAATGAAGCCGTGGGGTTTTTGCAACATCATTAACAAGTGTATCTAGTTACCGGTATTAGCAGAAAGGCCCCACGTTTTTCCAATCAGGTAATACTTTCACCAAGATACATCCTAGGACTATTTCAATTTATCTTATATATGTGTCAAGTTTATTATTTCCATAATTGTGGGAAGTAATTTCTGCCCTCCGTTAATACGCAGTCTCAGTGTGGGGTGATTAATATGCAAGTTGTGGGTGATTAATAATTAATGAGTTCTGGGTGATTTTGTATTTCGAGACAGAAAAAATAAAATTGAGTTTAAGGTTTAAAGATAAAATAATTATATAACAAGATGAGCGCTGACTTGAAAAACCTTTCAATTGAGGAGTTAAAAAAATTATATAAACTCAAGACTCAAGAACTCAAAGTTAAATATAACCAATATAACCAATATAAGGAGCAACAAGAAAGACAAAAGTTAATAGAGAGGATAAAGAAAAAGGAAAGTTTAATTTAAAAAATAAATGTTATTTCTAAACGACCACTTAAAAATAAGCAAAAAACAAAACCAAAAACCAAAACAAAAACATTTGATGAGTATTTTCAAGAGTGTATCAAGAATAAATCAATTCCACCCGATACACCGTCTTATCTGCGTAAAGCTCTTGAACGAGCTATCAAAGAACATGAACAAGGAATTATCAAAGAAAAATCAGCTCTGGATGGATTTGCAAACAAATACATTGTTCAGGGAGAATCTGGTATTTTACCTTTTGAGTACTTCAAATCTAAATCTAGCTATTTAAAAAACTTTTTACGAAATCATCGAAATATGAAAGTCAAATTTGTCTTAGTTTGTTTAATGGAAAAAAAGGAAAGGGGTGATAAAGGATATCCTATTACTGTTCAGGATAAAGCATTTTTTCATTCAGATACACATACTAATCTTGAATCAACTGATGTAAAACAAATACTTGTTCAAGTTATTCGCACTATTCTTGATAAGATCACAATCTATCAGCAGAATGGTAGTGGGTGGTATTTTAAAGAAGTAGTTCATTTTGAGATTCACACTGTTAATTTTAATCCGATGAGAGGATCTTCTTATATTCCTCTCCCAGATTGGATATCTCGAAAAAAAGCCATAATAAATATTCGAAACACTGATGATAAATGTTTTCTCTGGTGTGTACTGAGATATCTCAATCCAAAACCCAAAAATGATGATCGATTTACAGATTTGAAAGAAAAAGAATCTACTTTGAATACCAAAGGAATTAAATTTCCAATGAAAGTAAAAGATATCGAAAAATTTGAAGCACTTAATCCATCTATCCCCGGAATAAATGTTTTTTCGGTTAATGAGAATAGTAAGTTTTACCCACTCAGAATGGCAAAGCGAAATACACAAAAAACAATTGATTTATTTCTTTATGAGAAAGATGGACAAAGTCATTATTCTCTCATTAAACATTTTTTTCGTTTGTTTAGGTCTCAAATAACTTCACGAACAAATGGACAAATTTTTATTTGCAAGAAATGTTTTACTCATTTCTCGAAAGAAGAATTATTTCAAAAACATATCCAATATTGTTCCGCCAATGAAACAGTTGCTGTGAAAATGCCCCCGAGAAACACAATGTTACATTTCAAAAATTATCATAAACAGCTTCCAATTCCTTTTGTAGTTTATGCAGATTTTGAATGTTTTACTAAACCAATGAATACTTGCAGCCCCAATCCAGAGGATTCATATAACTACAATTATCAAAAACATGAACCATCAGGATTTTGTTTTTACATCAAAGGGATAGTTTCGAATACTTTTGAACCAATTAGTTATACAAAAACCAACAATGGGATGTCCCCGTCTGTTCCTGAAATATTTGTTTCAAAACTAGAAAAAATAACAGATAAATTATATAATGATTTTTATCGTCGACCGAAACCTCTTAAATTAACAAAACAAGAACAAGCTTTATTTGACCAAGCCAAAACTTGTCATATTTGCTCAAAAGAATTACTCGCTGATAAAGTCAGAGACCACTGCCATTTCAGCGGCCAATATCGTGGAGCTGCTCATAACAGTTGCAATTTACAGTGTCGCAAACCAATGATTCTTCCCGTAGTGTTTCACAATCTTCAAGGTTATGATGCACAATTGTTTATGAAACAACTATCCAGTATTCCAGGTGAATTGAACTGTATTCCTTCTACTGAAGAAAAGTACATTTCATTTTCCAAAAAGATAAAAGTTGATGAGTATAAATCCAGACATACTGGAGAGACTGTTTCATTGTATTTTGAAATACGGTTTATTGATTCATTTAAGTTTCTTCAAACGAGTCTGGCAAATCTTGTTGGAAACTTACAACCAGATGATTTTCATAACACAAAAGAAATATTTAAAGAAAATATTGATCTACTTACTCGAAAAGGAGTTTACCCCTATGATTATGTTTCATCAATCGAAAAACTCTCTGAAACACAATTACCTCCGAAAGAAGAATTCTATTCAAAACTAAACGACGAAGATATAACAGATGAAGATTATCAACATGCAATCAAAGTTTGGAATACATTCAAATGCCAAACAATCAAAGATTATCATGATCTTTACTTGAAGTCTGATGTCTTGCTGCTGGCAGATGTATTTGAGAATTTCCGGGCAACTTGTTTGAAACATTATAATTTGGATCCAGCTCATTACTTTACATCTCCTGGTTTGTCTTGGGACGCTTGTCTCAAAGAAACAGGTCAAGAGCTTGAATTGTTGCATGATTATGACATGTTAATGATGTTTGAAAAAGGAATAAGAGGAGGAATTACTCACATATCAAAGAGATATGCAGAAGCGAATAACAAATACATGAAAGATTACAATCCTGATAAACCATCCAAATTCATTCAATATCTCGATGCTAATAATCTTTATGGATGGGCAATGTCACAATCACTTCCAACACACGGATTCAAGTGGATGAAAGAACCAACAATAGAATCAGTCAAGAAAATACTTGAAGGCAGGGGGCGCGGGGGGTGCAACCCCTCGCTAGGTTATGCTTTTGAAGTAGACCTTGAATATCCCAAAGATTTATGGGTATCGCATAATGATTATCCTCTTGCTCCAGAGAAGTTAAAAGTTAATGGTGTTGAGAAACTTATTAGCCATTTCAAGCCTCATAAAAATTATGTAATACATTATCGGAATCTGAGACAATGTCTTGAGATGGGTCTAAAAATAACTGCTGTTCACAGAGGAATAATGTTCAGACAGAGTTCTTGGATGGAACCTTATATCAGAAAGAATACTGAACTCCGAAAAACAGCAGCAAACAGTTTTGAAAAAGACTTTTTCAAACTGATGAATAATTCAGTATTTGGAAAAACAATAGAAAACATAAGGAAAAGACAAAATATAACACTTGTTGATGATCGTGCCAAAGCTGTAAAATTAACAAGTCGTCCAAACTTTGACAGAGCAACAATATTTGATCGCAATCTTATTGCTGTTCATATGAAGAAAACTGAAGTGTTTTTTAACAAACCAGTTTATGTCGGTCAAGCAATACTTGATCTGTCAAAAACATTAATGTTTGATTTTCATTATAATTACATCCAAAAGAAATACACTCATAACCGCGCCAAATTGTTATTTACTGATACCGATTCACTTATGTATGAAATTACTACAGTTGATTTTTACAAAGATATATCAAAAGATATAAAAACCAAGTTTGATACTTCAGATTATCCTCCAAACCATGAATCTGGAATACTGACAGGAGTTAATAAAAAAGTGATTGGAATGTTGAAGGATGAGGTAGCTGGTAAACAAATTACTGAATTTGTTGGTCTTCGTCCAAAGCTTTATAGTTTCAAGGTAGAGGGTGAGAAGGCTAATAAAAAATGCAAAGGAATAAAGAAGAATGTTGTAAAAAAGGGCATAAATTTTCAGGACTATTTTGAATGTTTATTTTCCGGTGAAAAACAAATGAGATCGATGAAAATTATAAGGAGTGAAAATCATGATATTTATTCAAAGGAAGTAAATAAGGTAGCTTTGAGTAATGAAGATGATAAAAGGATTTTAGAAAAGGACAAAGTGCATACAAAAGCTTTAAGATAATAAAATATAAATGATAAATGCAATACACAAAAGAACAAATAAAAGAATATTTAAACATCCTTCATAATTATACTAGACAAAAAGAAGAAAGTAACAAACCTAAATGCAAAAATTGTCAAGAAAGTGATTGTTTTTCTATTTATTCAGGTCAAAAAATTTGTGAATCATTTGGAACTTTAAACGGCCATGTTTTGGGGTATTATCATCAGAAAGACCATGATCGATTACATTTTCGAAAGAAGAGTATTTATCAGAGAAAGTATCATTATGAGAAAAAAGTTCATCAAGTTTCTGAAAGATTACAGCTCACTGATGATGAAAAGTGTAATTTGTACAGCAAACTAATGTTGATAGACAACCACGTCATGGAAAGACTAAACAAGCAATTTTGTCGAAAAAGAATGATAAGTATTTTTTATCTTATAAAAAAAATACTTGAAGAAATGGGAAATGAAAAGTACAAATTGGTTTATCTAAAAATTTCTAAAGAAACTCTATCAAATTATGAAAAGTGGTGGAATAGTTATAAATCATTATAGCAGGTGACTCCTCTGTGGAAAAACCAGTAAACAATCCCGGTCAAATAGCCAATTACTTCTGATTCTTTCAACGGAGTGTTGGCAACATAAACACATCCTCGGCCAAGTCCGTACTGTTTCCAAAATTCTCGAAAAGCAAGACTAAATATTAAATGATTGGATAGTATTGATGAGTTTGATCTGCAACTGTGTTTGTAGTCTGATAGTCTGTAAATAATTTGGTTCAAGTCTAATTTTTGTGTGAAATATTTCGCATAGAGAAACTGGTAAACAAGACAGGCTCTAATAAAATTATCAGGGTAAAACTGTGTTTTATATGTGGGAAAGTAAAAATTAACATATGATACAATTCTATTTATCATTTCTATATTAATGTTTATATAGAAATGAGTTATCACTATTTGCGTAGCCAAGGTAGCAGGGGGTCGCGGGGGATGCAATCCCTCGCTAAGCAACCCACCGCTTATTGTATTTCTTTACAAATCTATCTGCTATGGGAGTCTGGTCAATTATCATTTCATCTATTAGTTTCATTCAATCAATAAACTCTTTTTTTATTAAACTCATCACCCCGCAAAGCTGAACGAAGTTCAACCAATACTTTTTCATAAGTTGTAAATGCAATTTGAGACATTTCAATCTTTTTCTTGTAATTCTTCATTTTTGAGATACTACTCACTAACACCCCAGAGCCATTGATAACACCGAGGATTATTGGATTTAATGTTATTCCTCCTGCTATCGTGCTAATAACAACTAATCCTCCTCCAGACAGAGTGAGTGTTTCATCGAGAATTTTATACCTCTTAAAAGATTTCTTAAAACACCAATATTTCTTGTGATAATGTTTATAGAAATCTTTGAGAGTTTTGACCTCTGATTCTGACAGAGAGTTATCAATATGATTAAATTCAAATATATCTTTCATTTATTTTTTAAATTATATAACTGTGATATACTGATTTGCGTAGCCAAGGGAGGGGGTCATAAGGGGAACCGTAGGTTCCCCTATAGTATATAAGATCCATTTATTTTCTCTTGCATCATTACTCTGTGAAATTGCTCAGAGTCAAAGTCGTAAAAATTTGGAGAAAACATAATTTTACTCAAAACTCCATCATCAGTTGTAAAAAGAAAATATTGATCCATGGTGTGATTAGAGGTTGATAGTTTAATGTTGAGCTGTAGTTACTTATATTAACTTTTGTAACAATTGTATCAACACTTTCTGTCAACCATAAAACAATTTTTTTTCCATCAAAACTACTTGGCAAACTAAAAAAATCTCTTTTATTATTGGAAAATAAATTTAAATAACCAGCAGCTTTAGCAAAGGCTAAACTTAATAAACCTTTTCTATTTTGTGAATTATTTTTACCTAAAGCAAAATTTCTATTACTCCAATGATAAAAAACAATACATAAAGTATAATTTGTAAAATTACCAGAGGGGGTAAAATTAATAGTGTAATTATTAACATTTAATCCATCTTTTCTTATATTACTTAAGTTTTTATTAGGAACGGTAATATTTCGTTGTAAAGAATTAAAAACAACACCAGATGATGTACTACTTAATCCATAAATATTTGCATCAGATAAGTCATAAATTCTTCAAAATATTGTCTATAAACATAGTTTTTAGTAAAAGGAAATAACTCTTTTACCATTCCAACTGTTGCTGCACTGGAGTTGTTGCTTTTATCAAGAGCAATGTTTAATAACTTTTTATTATTTGCGTTAATGTCGACATTGTACTCTACTTCTGTTGGTTTGATGTCAAATGCTGTGTGATAGTCATAAACTTTATCTGGGTCGATATTGCTAAATTTACCCATAATGCCATAAGCAATAATGTAAACTCCTGTGAAATTTTTTGGGTAAATAGACAAGTCACTTCCATCCTGAGGAATATTGACTAAAATATGGAGAAAAAATGAGTTACCAGTCAACCACTTCTTAAAATTAACTATTATTCTATGGTAATACATAAATTCTGTTTTACCCTTTGAATTGGTGAATCTATGGCTAAGTTTTTTTACACCAACATTTTCGATTGTTAATCCTTGTGATGTGCCCCTATCAACACTTATCTGGGTTTTATGCCATAGTTTATAATCAGTGTTAAGTATCTCTAAACAAAGTGTATACTCAAAATTTTTAGGTAACCTGTAAAAATTAATTCCCATCTTGTACTTATAACCACCCTGTGAATTTTTGTCTATTTCCATATAAATAACTTTATGATTGTATTCATGAAAGTTACCTTTATTTGGTGGTAAGTCTGCTATCTTTTTCATATTAAAACTAGTACCTGTAGTTATTTCATCAGTCCATTGACTTGGGTCTGACATGAGATAACTAAACTCATCTTTGTAATGGCTTGGTTGAACTTGAGCTGTATGTGTATGCTCCTCCATATATTTTTTATTTACTGCATCACTATCTAAAGCGGGATCTTCAAGAGTAGTTATTTTATATCCATTCATGTTTAAAATTCCCGACATTGGGACACTCCCGTCTCTTTTAAAGAAGGGACTAAGATCTTGGGGAGTTGATTTATAATCCACATAAAATTTAGTGGCAGCGTCCGAGTTATTTGTTGGTGGATATAAGTTGGTTATTTTTTTATTGTCCATGTTCAAATCATTTGTCATCTTATTTGATCCATTAACGTGGAGATATGCTAAATCAGTATAAGCCAATGGTGTTGGCTGGTTAGGTGCATTTGGAGTTGGAATGTTGAAAATTCGTTTGTTATTCATGTTGAGATTTCCAGTCATTGGTCTTGTTCCATCCAATTTTAAAAAGACACTACCATCAACTTTGGAATCGTCTACATATTTTTTAGTTGCAGCGTCATTATGGGCTGTTGGTTTTTTAAGGCCTACTATCTTATTGTTATTCATGTTGATGTTTACAGTCATTGGTTTGCTTCCATTTTTGAGAAAAAAATTATTGTCTGTGTAATTTTTTGTGGCTGGCTCATCTGCATCAGAGGGGACTTTAAGGTTCAGTATACGATAAGTATCCTTCATATCAATGTTGGAATCAATTGGTAATAATGATGTTTTTCCACCACCAGAATTTTCATCAACATATTTCTTGGTTGCTGAATCAGAGTCTGATTCTGGAGCACCAACATTTTTTAGTTTTTTTCCCACCATATCATAATTACCATCTGCAGTGAGATTAAATCCAACACCTGGAGCACCTTGTATTCCTCGCGCAAATGGATGTTGATCAGAAGAATGTTCATTAAATATTCCCATTTTATTAATTAAATAGATAAAATCACCCCTCCCTTACAACTACTAATCATTGTAGCGGGGCAGTAAAGTTTTTTGCAATTCGCTTCTTTGGTTTATCAACATAAAGAAATGAAAATGGTTCTCGAGTTGCTGCTTTATACACTTCTTTATCAACCCCCAATTCAGATGATATTCTATTGGTTTCCCTGGATGATGGAAATTCGAATAAACAGTAGTGAGGACAATTCAGACGAACATCTTTTGGAGTTTTGTAAAATGATTGACTCAGATAAATCACTGAGCAATTCTTATGTCGTCCTTGAATAAAATAATCTATTATTTGTCTCTGGTTTTTATCACAGACATAATCATCAAATATCACAAGTTTTTGATTGTCTGCTTTATCTATTTCTGTTACTGGGGTTATTTCATCATTACTCACATTAAGTATTTCATAGCCGATTTTATGAGAAAACTCTCTCATTTTTTGGATCAATCTCTTGTACTTATCCTGCTCCAAATTACGAGCATAAAGATAAATCTCATCATAGTACAGCAATGGATTTATTAACATATGATACAGCAAATTAGTTTTACCACTTCCACTATTTCCACAAATCAGCATTCGAAAAGTATCTGATGGCATAAAAGGATATAGCTGTTTGAATTTTTTATCTGCGGCTTCACCGGTACTATCATAATTTGGTATTTCCATTTATCTAATAAATATATATAATTATTGTAGCAGGGGGTGCAACCCCCTGCTCCGTAGGTTCACCTATTATCTAATTATTATATAAATGGACGTTGAAGAAATAAAAAAATATTCTAAAAATAAGATTGAAGCAGATGATCTTACCAAGCAGGTGAGACAGCGAATAAAAGAAACTGCTTGGGAAAAACAGAATCGGAGAGAAGGATTTACAGAGACATTTAAACCTTTGATTTCACAGTTTGAAAAACCTGAAGACTCCAAAGAAAATATATTCACTCAAAACCAGAAAATGCTTCGAAATCAGTTGGCACTTACAGAAGGTCTTAAAGCCAATCAGCGAGCTATTACAGATGGATTTAGTCAGGTTAAGCGATTGACTGATGCGCAAGATAGACTTAGCCAGTTGGATAGATTGGCTGATATGCAAGAATTGCCAGGTAACGTCTGGGAAGAATCACCAAAAACTGGAGAATTAAACCAATTTGAAGAAGACAAACCAAAAGGCGATTATTTTGATGTATATCAAAGGTTTAAAGATAAAGACGAAGTAAAAATAGGAAAAATTTTAAGCGAAAATCTACTTTTGCAAATTGGTGACTTATTATTAAATAATAATATAAATTTAAAGAGTAATTTTAATGATGCTAATGATAAAATTAAATCTTTAAATGGAATAATAGCCGGAAAGAGTAGAAAAGAAAATAAAAGTAAAGAAGAAGAAGATTTTATTATTAAAAAAAAAGAGGAACAAGATATATTAATTGAATATAAAGATACAATAGGTGATATTCTTAAAGCAAGGGAAAAATACCAAACTGGCCAAGGTATTTTCTTTTACTCCCCCCAAGAACTAATAAAAAGATTTGAATTACTCGGAGGATCACTTGCTGCAGGAAACAATGGTGTATTACATGAATACATTCAAATAGCTCATCGACTCAGAGATCTAGGGATTTTTACTAATAGCCAACTTAATACATTGTTAAGAAAATTTAATTAAATTAATGCAGCGTAGCCAGGGGGTGTTAGGGAGACGGAGTCCCCTTAGAATAAACTTTTAAGAAATTGTCTAAACATAAGATAAAAGTTTACTTGGCAAAATGAATGAAAGCGGGATTCATATTTCCTCTGTCAAAAGAGAAAAAATAGGAGTAAATAAACCTCATGATTTCCTGGTTAAATTTAATCCTCCTTTGAAACTTGACCCGCAATTTAAGCATTTTCTCGCATTGGACAGGTTGTCGATGACTTACTCTTGGTACAACATCAGAAGTAGTTATGGCAACAATACAATCAAATACACTCATGATGGGACAACATGGAATACAATTACTTTCTCAGATGGAATGTATTCATACCAAGATATTGAGGATTTCATTCATCAATATATGGATAAAAAGTCTCATCACACCACAGATTCCATAGGAGCAAAGAAGTATTCAATAAATCTGACTTTTATTCTTTCTACCTATCGAATACTGATAGAACTTGATGGAGATTATCAACTTGATCTGAGAGGAACAGATTTTGGAGACCTCATCGGATTTGAAAAGAAACTGGTGACAAAAACAGAGTACGGAACGCGACTCCCAAATATTACGAAATCGATTGACTCATTAAACATAAACGTAGATGCAATAAAAGACTCTGTTGTGAATGGAGTAAATACAAACACAATCGCAGTTATTCCAACAGATAATCTTACAAGGAGTTTTCCTTTCACTTTTGAATCAAGGAGGACATTGTACTGCCCTGTAAGTTCTAATACTATTTCTGCGATGAGAATAACAGTAACTGATTCAGTCAGCCAACCTATTGACCTCAATGGTATTGATTGGTTTATGTCACTGTTGCTTCGTAGTACTGAAGATAACAATAGTATAAATCTATAGATAAAATGATGCGACAATCAGAGTTTAAAAGAAAATATGATCCTGATACAGGAAAATACTTGAGGCAACATATTTATGGAGAAGGAATAATGGACACAGTAAAATCCTTTTTAAAACCAACTCCTAAAAAACCTCCACCAAAACCAACAGTTCAAAAAAAAGTAACATTTGATCCGAACACAATTGTAAAAGAAAAAAAGGCGGGTGATAAAATCGTAAAATTACTTTCTCGCGAAAATCCCCCTCCCTCCACCAAACCAACACATAAAATGAACGAAAAGGAATATAACCAATATTTGGAAAACTTAAGAAAATTATATAATTATTAATATAAAAGTTTACTTGACACAATGAAATCTTTTCGAAACCCAAAATATCTAGAAAGATATGAAGATGTTATATTTGATCTCGAACAACCATTAAATACAGCAGACCCAGCAAATAACGCCGCCCAAGTTAGAGCACCAAACCTTAAATTTATCGCTGATAATACGGGTGAGGCCACTCCACTTGATTGGTATAACGCGCGTTTTTCAATGGATTTTAAAGTAAGTCAGATGGCACAAATTTAGCAGGTGAAGATCACAACGGAATTGTAAATGGTTCTAACTCATTTATAAAAAAATTAACTATCCTGGCAAATGGAAGAGAAGTATATAGTTGTAATGAAGCAAATCATGTTGCAAATATTAAAAACTTACTTGAGTATAATTCCACTTATGCAAAAAGTATTGGAACCAAAGAATTTTACTATCCTGATACAAGTAGATCTGCAGAGGAACGTGCTGCTGAAGATGAATATAATGTTGGTTTTGCTTTAAGAAAAAAAGTAGTGGGTACTTCAGTTCTAGTCAACTGTGAAATACCTCTTAATAGATACTCTTTCTTTGAGGCACTTGAAGACAAACTACTTCCTAACACAAAAATTGAAATAAATTTTGAAATCGAAAGCGATGCAAATCTGGTGTTTCAAGCTGGTGCTAATTGCAGAGTTATTGTAAAAAGACTTCAATTATATATTCCAAAGTTTACTTTTAACTCTGAAGGACAAAAGTTTTACATGGAAAATTATCTTAAACCTTACAAATGGACTTATCTTAATGAAGTCGTTCATACGTCAAATAATTTACAGCAACAAACAGGCCATTACAGAATAACAACCGCCATTTCAAAACCACGTCATGTATTTGTTTGGGCCATCAACACAGCAAGAATTAATGCACAAACAGCAAACCCATTTATATATGATACTTTTGGTAATTTACCAAACAATGCTGACGTATCACGATGTTATCTCGAGGTTGGAAATGGTAATGAATACCCTGATTTTCACTATAAACCATCCACAGATTTAACAAGAGTTTTTAGAGGTTTGATGGAGTATGTTCACGCAAACAACGACTTTCAGGGTGGAACAATCCTTGATATTACAACCTATAAGAAAGTTTATCCAATTATTTACTTTGATTTGACAAAACAAAAAATGGACATCAAAGATGGAGTAACAAAGTTGGCGTTTCATTTTGAACTATCAGCCAATCCAAACGCTAATTATAACTTTTATGCTCTTGTGTTACATGAGCGAGAGTCAGAAATAGAACAGAAAAGTGGAAAAGTATTGCTTCGTGCATAGGTTTGGCTTCGCCGCATTATTTAAATTTTAAAAGAATTTAATATAAAATAATATATAAAATGAATGAAGATTTAGTTTTTGATCTCGAACAACCTTTAATAATCCCTTCTAATAATAATTATCAAAATAGAGGTAATTTTAAATTTGTTGTTGACAGAGAGTCACTTGATTGGTACAATGCGAGGCTTTCAATTTATTTTAAATTAACAAGACTAGATGGAAATAGAATATTAACAACTGATGGAAATGGAATTGTTAATGGCGCAAGTTCATTTATTGAAAAAATTAGTTTTATTATTAATGGAAAAGAAGTTTATCGGTGTAATTACGCTAATCATGTTGTAAATATCAAAAATTTGCTTGAGTTTGATACTTCTTATGCAGAAACTATTGCATCTAATGAATTTTACTATCTTGATAAAACAAGTTACCCAGAAAAAAATGAGTTTATTGGAAAGTTAGTACAACATACAAAGACTAATAATGAACAACAGAATTGGGTTTCAGGAATTTTTCTTTATAGGAAAAATACCTCATTTAATAAAGGATTTCTTGACAGAAAATCAATATTAGGGCGATCTAATATTGTTAATTGTGAAATTCCTCTTAATAGATATTCTTTTTTTGAAGCCCTTAAAGATAAAATTTTACCATATTCAAATTTTGAATTAAATATTGAATTTGAAAGTGATAATGACCTTATATGGAGGTCGTTGGGACAATTTTGTAGAATAATAATTACAAAACTACAACTTTTCATTCCACAGAGCACAATTATTACAAAAATTACTCCAAAATCTTATCTTAATGAGTATGTAACGAATTCTACAGATTTAAGACAAAGAGAAGGAAATTTTATAATAACAAATGATATTTCAAAACCACGTCATGTTTTTATTTTTATTGTAAACAGTGCGAATTTTAACTCACAAACAGCTAACCCATTTCTTTACCAAACTTTTAATGTAGCAGATAACAGAAAATTAACACGATGTTACCTTAAAGCAAATGAAAATGAGTATCCCAATATTCATTACAAACCATCAACAAGAGCCATCTAGAGTTTACAGAGATGTTATGTCTTATGCTGATGGAACACTTCTTAATAGAAATAATTTTGAGTCTCTTTTTCCATTTATTTATTTTAAACTACCAAATCTGGAAGATAAAGTAAAACTATCATCTCATTACGAATTGAGTGGGGAGCCCAATGCTGATTATACTATTTTTGCAATTGTCTTACATGAAAAGAATTTAATATAAATATTATAATAAAAAAATGACAACTTATCTTGTATATGGCGTAAAGCTAACAGATGGACAAAAGTCAAAACTAATGACTGCAATTCAAAATAGATCACCATTGACACTGCGATTAAAACATTCTCATCTTCGTGGATCAGATGAATTAGTGTTGACCAAAAGACAGATTGAAAGGATAAAAAAATCATTGGCAAATGGAACAGGATCAGATATAAAAATAAGTAAAACACAGATTAGAAATTCAGTAAAACATGGAGGAAACTTATTCTCTAGTTTAATAATTCTCGGTTCAAAAGTTCTTCCTTATGCAATAAAGGGATTTTCCAAAGTTGCTCCTGCACTTGCTAAGGGAGCTGCAACTGCATTGGGAGACATTGGAATAAAAAAACTGTTTGGCCGAGGAATTACAATTCCAAGAAAATTTATCCCATTTTTACCTCCTTTTGCAAGAGAGTTCACCCAATCACAAATAAACGAGATTAACAAAGTTTTTAAAAAAGGAGGACGGTTGGTTATTAAACCAACTCGGCAACAGATAGAAGGAGGATTTCTTAGCACACTTGCGTCTATTGGAATTCCAATGGCAATTAGTTTGCTTCCAAAGCTGTTTGGTTCTGGTTCTGGTTCTGGTTCTGGTTTACAGGTAGACAGGGGATCGTCTAGTAATACGAGAAATGTTTATGTTCCACCACCACCCACACATGGTGAGGGTTATCCATATTACCCACCTCCCTTTTATGGTAAATGGGGCAACCCAATAGGAATGGGGGTTAAAAAAAAAAAGTCCAAAGGCAGGGGTTTGCTACTGGGAAAAAACAGCCCATTCAACTCAATTTCCATAATAGGAGACATTTTGTAGCAAGGGAACCTACGGTTCCCCCGCGCCCCCTCCCTTGGCTACGCCGCATTAAAATTAATAATTTTGCAGGGGGTGCAACCCACCGCTTTGTAATTAAACCATTATCCAACTTTGACTTGATGAGATGGGTAAAGAAACTTGGTATTAAACATCTAAGAGGAATATATAGTCGAGACCGTTTGCCAAATAAGATTAAAAAAGAATGTGGAATAATCAATCTTGATGGGTCGTCTGGACCTGGTACACACTGGGTTTGTTATAGAAACTTGGGTTCAGTCGTCGAGTACTTTGATCCATTTGGTCTGATAATGCCAAGTGAGGCAAAGAAGTATTTTAATACTTCTGGAAAACACGTTGTTTATTCGATGGACGAAATACAAAACTGCAACACTGTTCTCTGTGGTTATTGGTGTTTATACTATTTGTTGGAAAGACAAATGGGGAAAAGTATTTTAGATGTAATACATAATCCTCATTTTGATAATGATAATAGCGATTTTATAAAATCTTACTTTGGTGGATAAAACAACTTAAGATTAAATATAATATTATATTTAATCTGTATCTATTGTTTTATTCTTCTTTCTGCAGTTCTTTGATCTGCTCAACTTTTTCGTTTAATACTTTAACAGTATCAATGATATCATCAAATTTCGTGTAAATATCAATAAGTCTAAACAGTTTCTTCTTTTGAGCCGACTTTAATTTCAACCAAGAATAATTCTCATCTCTTATTTTTCTCCATATCTCACATTCACCAACCATCAAAACTCTAGAAAGATCACTATTTTTATTTCTAAGGATCTCAAGCTCATCAATTATTTTACCCCTTACTTCTTTCTCAAATTCCTTGAGTGTATTAATATCCATATTTTTTTGTATTTCTGCAAAAAACTTGGCTTCCATTTTATCTTATAGTTAGACAAAATATTTTCCCTTCACAACTTGCCAAAGAGTATTTGATTTTTCACTTATTTCCATCAATAGCTCAAATATTTTCTTGAAACTTTCTTCATCGTCAAATTCATAATAAACAGCATATTCATAACTCACATTTAACAATTTATATATCTTTCTAATTTCACTTTTTATAAATTTAGACCTAGTTGTCATTTTTATGTAAACATTATACTAAATGAATGAATCATATTGCATTAAAGATAAAAGAGTAACTCCTTGCACAGAGCCAAGTGGTTACCAAAAAGATAAAAGAGGAAGAACACAATTCTTTTGTCATTGCGCAGTTTGCGGAATAAAAAAAGTAAGATACGTCCCTGCTAAAATGAGTGGTAGTGGAACTAAAAGAAAATCTAAAAAAAAGAAGTCAAAAAACTAATTGGCCCGTCTGAGAAGGCGGGCGGAGATTTATTTGATACAGTTGTTGGAACAGCTGCAGAAGCATTTACTGAACATGCTCTGCCTTGGATGGGAAGAAAAGCAGTGGAAATGGGGCGGTATGGAGTTAGCGAAGCAATGAGAAATAAAAAATACCAGAAAAAAGCTTTTGATTATGGAATGAAAAAATTAACTCCAATTGTTCAAGATTCTTTTGGAAAAGCAGTAGACCAATTATCAACCAAAGTTAGACCTAAAAAGAGATATAAAACTAATAGAAAGGATTTGGATGGGGGACGTATTACCCCAATGACTGTTGTAAAAAAAGCACCAGCTATTGCAATGTCCACTACACAAGAATTGATTCCATCTTTGAAACCAGTTTATGCCCGATATAAATCTGGTGATATCATGAAGTCCGCTTTTGGATTAGATCATGGTATTACTTCTAGTAAATTCTGGAGAAGACCAACAGCCGCTGAAGAGTCTAAGATGGGAATAATACGCAAAGGTAGTAATCCCGAATTATTTTTTAAATTTGAAAAACCTTCTAGTAGAATGTATAAAACAACATTTTTTGAAAAAAAAAACCAGAAGCTTTAGCAGATATGAATAACATTATTTCATCTCATTTAGATACATGGCCACAAATATTAAGAACCAAATATCGAATTATCATTGATGATCACTTTTGGGAAAATAATCCTCTGTTAAGTTTTGGTAGTGGTATTGACATTCACAAATGGATTGGAAAACTCCCAAAACCAAAAGCAGGATGGACTCCAGGCAAATATAAGTATATGGGTCCTTATAACCCACTTGACAAACAATTAAGTTATGATACTAATACTGGAGAAGTACTTGAATGGAAAGTTAAACCTTATAACAAAGTTGATGAGATAGCTGCTTATCATGATATCTGTTATGACATGGGAAAAAACAAAAGTGATTGTGATAAAGAGATGGTGCAATCATTGGATCAGATTCCATACGGTGAAATGCCAAAGTGGGGAACAACAGCACGATTCTTGATTAATACAAAGAAAAAACTTGGACTTGGTCTTCAAAAAAACGCGCGTCGGCGTTGAGTGGTGATTGGACTCAACAATTAGCCGATGAACTTCACAAACCAATCACAAGAAACTTTCAAAAGAGAGTAGTAATCTCAAACGGGATTGATGAAATCTGGGCTGCTTATTTGGTTGAAATGCAAAAGTTTAGTAAGTGGAACAAGGGGATTAAATATCTGCTGATGGTAATTGACGTATTTAGCAAATATGGATGGATAAGGGGTTTGAAAGACAAGAAAACTGAAACTGTCAGTAAAGCATTTGATGATATATTAAGTAAACGTAAACCAAAGATGCTATGGACAGATAAAGGTTCTGAGTTTATCAGCAAACATTTCAAGGATTTTCTGAAAAGTAAAGGAATTAAACTTTATCACACTGAAAATGAAGAAAAATCTAGTGTTGTTGAGAGATGGAATAAAACAATAAAAAACAGAATGTGGAAGATGTTTACTGTGAATAACAACACTGTTTACTTTGATAAGATAGATAAGCTAGTTGATGATTACAACAATGCGAGACATTCTAGTGTGAAAATGTCTCCTGTTGAAGCGAGTAAAAAGAAGAATGAGAAAAAAGTTTGGAATAATTTGTATGGTGATTTGATTTACTTGAAACCTGGTAAACCAAAGTTTGCTGTTGGAGACCATGTTAGAATTTCAAAGTATAAGAGAAAAGTATTTGATAAAGGTTACACACCAAACTGGACAGAGGAGATATTCGTGATTGATAAAATTATTCCAACAAAACCTATTACTTATTCTATTATTGACCTGATGGGAGAACCAATTAAAGGTTCTTTTTACGAGCAAGAGTTACAGAAAGCAAAACAGCAGACTTTTAGAATAGAAAAAGTTATCAGACGAGATAACAAGAAAAAAATGGCATTAGTGAAATGGAGCGGGTATCCTGATAAATTTAACTCATGGGTGAGTTTTAAGGATTTGGTTGATTTAATATAATATATAAATAAAGTATGAATAATTTTCTCGGTGTTTTTCCTTTTGGCGATAATGTTATTAATAATTTTCGCGGTGTTTTACCTTTTAGCGGTAATTTTTTTAATAGTCATAATGGTATTGATAATTTTATAGGTTTTGAAGAGCAATATTATAAAAATGGACAATTTAATCGTTTTAATTTAAATGATATTGATAAAATAAATTTAAATCATCCCTTTAAAATATTAATAAGATATATTATAATTAAAAATAAAAAAGATATAAAAAATATGAATAATTTAAAAATAACTTTTGATTTTGATTATTTTAAATTGCTTGATAATTTTTATAGATATAATATTGCTTTTGATCCAAATTATCATCTAGTAATTGAAGATAAATTATTTTTATATAAATTTAAAGAAGAATATCGTATTATTTTAAAAAAAGAAAATTTTCTTCATCCTGTAGGTAGTGTCTATTTTATTTGTCTTAGTGATATTGATAAGGGAGAAAAAGAACTTACAAAATTAGAAAAATGGAAAAGAGAAGTAATCAAAAATACAGAAAAATTAAAAGACCAATTATCATTAATAAATCCTTATGTTTATAATAATTTTTACTTGTTTTATAAATCTAAAGATAAAAAAAAATCACCTTTCTATTGATTTTCATTTTTCAAATGAAGGAATTAAAGTTTTTTATGAACAAAAATTTAATAAAAGTTCTTTTTTAAATGATTTTAATTATTACCCTGTAGAAGATCCTGATTTTTTACATAGTATTCTTGAAAATTTTGATGTAAAAAAACTTGATAAAATGGTATATCCTCATCCATTTAATTATTTAATAAAAGAAAGTTATTTTTATATTAATGAATTTAATTATCAAATATACATTAATTATGAAAATAAAAGTATTGATTTTTTAGGAGATGACTATTTTAAAATACTTGACAATTATTATAGATATGGAATTGTTTTTAATTCTAAAGATGTGTATCAAGGAAATAAATTATTAATAAAAGAGTATTATTCTGGTTATTATAAAGTAACAGAATTAACAGAATTAAAAAAAAAAATTATCATCCACAAGTTTTAGAAATTATTAATCTTGATGAAATTGATAATGGTGAAATTGAACGATCAGAAATAGAAAAATGGAAAAGAAAAATTATTATTGAAAAAAAATCATTAAAAGATAAATTAGTATTATTAGATCCTTATAATTATGATAATTTTTGTATATTTTATAAGTTATCACAGGAAGACAATCTAGAAAAATATCATTATAAAATTGATAAATATATTTCTGAAAATAAAATAGGAAAAGTAAGAAAAATTAATTATAAACAAAAAAAAAATAGGCGAAGATAAGATATTTGAAAAGTATAAAGAAATTTTAAAATAAAGAATATTAAAATTTCTATATAAAATTTATATAGAAATTGGCATTTAAGAGCGAATGCACAGAAAAATCGAGCAAAATCGGCAAATCGTGGCCACAGCTCAAAACCTAACCTACCTTCATTTTCAGTCTGTAATAAGATTTTGATGAGTTTATAACACTGCTGAGTTTTAAATTTCAAAATGCGGCCGAAATTGGGAATTATTTGAGATTTTCGATTTCAACGGTCTGCAGGCCTAAAATTAGCCGCCGAACACGGGAATATAGCCCAGTGACAGAAGTGAGCTGACTTTCATAAACGAGCGAATATATTGGCAATCTTCCACTTAAATCTCAAAAAACAGATATCTAACAATTTCTAAAAGGCACATTTTTTAGATTTAGAGAATAAAATATCGACGAACGAGCACAACTTTTAAACGTAATTTGCATAATGCTTATAAATACAACAATTTACCGCTAAACCAAAATCGAATTTTCTATATGGGGGAATTCTCCAAATCAGCCCAAATCCCGGTTACTACCCAATGAGTTATATTACTTCAACATTATGCGAAAGTTAGTCTGGTGTTCTTGCAAACGCTTGTAAAATAGATTGATTATTTTGAGGTTATTTTGCCCCAAACAACGGCTAATTGACCTCAGGGTCAATTGACACGTGCACGTGACCTTAGTTTTATGCGTCGATTTGAGCTCGTTAAAAGGGAGAAACTAACAAGATTCTTTTTATGTGTACCTGTTTTAATGAAATGAATGCAATCTTCAAAAGGGGAGGCCGTTCAATGGGTAATTTCTGTTCTTGAGATCTTGTAGATTGTAGCATGGCGTCTGCGAGTGGACCTGAGTCTACGTCTGTTTTTCCGTGACTGCGAAATCAGAATAACATCAAGAAATAATTCTCCCTCGAATCTTCTTAAGTGATTGAGCTTTGCAGTACCTTACCAAAGATAAAAAGTGGGCCGAATAGGAAAACGCAGTGTATTGCTGAGCGAAAGGTGAGTAAATAAACCTGGGAAAGTACGTTACCTTTGATTGCGTGACCAGCCAGTAAACGATAGTCTCCAGCGAAAAATAAGATTCGCAGAAATCTTGCTGATGTATATTTAACAGTTTGTTACTATAGTTTACACCTGGTTTGTCTAAAACTTTAAACAATGCATATCTGTCCAAGAGTATAAGAATGTTTCGAAAGATCCACCCCTAAAAAAACTGTGGGCTACTCCTTTTTCCTCATCACCGATATGCATTTCCTTCCCACTGTCTTTTGCATGATGCTCGTATTCCTTTAAACTGTTATCGACACATAAAACTGGTCGTTTAAGGTCTGTTTTAAGAACTTGACTGACTTAAAAATACCGTCGCGAACATGCGCTATTATGGTTGGACTTTGCAAGCCTTAGGCCCAAACAGGAGCCCATAACCCGGAGCGTCTAACTTCCATACTGCGCCAATGCAACGGCGTTTTCACAAGTAGGTTTATTTTTAGATAAGCTTTTCCCGCGAATTGCTTTCAAAAAGCCAATCACTAGCAATTGCGTCATCAATGATAAACTTTTAATACGTAACTAGGACACATTGAAAAAAACATAGCGGACACACGTGAGGAATCTTCAGAGGAGTCTTCTGACAGTACTTCAAACGACAATTTCAGTATTTACACGGAAACTGGCAGTTCAGAGGAAGATTTGCAAAACCTAGCCAGGACTTCTACTTCGTCGACGACAACGCATAATTCACGCAAAGGGAATTAATCGAAATCATCTTCGAAATAGCAGACTGTGAAAAGGTCCAAGCGAGCTACTAACAGTCTAAGCGACCATCAAATGCAGGAATTGACGTCGTGGAACAGCTATTTTCCGCGTGAAAAGCTTATCCAAAAATAAACTCACTTGTAAAAACGCCGTTGCACGAATTTATGGCAGTTGAACGCTCCGGGTTATGGGCTCCTGGCCCAAATGATGGTGCAATCTCGAGAAATTTTCCCGGGTCTAAGACAAGGAACGGGTACTAAGAAAGGGACGGTTCATTAGCATTACCCTTGGACAATCTTGTCATGCTTGCCTTCTGTCGCAGGGGCAACCGTTAAGGCCAGGTACGCCGCCCACACCTGCGAGGATTGCATGGCATCCACCATTTGACATATCAAACTCTTGTCATACATCGATGGACATTTGATATTCAGTGATCATACATGAAGCACTCGTTCACTGCGTATGCGTAGTTCAAGGCAGCATTGCTAAATTTGAAATGGCGGAGGGAGGTATTGAGGTATATTGACGAGTATTTACCACTGTTTAAGGCTAAGAACAAAAATAAAATGAGAAAGGATAACCAACTGTGTGAAATTGAAATTTGCGAGGTCGATAACGAGAAGAAAAGGATCAAAATTCACTACAAAGGCTTTCGCGAAGATACAGATGAGTGACGTGACTATGGTTTTTTATTTGACCTCGAAGGATTTCACGCTGTAGTAAATTTCGAATTGATATTTCGGTCCGGTTTTCCATCCATTCAACAACTTTGCCAGTGATTTTCCTCCTGCCTTGCTCGCACGTCTTTAAGCCGTTTGCAGTACTGAAATCTTCTTTTTGAAGACGTTTAGAATACGGCTGTTAACAACAACATCGCTAACACCAGATTCTTCAAAAATTATTTTCACGACAGCGACTGTGGCGGACTCGTAACCGATTTCTGCATTTTTATTCTTGCCATAATGTATAAATGAGAAAGCTGAAAGAAATAAAATGTAGACCCCGGAAAGTTAATATTATTTAACAATTAGTCGCCGAAGGCGACGTGAATATCGGCGAATAGTCACCGAGACGAAGTCGAGGTGACTATTCGCCAATATTCACGTCGCCTGAGGCGACTAATTGTTTTAGTATAATTACATTGATGATTATTCGAGAAAATAAAATTATTGATCAATTTCCGACTCCGAAACATCAAAAAATCTGGCTGCCATTTTGAAAACTGCCAGCCTTCAATGCTATAATCACCGCGCGGTGATTATAGCGGGATAAAGCGAAGCTTCTAGCCAATCTCAGCGCTCTATTTTCGATAATCATCGATGTAATTATACTAAAGGAAATTATTGACTCAAAACGCAAATCTGATTTTAACCTGACAAAATTTTCAAGGCTGGACGTATAGTACTTTTGTATCAATCCACATCCTAGGCCTCAGTATCTGAGCAAAACCTTCAAACGGAGATAAAGGGCTCAGAGAAGTACGATAGGCACACTTACTTGTTCATTTCGTGTCTGAATGAAGGAACCGTTGCTTCCCGTACCATCCGCATTGCCAATTACTTTGCTACCCTTTCACGCTTGGAAAACTGGCAAAAATCACAAGGAGCAGGATGTAGCTGTTTTGAGAGGCCATTTGACGGGCTCAAATCTGCTCTTTGTTAGACGTTTTATGTATCAAAACAAAGGAAATTCGTTCCTCTCTTTGATTTTGGCGGTACATTTTCAATTCGAGCTTGCGTAAAAGAGTTATCGCCCAAGATCCCTCGCTCGGTCGTGTTTTGATCACAAACGCCTTGTTAATTTTTATCGAACCGCTCGGGAAAATTGAAAAATGACGAG
This sequence comes from Porites divaricata, assembly GCA_038088405.1. Classification (NCBI taxonomy): domain Eukaryota; kingdom Metazoa; phylum Cnidaria; class Anthozoa; order Scleractinia; family Poritidae; genus Porites; species Porites divaricata. The sequence continues at coordinate 17,416,504 of JBBMOI010000010.1, read as the reverse complement.
GGTAAAATTTTACTTTGGAGTCAGAAATTAGCAAAATGGAAAGCCACGATATCATAGTTAAATATTCCAGTGGTACATTGAGTACTTTTAGTATACAGAATAAGCACGACGATAAAATATCCGAAAATCGCACCCGATTTTAGTGAGGCGCCGAAAGAGGCGTGGTCGCAAAATTCAATTAAAGACTATTTGTACCCCTTGAGTTTCATATGTCTCTTTTTCCACATCATGACCTTCAATTATCATGAATTCTAATGCGGGCCTTGATCGTTGCCAGACCATGAGAGTCTCTATTATTCCATAAATGCACCATTGACTTTTCCTTCTTCAGCTTCCGGTAAACCGATACCCCAAAGAAAAAATAGCTTTACAACGACTCTATCCAGGCCAGAACTCCTGATATCAGCAAATATAACCCACCCCCACCCCCCCCCCCCCCCAGAGAGAAAACTTTCCCCGAACTATTCACTCGACCCACCCCATCCCTTCGTTAAGAAAAACTACGAGCTCAGTTCACTGGACAAAACGCCTTTGTGAATATACCAAAGCTATAGCCGTTCATCCTACAAGCAATCTCAGTTTCAGCAGGCGTGGTCACGTTTCCAGTTGCTGTAAGATTAATTCCACACCTGCAACAGACACCGTAAATTAAATAGCAGCCACAACGCCCTTCTTTGAAGCCGTCAGGACGAGACATTTATAAAATACTTAACAGGTGTGCGCGGCGGTTTCCTTCTCTTCCTTCCCTCCCATTCTAGCACTCTAATTCTGACCCTGATATTCTAGTATTAATCAATCGTTCCTGAGCCGATAGGCACAAGGATACCGGTTTCTTGCAAAATATGATGTGACATTCGTTTGCTCATCCCCCATTTCTGCCTTCGGCCGCTGAGTAGGTTTGGTGCTGTGCTTTGAAATAACTTTAGGAACGAAATATGATACGTGACGGCTTGTCCGGCCAAGGGCAAGTGACTCTCGGTGGGGAAGACATATACTGAGCTTGTCAGTATTTCGTAGCCTGTACCACGTTGCGAAAATACAACAAGCCCAAGAATAATAAGACGCCTTTCTTTCCCCAGCCCCGCAGTTTTTTCGCATTACTTTTTACTACACAACTGCTTTACTATCTTGGATTTTACCTTTTCGAGCCGGAGCGAACATGGACGCCCTTGGGGTTAAGCTTCCACTTCATTTTTGGCACCTGACTAAACGCAAGCGCTGACTTGTGCGCCTATGCTTCACTTGTACTGAAGTAGCGGAATACGACCACGACAAATTTGCTGCTATCCTTAGTTTTGAAACCGCAATGGGCAAGAACAATTTCTTGAAAAGAGCAAACTGTTTGCTCCTTAGCAGACTTGGATAACAACTAGTACTGTAGGACTTAAACAATGCCATTGCTTAAGTCCTACTAGACTTGAAAAGAGAAAGCATGATGCTTTCTCTTTTTAATGATTTACGGCTAAACAGTACAATTTCATGTAGCTTTTACGCAAAATTAAATACTTAGTTGTTTGCAGAATTGCATTTTAATAAAAACAAATTATAGAAATTTAACTATTAAAGTTTGGATCTGTAAGGGGGTAAAAAAGTCAAAATGTTTACTGCAAAATCACTTAATGGACATATAATAGCAGATGATATCATGCCTGCAATTTTCTGTGCAATGCACCTCATGACAGGTCTGACTAATCGATTGGTAGCCCATGCCTTAAAACCGCCTTGAACCTTAAAATTTAATTCATTTGCCTTTCATGCGTAGTGCAAATATATCTTCTGAACACTCCGGGGTTGGGGGTAAAATCAGAAGAACAGAACATTCAGTTACTGTACCATTTTTAAAAGTGGACAGTATGTTTGCTAACCAACTTAGTTAACCACTTTTAAAATAAGACAAAAGGACAACTGGTCATATACAAGAAAATAAATTTTCTGTATCTCGAAAGCTTTGGTTTCCCGTGCACTTACTTTTCGCAGGAGACAATGGATAATTGCCTGGTCACGCAATCGGAGATGAGTAATTACGCCGCTTGGCAAATACACTATGAATGCAAAGGATCCAAATTGCGCTAGAATGTTTTCCTATTCGTCCACTTTGTATCTCGGGTAAGGCACTGCAAAGATGATTCATTTACGAAGGTTCGAGCGAGGATTATTTCATGATGTTATTCTGATTTCGCAGTCACGGAAAAACAGACGTAGACTCAGGTCCGCTCGCAGACGCCATGCTACAATCTACAAGATCTCAAGAACAGAAATTACCCATTGAACGGCCTCCCCTTTTGAAGATTGCATTCATTTCATTAAAACAGGTACACATAAAAAGAATCTTGTTAGTTTCTCCCTTTTAACGAGCTCAAATCGACGCATAAAACTAAGGTCACGTGCACGTGTCAATTGACCCTGGGGTCAATTAGCCGTTGTTTGGGGCAAAATAACCTCAAAATAATCAATCTATTTTACAAGCGTTTGCAAGAACACCAGACTAACTTTCGCATAATGTTGAAGTAATATAACTCATTGGGTAGTAACCGGGATTTGGGCTGATTTGGAGAATTCCCCCATATAGAAAATTCGATTTTGGTTTTAGCGGTAAATTGTTGTATTTATGAGCATTATGCAAATTACGTTTAAAAATTGTGCTCGTTTGTCCATATTTTATTCTCTAAATCTAAAAAATGTGCCTTTTAGAAATTGTTAGATATCTGTTTTGTGAAATTTAAGTGGAAGATTGCCAATATATTCGCTCGTTTATGAAAGTCAGCTCACTTCTGTCACTGGGCTATATTCCCGTGTTCGGCGGCTAATTTTAGGCCCTCAGACCGTTGAAATCGAAAATCTCAAATAATTCCCAAACTCGTCCGCATTTTGAAATTTAAAACTCAGCAATGTTATTAACTCATCAAAACCTTATTACAGACTGAAAATGAGGGTAGGTTAGGCTTTGAGCTGTGGCCACGGTTTGCTCGATTTTTCTGTGCATTCGCTCTTAATTCTCTTCTTCAATATCAGATATAACTAATTTTTTAATAAGTTCTTCATCATTGGACTCATCTGCTTCACTTTCTTCACTATCTTCATCGCTTGAGTCATCAATTTGGAGTAAAGATTCGCGCGGCTTCAATTGCCTGATTTGACATTCGTGAACTTTGATTTGAAGTGATGTAACTGTTTTTGAAATAAATACTCCCTCAATAACCAAACCCATTTTGACATTGCAATATTGATCAATATATTTTAATGGGTTAACATCTTTTCCCCCTTTTGTTTTAAACAAAGAAAGTATCTTTTTGGATTTCTCTGAATAAATAACTTTTGCATAAAGTACTGGAGCAGCTGATGTATCTTTTTTTGTTTTCTTCTTTCCTTTTTTATCAACGACCTCAACCTGTTTGTAATAGAATGGTGATACCAATGATGATGCTACATCAGGACCATATTCTGTTTCAAGAAAATTAGTAGTAATAGAAGTAATAGTATTGAGAACATCAAAAAATGCTTGTTCTTTTTCATTTGGTTGGCTATCTTTCCCCCAAAGACAAACAGGGACAGAGTAACCAACAAGCTTTTTGGTTTCTTTATTTTTCTTTTCACTTACTCCAAAAGAGAATAATGTTGGTGTTTCAATTACAAGAGGGCCTTTTTTGTTATTGCCATAACTTATCTCAATTGGTATTCTCTTATATTTGATATTGCTGTCTTTCACTTTGAATTCTTTTGGATCTGTGAATTTAACATTTTCTGGAGTAACTTTTTCGTAAGCTGACAATTGCATTTTTTTTATTGTAAAATATTTATCTTTAAATCATTTTAGTGAGGTGATTGTATCCCCCACACCCCCTGCTACAGTGTTATTTCAAAATAAAATTATTTTGAAATGTTAAAAATTTCTTCATAAAAAAAAGCCCATGACAAACTGACATGGGCTATTATAAGTCTTAAATTAATATAAAGCAATTCCATAAGAAGCTAATTTTATTACAATTTCCCTTATTCTCTTTTTCTGGGTATTATTAGTTTTTCTCATATACATGGCTTCAATAAAACAATGATTTATTGATGGAAAAATATTAATAAAAGCACGAGATTTGCAATAATTATATAAAAATTCAATGGTGGGATTATCTCTATCTTCAAATATATCAATAAGCTGCTCGACTTTATCAGCTCTAGCATTAAAAATATCATCAGAATCTCTTGTGGGAGAATCAAATATTGGACAATAATCTGTTTCTTCTCCACCTGGAGTATAAAAATAACTAAGATTTTTATTAATTTTTTTAAGAATTGAATATAAACGATAGGATGGAAATATTAAACCACCAACTTCATAATTTCCATTACTATGAGTTTTGCTTGTATTACTTTTCTTTGCTGATTTGCCTACCATTTTATACAAGTTATTAAATCTTTAAGCCTTTTTTAATAAAAATTCAATTTTATTTTTTCTGTCTCAGAGATAGTTTATGAGTAGTTAAGAGAGGATGATTTGTATCTCACTCACTCCATACTTTTTTCCGTCATTTTCCGCGAGAGACCCCACAGGGGGATCGAGCATCTTGTTGTCAAATTTCCCAGATTATAATGACTTGGAATAATCGGGGTAATCTTGTAAATATTTCAAGTCGTAAAAGTTGTAAAAATCAGATAAGTTACACGTTTGACCTCGGGAATGACGTGAAATAATCAGGATTTACAAATTTTGGAATTTTTGAAAAAGAGTACAAAAATTCTCCTGATTAATTTCCGTCATTTTTTTGGGGGTTAAAATGACGGAATAAGCAGGAAAATGACGGGAAAAAGTATGGAGTGAGTGAGATACAAAGCATCCTCCCTTAACTACTCAATTGCGCTTAAATAAATACAACAAAGCCTGGCTGAATACAAATTTGGACAAAACATCGTAGAGTTCAAGGGATTGCTTCGAATATTCTGAGAAACGTATCGCTTCAAGAATTTTTACCTTTACTTGGATTCATACTCTTCGCTTGCAAAAAAGTGACTTTTTACCGGAACAGGATTTCTCCTCCTTTAGTTTTCCACAGCCCACTTTATTGACAGTCGAGTGTTCTAGAGAATACTGTATTCACTTTTCCCTTTGGAGTATAATTAACTGGGCTGCCTGTGGCGCAGCCCAGTGTATAAAATGAGGTTCATTTTTTTCTCTCGGGTGGGGGGGGGGGGGGGGGGGGTTATTTTTGGGAAGTCGCATTGGGGGTGTGCCGTCCGGCTCTCTTAATCTTTACACTATTTTAGAGCAAGACCTACATGGTTAATGTAAGAGAGTACCTAGCGGGGATTTATGTAATCAAAATGAACACTATGAATTATAAGATGTGTTTGATGCTAGCGTGCTGCGCTTTTTCATCGTCTCCTTCAAAAGATGCTGCGATGAGTACCTTTTGTGGTTTTTCTTCACTATTTGTTCAAGTTCAAACCTTTTGATGAGTTTTTCCCTTCCTAAACGAGATTGCAAATCTCTCTCTGTGTGTGGCTAGAGTGCGTGTGTGCGCGTGTGTACATCCATTGAATAAAGACGTTTCTCAAGCTATCATTGGTACAGTTTTAATCAGCGCTATTTTTAAAAGATAGTAGGATGGGTCGCTTTTTATCTTATTGTGATTCTTGCTTTGCGTGTGAAAAGTCATTCCTTTTATGCGGCCAACTTTCGTGTAATTCACTTGCTACTCAGGTTATCGTTAATACCAAGGTGTCGTGAAACTGAATTAAGCAGTCGGTGCTGTAATACAATCACAAAAAATAAATCATTAGAAATACAGCATATGCCCAAAAAATTACCACATTAAAGGACAGCTTTGACGCACGTTTATAAAAAGAAAAAAGAAAGAAAGAGGCAATGCAAACTCAGTTTCCAAAAAATTATATCACAATGCTATGCAATATTTGTTCTAGACTTTCTTAGGCCACGGAGAGAGTTACTCTTGCTTTATTTTTTACTTTTATTTTCTACGGTAATTCGTGATAATAGATGTGAAACGAAAACAATTTAATCAAGCGTAAAAGAGATCGACAACCGTAAAAGCAGAAAGCCTACTAATTGTTCCTCAGGGCTACGTATGTTTGTTAAAATACTGGTTCCGGAAAGTTTGTATAAATGCGGCACAAGTCCAACCCCGCTGCCGTTGAAATTTCAGCTCTCGTGACACTTCAGCTGAAAACGTACTATCACCCTGAGCCCTGCTGGTGTTTATTGAAGGGTCGCGTAATGTGTTTTCAGATTGATGTGGCTATACAACATGGGAACTGTTTAGATTATTAGATCACCTTGAAAGTCATAAATGTTAATCTCGGTGTCATTCCAAGAACAGTGTTTTCAACTGAGACTACTAACATAACTGCTTATTAATACTTCAAAATAGTTACAAATGTCAGGCACAAACGTCTCCGATGTCAGCATTGTTTTCATTTGAATGCGTTCATTATACGGGGAAAAATCATTGACACTCGACGGTGTTTCACGATAACCGCTAGATAACCTCAGTCAAGATATCAAAGGTTCCGAACAATCTTAAGCTAAAGCCGCTACAGGTTATAACAAAAAAAAAGAAAATGAACTTTGCTACTGATATTCAGGGTAAGTAAACCCTGTCATTTCTGATCATTAATTTTTTTCTTGTTTTCGTACGATTGTATACACTTGAATTTCAAGAAAGAAAGCAGAATTGCGTTAATTCTCAAGTGTAAAGATCACTTGAACAAGTCAACCAGGCGCAAGATTCGCCCAAGAAATCCCAGTTAACTGAATCGGCCTGAAAGCTAATTATTGTCCCTTCTCATTGCAATAAAACGGATAAGACTAGCAATGAAAAAGAAGGTAAAACATTTTTGTTTACAAAGTGCCAGAGTTAGTGAAGAAAACAGTCATATTCGGGCTCAGATTTTTTCCTGAAATTAATGGTTAGGCCAGGAATGAAAGAGAAGGTAAAACGTTTTCTCCAGAAATTGTAAGAGCGGGGGTGCAAAAATAGTCATCAGAAAGACACGATTACAAAACCTTTACAAGAAAAACCTATAAAATGACCGGGCATTTACTTTAGAACTTCGGCTTCTAAATATTGGCGTTATCTCGAATTTCAATTGACTCTGGAAATCTTCCAAATCCATGAAACCGGTAAACAGCTGCCATTCAATTTCAGCAAAGAAATCGGATCCATCTGTACATCGTGGCTAATAATAAGCGATGTCAATCAGTTCCAGCAAATGAGTTCCAACGGGAGCACATAAGATGCCCGTGTAATTAAATTAGAAACCACCGCCCTCTTCTTCGGCTTCCATAAATATGGGCAGTATCCCGATATTTCATTTGACTCCGGGAAGTTTCCGAATGCATTAAATTGTTTAACAGCTGCCACTGAATTTGATCCAAAAAGTCGGACATATTTCGGCACCAAAGATGAGCGCAAGTTAATTTGTCGTCGCCCCGTAACAGCTCGGAAATCGCCTACCTCATAGCGATAGAAAACGTCAACTACCGTGCAGAGTTTACTCTTTTTCAGACAGAGAGTTTTTAAATCATTCTAGCAACAACTTTACCAGCACGAAATAGCTGCCATGAAAGAGTGCAATCTTTTTTCTAAATAACTGCCACTGGCTTTCTATCCATGAAAATTCACCAAATTATAAATTGTTCTTCTTCTCGTAGAATTTGCTACAGTACCTAACAAGACCAGCAACTCAACCAATGCGCCTACCGGGCCATTTGTCTTTCCGCCAAATATACAGATAGGAGTGACAATCTTTGCAGTGTCCATCTTCATCCTCTCGCTCATCGGTAACAGTTTGGTAGTTTACATTGTATGCACAGTAAAGCACATGCGCAGTTCAACCAACATGCTAATTGCCAACATGGCCTTTGCTGACCTCTTGATGACCATAGATATACCGTATATAACTAAATTTGTGTTCGTGTTTAACCGATGGTTTGGCACGTTCATGGGCAACGTATTATGCAAATTCTTTCACTCTGCTCAAGTCGGATCCTTGGCTGCGTCAGTGTTCAGTTTAGTGGCAATTTCTCTGGATCGGAGTTTTGGCATCTTGTTTCCAATGAAGACGATCATGACTCAAAATGTTCTGCGTTTCACGATCGCAGTGGTGTGGTTGTGCGCTTTGGCATTAACAGTTCCACTTACGATGGCAAGCACGATACGGTATGTCGAAGGAAGGGATAGTTTTCTATGTACTGAAGCCTGGGGAGCCATGTCATTCCAAGCCTACATCATACTGCTGTTGGTGACTGGTTACGCCATTCCTCTGTTGATCATCGCCCTTTTCTACAGTCTGGCTGGATTACGCCTCTGCAGCAGAAAATTACCAGGTCATTCCAATTTAGCTGCTGCAAAAAAAGTCCGCTCCGCTAGCAGGAGTGCATCTGCTATGTTAATCACGGTGGTTGTTGTGTTTTCTCTGTCTTGGATGCCATTTCATATGCTGGAGATGATAAGAACATATAATGAATCCCTACTGAAGAAGATTCCCTTTGAAGTTAGACTTGTTTTCCCGTGGTTTGGTTATGCAAACAGTGCAATTAACCCGATAATCTACGTAATATTCTCAGAAAAGTATCGCCAGGAGTTTTACCGTATTCTGTGTAGAGGACCAAGCAGGAAGGACCGCTACAGGAACGCAGTTATTGGTGTTGCAGGTGCACATATGGGACCACCAAAGTCCAGGGCCGGTAAAGTACAAATCAACACGCCTCAAAATGAAAGCTCCCAACCAGCTGAGTTATCCCTTAACTCGTTCGTCCCTACTGTGCCGTCAACTCTGGAGTCTAGTAAACTTTCGTTGGCTGCAAATTCAATGACGACCCTTGATTCTGATGGAGGATCATTAGCAGTTAATACACCGCATACCCTTGATCCTAATAAAAGTCGTGTGTCCTGTGAAAGCTTGTTTGCTGTCGATAATCCACTAGCTCACCAGTCTTCTGAAGGATCATCGGTTGTCAAAATATCTCTACCCATCGAATCTTCTGCAAATTCGTTGTCAGTTGATATCGTGTCCCGTGAAGCTTTCGCAATGTCTTTGGCCGTCACTTTACCTTTAACCAAAGACGAGTCTCGCTCAAGCGTATTAGCTACCAATGTACCGCCACCTTGCTTGTGCTATGAAAGCTTACCGTCTACAGATATGACGTCTGCACAGCCATGTGGACGCTGTAAAGCTACCGACACTTCCATCGAAGATATATGTATAAATATGTATGATAGGCAGGATACGAGATTATGATCAACCTGCTTGCTTTGACTTGTGAATAGTTCTTTAGGCCCACAAGAAATTAAAGTATCAAAAATAGAAAAGTGCAACCAGGCCGTGTACAAATAGAAATGCCTTAATATGATGATCATTAATCTAAACTGCGCGATAAGATTTTGGTACCAGCTAGATTTTTTTCACCTCAATAACAAGTGTACGCGAAACATTTTTAGCCGTTAATTAACGCCTTTTGCACAATAATGTAGCCTGTGTGCAGACGTCCCCCCTCCCTCAGGAAAAATCGGGAGAGGAGACGTCTGTGAATGGCGGTCGTTAATCGTGTTCCGGTATACATTTGCATAAATTATTTTTTGTTCTTTCGGTGACAGTTGAAAAGGCACATGTAAGTCGAAAAATAGCTCTGGCGTCTGTGCACAGTCTAGTCGAACATCTTCACGCAGTGTCCACCCAAAAATCCAGATATAAGATCTCTGATTACAGTCGAGCCAGGTCAAGCGTACCTCTCAAGATACCATTAATGTATTTATTATTCGAAAGTTGAACCGTTGGTAGCCGTAGATTTCAGATTCATCTCTGTGTGTATGAGAAGGGACAGACCTGTATCCGCTGTGAGCAAAGCCATGAGTATGAGGAAGCCCAAGGGCTGACTCAGTGGCTAACACTCCCACAGAAATTGAGAACTTGAGTGATGAGCTATCTTCCAATATTCAGCCTCCTTCTTTGGATGAAATTAGAGATCTTCGTATGGCTTATTATCAAAATAGCAGCCTGGTTCCACCAACACATGACTATACTGTTAACTGCAATTCTCCTGCAATAGCAAGTCATAATGACAACATGGTTCACCTTCTGTCTCACCAAGTAACAGTGATATCACAGTCAATTTTCTTCCGCAAGACATTAGTTCAATACCTGGTTCCTTTCAAGATGCTGACACAACAAGAGATCAAGATGAAAATGCAGCATCATAATTACGTGCACTTGAAGTCCATCGTTCTTGTCTTTGTGCTGATATGATCTGATATTTTCAAGATGCAGAAATCATGAACTCTGAATTGGTGTTTACAATTATTAATGAAACGACCATTTTATTAAAGAGTGGGGGGCCATCGGACGAATTCTGGTTAAGGGACACGTATCTGTGTCATACTTCCCAATGTTCCCTGCCAAGGGCTTCATGTGTTACTGTTTATTTGATTTCTTCTGGACTCATTTATGAAGTATCTGTCACACATTGAAGAAGAACTGGTCAGTAATTACCTACGCAGAATAAACTTCCCTGATGAAAATGATGAGCTGTTTGATTTTCTTGAACGGTTTAACTGCAGAACAACAGTGAATGAGGGTAATTTGAGAAAGGTGCTCATAGAGATTGCAAACCAAGAATTGATTCAAAAACCCCATGTGATGATTACAACATGGCAACCAAGTGTTCAAATCCTGAAACAATAACCACAGTTTCAGAGCATTGCAGCAGTTCAGGGTCTATATGGTACACTCAAACCAACAAACAAGAAAGTTCTTGAAAAACTAGTGGCCCAACCAAATACAGATGGAGAACGTGATGCTACGAAATTCTTGCAAAGATATATCAGGGGCTTAGACAATGCAAAACTCGTCCAATTCCTGAGATTTACTACAGCATCTGATGTTATGATTAGCAACCAGATTGAAATTACATTCACAAAACTTGAGGGTGCTGCCTGTCGACCCATTTCACACACGTGTGGACCTCTGTTGGAACTACCCTCAACATACTTAATTTTGTTGAGTTGAGGGAGCAATTTAACAACATTTTAAACAAAGGCAACTGGGAGAAGGACATAATGTGATTGAGAAAAGAAAAAATTAGCTCTTTGCATCTATTTATATATAGATATGTATTTTATGTGCCATGCAATGTAAGAAATGCAACATACACATAATCAATTTACTTTGCTTTGTATGGATTAAGAACATTTAAACACTTTTGTTACAACTGTACATCTAATGAAATGAAGGTATGATCGTCGCAGTGAAACGCAATTTAAGCAATTGCGTAAAGAAGCCTGAAAAAAATTCAGGACTTCAACGGGGTTTGAACCCGTGACCTCGCGATACCGGTGCGATGCTCTACCAACTGAGCTATGAAGCCACTGACGTTGGGAGCAGGTCAATTATGGGTTCATATGTTCCCGTGAAAGAAATGAGTGTTAATGATATATGAAATGAATCATATATGAACTGCGGAAATGAAATGAAATGAAGGTATGATCGTCGCAGTGAAACGCAATTTAAGCAATTGCGTAAAGAAGCCTGAAAAAAATTCAGGACTTCAACGGGGTTTGAACCCGTGACCTCGCGATACCGGTGCGATGCTCTACCAACTGAGCTATGAAGCCACTGACGTTGGGAGCAGGTCAATTATGGGTTCATATGTTCCCGTGAAAGAAATGAGTGTTAATGATATATGAAATGAATCATATATGAACTGCGGAAATGAAATGAAATGAAGGTATGATCGTCGCAGTGAAACGCAATTTAAGCAATTGCGTAAAGAAGCCTGAAAAAAATTCAGGACTTTTTTTCAGGCTTCTTTACGCAATTGCTTAAATTGCGTTTCACTGCGACGATCATACCTTCTTTTCATTTCATTTCCGCAGTTCATATATGATTCATTTCATATATCATTAACACTCATTTCTTTCACGGGAACATATGAACCCATAATTGACCTGCTCCCAACGTCAGTGGCTTCATAGCTCAGTTGGTAGAGCATCGCACCGGTATCGCGAGGTCACGGGTTCAAACCCCGTTGAAGTCCTGAATTTTTTTCAGGCTTCTTTACGCAATTGCTTAAATTGCGTTTCACTGCGACGATCATACCTTCATTTCATTTCATTTCCGCAGTTCATATATGATTCATTTCATATATCATTAACACTCATTTCTTTCACGGGAACATATGAACCCATAATTGACCTGCTCCCAACGTCAGTGGCTTCATAGCTCAGTTGGTAGAGCATCGCACCGGTATCGCGAGGTCACGGGTTCAAACCCCGTTGAAGTCCTGAATTTTTTTCAGGCTTCTTTACGCAATTGCTTAAATTGCGTTTCACTGCGACGATCATACCTTCATTTCATTTCATTTCCGCAGTTCATATATGATTCATTTCATATATCATTAACACTGTACATCTAATGTTAATTGCAGGTTGCCTTTTAGTCACAGGAGGGTTCTCACTGATTCACATATTTATAATATTCATGTTGCCAAGTTAGTTGTGTAAATGTTTCATGTGATTTTGAAATTCCTCAACTTTTCCTTACCCAAATGTGTGTCAAATAAAAATTCAGTGATGATAATAACTAGTTTTTTGATTCTTCATGACTTCACGTCGCCAAGATTAGAAATCCCTAACAGATGCCTGTTGGGTGTAAGCTTGGTTGAACACTGCAATGCACCTAGCTTACCGATTAGGAGTGCCTTTTTTATTAAAGCAAGGATTATGTTCATGAAGAGAGGCTATCAGCTGATTGCAGAAGCTTCCCACCAAAGTCAATGTTTTTGACAACTTTTAAAGAATAGAATGGAAAGCATTCTCATGGCTATCAAAATCTTAACAATGGCTGATAGTAACTAAGTGAGCATAGAGCTGATGTAAGTATGCCTTTGATGTGAAAAATAATGTGATTTACAATGCAGTTTACACTCATTGTTGAGGCGAGCAAACTGTTGACAAATTGATGATTTCTCCAAATTATGGTCATGCATTGAATCCATTTGGCCAAAATGTTTTCCTTTTTTTGCTGTTATAATTTTCACCACAAAATTTTTTGGCTTCTTTGATTTGGTAGTATATATTTAAGAAGGTAAACAGTTTCCGTACATTGGTTTGTTCAGTTGTTCCAGCTTAATCAAAAGTAGGATGACATGTTTGTTGCAGCTCTGGTGTTGTTGTTGCCAACTGAACACTGATGCTTTCTTAACAACGACAATGACCTGTACCTTGAAGTTGAATTATAAGCCTATTTTACAGCATAAATTCTTGTTGTGTTATCGCAACGCTCTCTTAGGGAAGGATACTTCAATACTTCACACGTTGGGTGTGGTTGATTTTGTTGATCAGTTGGTTAATTTATATGGAGTACGTTCTATACCTTCAATTCATATTCCTTTTGATAGTAACATCTCTGGATGGTTTACTGGCCAACTGATGCCTTGATGCTTTCCTATGTGATAATTACCTCAAACTTTAGTTAATAAAAAATTCAATGCCATGGAAGTAAAGATTACTTTATCTACAGAGTTAGGAAGGGATAACCTTAAGGCAGTGACTTGAGACCAGTTATTTAAGGATTTGGTTAAGAGTTATTAGTTAGTCGCTGCACAAGAAGTTTTAAAATCTACCTTATTAATAAGAATATTGAGATTTTCAAATGTAGACCTGTTATCTTATTATTATACAATGAGCAGCAGCTGACTTGTTATTATTTTGTATATATGTTAATTAGCCTCACTTGCCTCATTTTAGAGTAAACATTCTTTTCAATTTTGATTTTTTTTGGACTTACTAACCAGGCCAGTTAGGCTAATTAACATTCAAATACACACCGTAGAAGAGTAATAAATTGGCTGCCGTATTTGCATTTAATGTTCACTGTCAGCATTCTGATTGGACAGAAGGAGGTGCAGTCCTGATGTATCTATTTAAAAGAGCAGAACATATACTTTGGAAATCTAAACTCTTGGATTAAGACCATCATCTTGAATTTTACTTAAAATGAACATTTATCCAATCAAAGAAAGACTATCGTCAACTCGTGGGTACGTTGTTTAGAAAATAATCAATTAGTTATCACCTCTGCTTTTCCCACAGTAAATTTTAGGAAATGATAGAAATTCAGATTATAAATGTACTATCCTTGTTCTGGAAACACAATACTTTCCTTGCTGCACGAAGTGCCGAGTAACAAAATGGACAATATCCGTGTTTTATACCTTAAGCCGATCTTGCGACCCCTCAGTCTCTTGGTTTGCGGTCTACAGAATGTGTAACGAAACGACTAACGAAACTGTAACGCGAACAAAATAACCCATTTTTCGATGGGTTTTGATGTTATAACGACAAACACATCTCCTCTAGACCCTGTGGCCATACTTAACCGATTGAAAAAACGACTCGAGCCAATCGGATGAAATTTAAGGCTAATTGAAATCAGGTTACTGACAGTAAAAAACAATGTAAACACATTTCACTGCAATGAAAGAACATATGCGAAACAAAGTCGACACAACTCCTCCGCGAAATAGGACGCAAAACATAAGCTTATGTTTTCTTATCTCGATTTCTGCTGTTATTTTAAAGCTAATGCTCAAAATCACATCCATTTCCCCCCGTGATCTTAAGGAGTCCTTATAAAGAAGAAGAAGAAGTGCCTATATTTATTATACATTCATTCATACACATAGCCTACTACATTACTACAAGGTATGAAATCAAGCCAGCGTCGAAGTTGAAGGAGTAGAAGGGCAAATGCTCATCTTCTCGTCAAGTTTAACGCCTGGACGAGTCAAAGGTTCTTGAATCGTACTAATCTGAAAGATTCCTGCATGTCTTAAATTTGGTAAGACCTCTATCCTCTGACCGTGCTGTAGCGCACGATGCACGCTCTCAGCGAGAAATTTGATGCCACCGAACTTCGCCGAGCGCGTGCTTCTTTGGAAACGATAGATCTTCGCGCTCTCGAGTTCGGACCCGATTAATTACGAAAATGTCTACTACGAGTGAGCGAGTGACTCATTTGCATATCCATGTCCCTGCAATAACTCGTGGTACGCTCGCGCGTATCCACGAGTTAAAAAGTGCCAAAAGTGATATTTTCTTACATCAGAGTTTTAAAATGTGATAAAATTAGTTGAAAAATGATGAAAAAAAGCATGCAAGCCAAGAAACGCCTCAAGTTGTAATCAATAAATGTGTGAAAATGCAAGACTAGGTGTTGCGGTTCTTTTTCCCCTACCCCATAACAAACACACAGGTTTTAAAGCAACAAGATGTATTCTGTCTAGGGATGGCGCCACCAGGCAACCTATCCCTAGAAAACCTACCAGCTTATTTACACATGGGACGTGTGAGGTCTCCTAGTGAGAACTCGCCCTTTCAAAACTATGTACAATGTTATAACAAAAGCAAAACATCCACCTTATGATGAACGCGCAAATAACCATAGGGATTGGACCGTTTGGTGGAAAGGTCGATGACTCTCTTATCAAACACTAAACCGTACTTCTTAACGCGTTCTGTTAATTTGGTCCTTTCTTGGGGACATCCCTTGAAAAAAGTAGTGGTCAGTAACGGTTAGGGTTCTTCTTTCGTCCTGGGGGTCTTCTAATTCAGCCAGGATGTTGGCTTTCATGGTATGATAATTCAGAACACAGGAACCGCGAACGTTTAAAGTAAACCCCCGAACTTTGCATTCTACCTTTCCACCCCTGGTTTGGTACCCATAAGTTTTTGCACCGCCTGACACAAATTCTTGAATAGTGTCTCCCTCGAGTTCGTCCGTCATACAACCAAGGTAGTCGTCCACAAGCACAGAGGGTTTTCCCAGGCTCCAACAGATAAATGACACTGTCGGTGTCATAGTACAACACTTACTTTTGGAGAAAGCTGGTGAAAGCGGCTATAAAAATATTGGTTTTAATCCCTTTGTTGATATTCTCCTCGATGGAGGTGGTCACGGCCTCCATGACCTCATCCAAGCAGATTCTTAATGTATTTACAGTCAGGGTAGAATTGGTGAGAAGGCTGAACAACTGGGAGGGTTGCTGAATGGTTTCTGTCCGCGGTTTATTTATCTTTCTCCAAATTTACCCAAAAGCTGTAAAAATAAAAGAAAAATGGTTACTTCCCATTCCCCCTCTTCCTTTTCCGATTTGTGTTTAAACAAACGTACCTACTCAACATCAATTTGGCTGTGGCCTTTCATCCTGGGTTTTTCTGGACATGATCCAAACGGATTCCCTCCCGTTTTTCATAGTTGGTATGTTGTAGTTATTTTTTTGTCTCAGTTAATTTTCTTTTCTAACTAGTTAATTTTCTTCCAACTAGTTAGTTTTTTTCTAACTGGTTTATTTTTTCTATCAACTGTCTAAAAAGGGATTTTCTTTTATGGGGTGTGGTAAAAAATAGGGGCGTGGTTTTTAGGGGGTATAAAATAAACATTGAAACAATTGGGAGATGTCTTTTGATTTCTTTCTCCATTCCCCACCGAGTCCCATTACTCCACTCACTACCCCCATTTACTCAAATACCTCTCTATTTTTTCTTTTTTCTTTTACTACAACATTTGTACTTACCAAGCCTTGAACTCTCACCTTCTAGACTGCACTCGCTGAATCTCAAGGACTATGTGACCTCCACTATACCACAGGCTGTTGTTCCAAATCACTCAAAATTTCTATTAATTATTTCTTCTTCGACCCAGTCCCACCCCAAGCCACATTCAATTTATGAAAGCATTAGAGCATGCGCGTTGGCTAGAAAACAAGACTTCAACACGATGAAGGTTTTTCGAACTCGCTAACATTCGCTTCGAAATGGAAGATTGTGCTGATGAAAAAACTTTCTACAAAAAGTTAGAATCCTTAAAACCCAGAGAAAGCAAAGTTACAGTTTATATCGAGGACTCGTTTTATGAAAATGCGAAGAATTATCTGCAAACTCTTCCGAAATTTCAACAAGGCAAAGAACATGAATCACATGCCTAACTTTCCAAGCGTGATATCAGCACTATAAAACGGAAAGGATGGACTGTAAAGGGCGAAGAAATTGTTACCGCAAATGACAAGGTCGTTGTACCGAAAAGTAAGCTGCACAAAGTTCTCGGTGAATGTCACTCTTCGACCGCGCACCGCGGAAGAGACAAAACCAATACTTACGTGAAAGGTATTTATTCTGAAATACCACAAGTTTTATCTTTGTTTACAAGTTTGTGTAAACTGCATGCCCAACAGAAGAGCATTACCGACCACAAGCGACCGATAACAAACCCAGTCAGTGCTGAAACGTTTATGTCCCATATAGAAATTGATCTTATGGATTTCCGAAACGTCAAATGTTCGTGTACCAATAGCCATCAGTGGGTTCTACACGTAACTGACCACCACACCAAGTATTCTTGGTTATATGCTTTGCACAATAAAACGGCAAATGAAGTGTTAGCAAAATTAGAAGAGTTATTGGCTGCGGCCGCACTTGGCAAGTTAACCGGGTTAATTTTTGAAAAACCCGGTAAAAAATTCTTCGGAACGTAACCTGGTTAAAAGAGGTTAACCGGGTTAATTTTTATCACCGGCCGGACTCAATTTAGACTTTCACAAAGTTGTTGCGCGGTTTTGTTTTTTCACTCGCTTGGGTCCCTCATAACGCTCGCCTCAGAGTGACTGACAAAATTTGACCCCGTATCACTGATAAAAAGAGTTTGACTTCTTAAAAGTTTTAACTCAATTTTGTTTATAAGAAAGAAAAGCTGAACTATGGGCAAAAGAAGTAATTTTCGAAACGGTTGTGCTTGCGTGCACGATAAAGCCAAAATTTGGAACATTCTCACGGGTAGGCGGAGATGATTGACTGATTGACAACGTTAACCTGCGTTAAACTACCTCGCGAGGTGGTTTAAAAAACCTAACCTAGTTAAGAAAATCTATTGTTCTTGCTTAATTTGCATAACCCGGATAAAACTCGGTTAAGGCTGAAGACATCCCGGCCGCACTCACTGATATTTTAAACCAGTTAACTTTAATTAGTTAATTGGAAATAACTCGGTTAAGTCCCCTAGTGCGGCCGCAGCCATTTTGGCTTTTTGGATTTCCGCAAACCCTGCACACTGATAATGGTAAAGAGTTTAAAAACAAACTAATGCATGAATTCTGCCAAAACCATGGGATTAAACAAGCACATGGTGCACCGGGAAAACCACAAACACAAGGCCTTGTGGAGAGAAATAACAGGACTATTGAAGAGAACTTCACAAACATACTTAAAGAGAACCAAGCTGATGTTCAAGACTGGGGAAAGCAGCTTATAAGAAGAACATTACTATCCACAGGGCTGTCAAGGAAATACCATATCGACTTGTTTTTGGAATTGATCCCAAAAAAGAAAAGAAGTTGAATCCCACTGAAGAACAAAAAGAAGATCAGCTGTCAGAGATGGCAAATACAAATGCGCCAGGAAAACGAAAAACCCCACCCACTACTGAATGTGAAAGCAGGAAAAGAACAAGAATCGAAGTCAATTCACGCCAAATTGAGTACAATGAAAAAATGAAGAAGTCCACGCAAAAGCCTCAAACCCTTAATATTGGAGATTTTGTTATCATCAAAATTGACCTAGTAGATAAAACACCATTTCATCCAAATGTGCTTATGGGAGAAATCATTGCATTTGAAAATGAATATGCTAAAGTTGCTTGAAATTTGGAATTATTACCACCCTCATTTCCCAAGCTAGATTAGTTAAATGCCAAGCAACAAATATCAAAATAAGCAAGGACAAGGAAATCACATTCACAAAAGCATGCAAAATGGCAATAGAGCAGTAGAACAATAAACTTTACTTCACAGTTGTGTGTAAATTCAAATATTTATTGATGTATTTAATGATTGATGCACATCAACATTGAATGTATGCTGTAGACAACTCAATTTGAACGGAAATGACATCATGTCAGTATTGTAATTAACACCATGTATATTAGTATGATGCAGTAAAGCCAATGTGACTTCTTAAGTTTCTCTGTGATTACACATATTAAAGGACATTCAACATGTTGTTAAATATATTGTTATTCACCGTGGTAAATGTGATGACAATGTGAATTATTCCATGGAGATACTCATTACAACCTCAATTTTTATGAAGAAGCTAACCCTAACCTTACCCAAAACTTATAGTTAAAGCCAACCCTAACCCTGACCCCAACCTTAACCCAAAACTTATGGCTAACCCTAACCCTACTCAAAAAAACATTCTCTCTTCATCTTTATGGTGACCGATTGATGTTCTTTCCTGCATCGGTTTAGCTTGCCCTTCCTTCACGCAGGCAGCACAGAGGGGAAAAGTCAGTGGTTTACCACCACTTCGGACGGGCACAACCGGGTGAAATAGTTTCTCTGCAGGGGGTATGTCCACCAAGGCAATTCCAAAATAGGACTGAAGGTTTTAATCAGCTGGCTGAGTAATGATGTGGAGTAGGGTAACACTTTGTATTGTTGACAAATGGGTACAGGCTGGTTACGTCTACATAACGGATTTCTTGATCGTCTTCGGCCCTAACTAGTAAGGCCATAGCCCCGGTCCGGCCACCGAAAAATGCTTCTCTGGGGTTGAGAAGAGGAATAAGTGAAAAAGAGGAAAGCACTCAATAACAGTATACATTCAGGAGGAGATTTCTAGTTTTCATGAGGGTGGCTTGGTAGACTTGCTCCAAGAGACAAAAGATTAAATTTGCCTTGATGTTAAGGACCTTAGCTTAGTGAAAGAAAAAATAAGATTCAATTCGCCTCAGTTTTAAGGACCTTAGCTTAATGCCAAAAAAAAAAACAAACAAAAGAATAAGTTTGCGTGATTGCTAAGCTTCTTAAGGCAAACAGGTACACTTAGGATTGTCAGGTGAACGAGCGTAGCTGTAAAAGCACTTGGCATCACTCGACTGACCACACAGTGAGAGGCGTATAAGTATATAAAAAAAACAACCTTCAAACAACATTCAGTTCTGTGTCTTTTGAAAGTCACTGAGTACAATGGAACAAGAACGCTGTTATGCTTGCTTAGACCTACTTTTCCTTTCAAGTCTCGAAGAACGCCGTGCGTATAAAAGAGATTGTTGTGGGATATCATTTCACCATAATTGGGTGAGGCCAAAATTCTCACAATCTAAATGTGTCATGCAATGAGCATCGAGATGGGCTATTATTAAAAACTGTGGCAGTTCCTGATTTAGTTTTAATTGACGAGGAAAGTTCACAGCTGGTCTGGTCAAAAGACTTACGCGTTATTTGCATGGATCCAGAATCTACTCGCAACAAACTTCTAGTAACGAGATGTTGTAAACAATTTGCTCATATTTACTGTCTTAGGAAACAATATTGCATTACCGAGATGTGCTCAATGCAAAACTATTCTGACGAGATAGCAGCCAAGCTGCATAGCGAAAATTGTTTCGATGGCAGGAGTGGACTTCAACGTGAGGCACCATTAGACGATTTTATTGTGCGACATTTAATACCAGAAATTAACCCGGACGCTAACAAAACAAGGATTCACGGTGCAAATACAACACTGAGTAGACTCTGTGCTGCTTTTACACCCAAAATTTCGCGTCTCTTGTCCAACTGTAGAGCAGGGTATTTGCGTTGTACCTTTGCTATTGGCCGATAAAGAACAATTGACGAATATATTGAGGAAACTACACCCGAGTTTCCAACAGCTCGCTTAGCGCAATCCTGTGAATTCCAGGAGGTGTTTTTACTATGCATCCAGCGAATGCTCAAGGACCGGTCTGGTCTACCACTGAATCAGCGTGAATTCGAGGAAAATTCTATAACGTATTTTTCCCTTAATAAAATAACTGAAGTTGCTCTTGTTTTTCACCTTACGCATTCATACTTGCAGTTTCGTCATTCTCAAGCATCATGTTGAATGTACCGAAGTTTACGATTATCACTGGTGGCGCACTTGGTGTAGATTTGGAAGCTGAAAAGTTAGCAAGAGACCATGGTTTAGCTATACAAGTCCAACTCCACTAACGATAACTCAACTAGCCGAAGCGATTCCAATCAGAAACAAGTCGCCACTCGTCTCAACAAACAACAAATACAGAGTCCTATCAGTTTACAGCAGTACATTCACCGAAACTATCATGTACTGAAACAGACTGAGATGGCGTTAGCGTTTACGTTATTTGAACCCAAAAGTACCGTATGCTTTGGAGGAAATGGCTGGGCAGGGGAAATGGCAAAATTGTTGAACAAGATCCCGTAAGTCTATGATGTGGAAAAAAAGATTTCGTTCTGGTACAGACAAGATCAAGATTTATTTTATGCCTGTGATCACATGTCCGAAGAACAATTTGCTTTGTCGAACTTTCTTCCAAGAACTGCCATTGTAGGCATGAGAAACATTTATGACTTTCCAGATGCTTTGCTTGAACTAAATGACACTTGTAAACGAAGTTTACATATTCCTGAGATAGTAAACTCTTGTACACAATCTCGGGGACAACATTTCCAGTTCATAGCTCGATTCTTTCTTGAGTTCTTGCTGTAAATTAATAATAAAACATTTGTTTCATCTTGATCAAAATCTCGGTTTACTATTGCGTATGCGCTATAAAACCTCAAAACACATTACTTCACTCCAAAGAACGTTTTAACACGTTTTAGACACATCTCTACTGCGCATGCGTACTGCACATTCTTCAGGCGTAATGAGGGGACAGAAATTCTCTACCACACTTCTTTCTTGTCCTTCTGACTTATATATAAAGTCAGTTTGCATTCTCATATACAAACTCACCAAGTATCTCTCTTCTTACTTCAAGCTGTCATCCCTCATATATTTGCGATACCACCCGGATGGTTTGGGCGGATCCGTAAACCACTGCTCAGTAAACCTCTTCATAGAGTTATCTTACAAACAAAAACAGAAAATCAAGGAGTCTTTTCCTGCCTTTGGAGTTGCTTCGTATCTTTCAGGTATCGTCACTTTGTCCATTTCTCATTTTGCGACTGCTTGTACGTGACCCCACGCGCGGCCTCATGGCGGGGGCCGCGCTCGACGAGGAAACGATTTCGAATATGTCGGGCGATACCTTTCTCCTCAGTTCTGGAGAGGACGAGGTGAGCTTGACTGCTCACCTCCAGCGTGAACGCACTAGTTCATCTAATGCTTTGCCCGAACAACTTCCTGCAGCCGTCCGGTGTCTTACGCTGCTGCTGCTGCCACTGCTCCGAACACAAACAACAACAACAACGTAAATCCTGCGGACCGGCCACGCTATCGAAATGAGCAATATTTAACAGACTTTGAGAGGGTCAATTTCCATCGTGACAACGTAACTCCTGAGCGGCCATGCACCGCCTACTTCAGCGCTGATACTTTTGAAAGTTCTGACGCCGTTTTCCTTGCGCTTCAAACTCAAGGCTTCAATGTTAAAGCTGTTCGCTGCCTTCAGCGTAAACCATCAGGAGATATGCTAATCTCGTTTGCCACATCTGATGTGAAGCGAGACTTTATTCGCCGCAATGTCATGCAAATAGGCACCCGACATTACGCAATCAATGACGGTGACAATAGACTTACGTACTTGAACATTTATGATGCACCCTACGAGCTCACTGATAGCGCCATCGCTCACCGCTTGGAGCCCTTCTGTGAAGTTGTACATATGCGCCGTGGCCGTTTTTCCGCGAATCATGTCTTCAACGGTAATCGCCATTACAGAGTACGTATCCATCACGCCATCCCGTCTTACTTACGTTTCGGGAAATTCCTGGTTCGTCTCTCTCATGACGGCCAGGAACATACTTGTCGCCGATGCAACCGCGTGGGCCACTTCGCCAATGAATGTCCGAACACCTTCTGTTTCAATTGTGAGGAGCTCGGCCATAAAGCTGGCGAGTGCACCAATGCCGAGCTGTGTTGTATCTGCAAGTCGGAGGGGCACCGCGCACGATACTGCCCTTTATCCTGGTACCGCTCGTCCCCCCCCATCCCCCGGTCCTAGTTCCCCCCCCGACCAGATGGCCAACAGTCGGAATCTGGTCGCAACCCCCCTCCCCGCCCAGATCCGCAGCAACCGGAACCTGACCACACTTCCCCCCCCCCGGACCAGACCGCCAGCAACTAGAACCTGACCACAACCCCCCCCCCCGGACCAAACCAACAGCGACAGGCGCCAGCCGATCCACAGCCACAGCCAGGCCACGTAGAAGAGCAAGCTTCTTCCTCCCCCTCTACTCTGTCTCCCTCCCCTAGTCAATAAAGCCAATAAACAAAATGTCCTGGCTCAGTTCATTTGGACTGAACTAAGATTTGTGTTGTACGTGGAACAGTGTCATTGGCAAGTAAGGGTGATGGTGCCTGCAACGTTGATGTCGTAAGATGGGGAACAACTACCTCATTTATGGAAACAGGATAGCAGCAGATTACAAGTTGGTTTGTAAGTTACTGATGTTTTACTCTTTCACTTCTAAGAGTGTACTGACAAAATCAAAATATTATTAACAAAGAACTCGAAATTTCACTAAGATTTCTTCCAATACTGAAAACAAACAGTACCAATAATGGCCCTTTCACAATCTGAATCTGCTGTACTCTCTTCAGTAAGTTGTAATTTTTTATAGAGTTTGTCAAAAGACAGAGTGCGTGGACCAAGACAGGAACAAAGAATTTTACATGTAAAAGAAGATACGAAAGCGACAATTGTTTAAAAAGTACGCGTTTTAGGGAGCGCACAAGAGCGCACATAGTAAGTAATGACTGACTCTGGTTAGAATATCGCATCAGTATGCTTATAACAATGCTAATTATATTCGAGTTTTGAGAAGCTGTAGGACAGCTTTTGTTTTTAACTTGGCACATGGTAAATAAAACAAACAAAACAAAATGAAAAATGCCTCTCGGGAGCACAAATCCAGCCCATAAGTCCTTGAGGCAGCTGCAAGTGTCAGTAGGATGAGAGCCTGTGGACGAGGAGCACTTCCAATAAACAAAATGTCCTGGCTCAGTTCATTTGGGCTGAACAGATTTGTGTTGTACGTGGAACCGTGTCATTGGCAAGTAAGGGTGATGGTGCCTGCAACTTTGATATCGTAAGATGGGGAACAACTACCTCATTTATGCAAACAGGATAGCAGGAGATTACAAGTTCGTTTGCAAGTTATTGATGTTTTACTCTTTCACTTCTAAGAGGTTACTGACAAAATCAAAATTGGGCTGAACAGATTTGTGTTGTACGTGGAACCGTGTCATTGGCAAGTAAGGGTGATGGGGTCTGCAATTTTGATATCGTTAGGTTGGAGACAAGGTGCACTTCCAATAAACAAAATGTCCTGGCTCAGTTCATTTGGGCTGAACAGATTTGTGTTGTACGTGGAACAGTGTCATTGGCAAGTAAGGGTGATGGTGCCTGCAACTTTGATATCGTAAGATGAGGGACAAGGTGCACTTCCAATCAAAAAAATGTCCTGGCTCAGTTCATTTGGGCTGAACAGATTTGTGTTGTACGTGGAACCGTGTCATTGGCCAGTAAGGGTGATGGTGCCTGCAACTTTGATGTCAAAAGATGGGGAACAACTACCTCATTTATGCCAACAGGACAGTGGGAGTTTACAGACTGGGAACTTCATTTTATGGATCCACAATCTGAACAAAAAGAGGAAGAGGAAGAAAAAAAATTGAGAAGTCCAAAGCTTGTAGTGAAACTAGAAGAAAATGGTGAGATGCTTGCAAAAACGTGCAAATATCCCAATAACGGCTAATGAAAAAACATAAAAAACCTTTTAAACAAGGAACTTACAAATGACCAGATCAATTTACCGGCAGGAGGCCTCAAACTCTGGTTAGAATATCGCATCAGTATGCTTATAACATTACAAATTATATTCGAGTTTTGAGAAGCTGTAGGACAGCTTTTGTTTTTAACTTGGCACATGGTAAATAAAAACAAAAACAAAATGAAAAACGCCTCTCTGAGCACAAATCCAGCCATACGTCCTTGTGGCAGCTGCAATTTTCAGTAAGATGGGAGCCTGGGGACGAGGTGCAGTTCCAATGAAAATAATGTCCCGCTCAGTTCAGTTGGGCTGAACAGATTTGTGTTGTACGTGGAACCGTGTCATTGGCAAGTAAGGGTGATGGTGCCTGCAACGTTGATATCGTAAGGTGGGGAACTACAACATTTACGGCAACAAGACAGCGGGAGATTGCAAGTTGGTATGTGAGTTATTGATGTTTCACTCTTTCACTTTGAAGAGTGTACTGACAAAATTTCATTAACAAAGAACTCAAAATTTCACTAGGATTTCGTCAAATACTGAAAAAATAATACCATGTGAAAGTACTGATAAAGGGGTTTCGTCCAGGGGCTCAAGACTGGGAACTTAATTTTATGGATCCATAATTGACTCTCTGAGAGTAAAAAGGTTTTAAATAGAAGCAATTTAACAATCATACCTCTTTATGCATTTATTTACCCACTTAGATGTATCTATTTATTATTTTATATGCTTTATTCTCCATTACACATCTAAATTGGATGAGAGCCTGGGGACGAGGAGGACTTCCAATAAAAAAAATGTCCTGGCTCAGTTCATTTGGGCTGAACAGATTTGTGTTGTACGTGGAACCGTGTCATTGGCAAGTAAGGGTGATGGGGTCTGCAATTTTGATATCGTAAGATGGGGGACAAGGTGCACTTCCAATAAACAAAATGTCCTGGCTCAGTTCATTTGGGCTGAACAGATTTGTGTTGTACGTGGAACCGTGTCATTGGCAAGTAAGGGTGATGGGGTCTGCAATTTTGATATCGTAAAATGGGGGACAAGGTGCACTTCCAATAAACAAAATGTCCTGGCTCAGTTCATTTGGGCTGAACAGATTTGTGTTGTACGTGGAACCGTCTCATTGTCCGTAAAGGGTGATGGGGCCTGCAACTTTGATATCGTAAGATGGGGGACAAGGTGCACTTCCAATCAAAAAAATGCCCTGGCTCAGTTCATTTGGGCTGAACAGATTTGTGTTCTACGTGGAACCGTGTCATTGGCCAGTAAGGGTGATGGTGCCTGCAACTTTGATGTCATAAGATGGGGAACAACTACCTCATTTATGCCAACAGGACAGCGGGAGTTTACAGACTGGGAACTTAATTTTATGGATCCACAATTGACTCTGGGAGAGCAAAAGGGTATTAATTACAAGCAATTTAACAATAGCACCCACTGGACCAATTGATAAGACATGACGGTGATATAATATCAGCCCAGGGCCTGCCGAGGAGGAGGCCCCAAGAAGAAAAAGAAGAGGAAGAAAAAAAATTGATAAGTCCAAAGCTTGTAGTGAAAGTAGAAGAAAATGGTGAGATGCTTGCAAAAACGTGCAAATATCCCAATAAAGGCTAATGAAAAAACATAAAAAAACCTTTCAAACAAGGAACTTACAAATGACCAGATCAATTTACTGGCAGAAGGGCTCAAATTCATTCCAATACCCGTGACAAAACAAACGCAAATCAGGCGACAACTTTTGCGCAACTTTGATCAGTTCGCAAGACTATGCCTTATGTACATATTTCAAGGGGAAAACAAGGAATCCCATCCTTACCATGTCAAATCTACATGGAAACCACCAGTACACATCACACATGATATGACTAAAAAATGGCTTTGTTAAACACCAAATCCGCCTCGAATTCTAGAATTTTACACCCTCACCAAGACACTCAAGCCGACCCCGGTCGGCAGACCAATAATATCAGGGTGTTATGGCCCAACGGAGAAATTATCATCATTTGTCGACAAACTACTTCAGCCTTCACCACAACAACAAAAGCCATATCTTAAAGATACTACCGACTTCATTAACTTCATAGAAAATACGAAAAACCCAGTGGAGATATCATAGAATGCTTAATTAACGATAGTTATTTTGGTCCCATTGATGCTCAACTTGTTGGCTGCGTTTGATACAGTACACCATCAGACCCTCCACCACAGGTGCAACCACTTTGGGATACAAGGTGCGGCTTGTCAGTGGTTTACATTGTACCTAGCAAGAAAGAAAGCAGTTTGTTGTATCCATTGGTAGTGAACGATCAACTAGTCGTTCATTGACAGGGTTCCGTGCTTGGACCACTACTGTATACAAGGTACACAGCGCCGCTTGGGGACATAATCCGTCATCATGAAGTCTCCTTCCACCAATATGCTGACGACACACTAAAGTACTGTGTGTTCAAGACTTCTGATGATGGTGACCTTGATGATACCAAACTCAAGCTGGAGGCTTGCATTAACAGTGTCAATGCCTGGATGCTGCACAACAACTTGCAGTTAAATGATAACAAAACGAAGATGCTAGTCTTCCACACCAGGCATTGGCCCGCTCCCTCCCTGGACTGTCTGCAAACAACTAGCGCTAAACCTCAAGCCCACTGATAATGCAAGGAACATTGGGGTTATTTTTGACTCCAGCCTTAGTTTTGATAAACAGATGGAGCAAATATGTAAATCTGCTTTTCACTCAATTAGATTAATTTCGAGAAACCACTAAGACCTTGGTGCATGCTTTGTAACTTCTAAGTTAGATAATTGTAACGCACTCTTGTATGGCCTTCCTAAGTATAAGACCCAGTGCCTGCACTACGTGTTGAACTCTGTCGCTAGGCTGGTTACATTGTCTAGGAAGCATGATCACATATCGCCAGTACTAATGGAGCTTCATTGGTTGCCAGTTGAGCAGGGCGTAGAATTCAAAATCTTATAATTTAAAATCGTACATGTTCAGGGCATTTTCTATGTGCCCCAAGCTTTGGAATACCCTTCCACAGGAACTCAGAGTGCGCGATTTTGTAAGTAGTTTTAAGAAAGCCCTGAGGACGTTTCTTTTCAGAAAGACTTATTGTTCAGTAAAACCTAAGACAAACCTTTTTATGAACACATGTTAGAGATTGGTCCCAAGATTTGGAGATTTTATTTAAGTAATATTTTATTTTTTGCGGCAATTTTCAATTTTTTTATTACTGTGAAGCGCTTGTGGACTCTTAAGGAATAAGCACTATATAAATAAATTGTTATTATTATTGTTATTATTTTTAAATGCGGAGTACTTTTGTTTCAGTATTTTTTCCCGTAGGATGCGACTACATAACTTTCATTGTTGTAGTTTGTAATTTTGTTGTTTGTTACAAAACTAATTCTGTAAATATACATTTCTAATCAGGATCTATTGTAAATTAGAACATGTCTTAAAAGCCATATTGATTGTAAGCCGTTGTAACTGTTAATTATTACTAGACTTTTCACCATAGTTCTTATCTGCTTGATACCTTGCGTTTGCATAGGATTTTGAAGTCGTAGGTTTTAAGAAGCCATGTTGCTGCAAAGTTAGTACGGAGGGTGTGTTCAAGAGAGTAAGAGAGGAACTTTAAAAGCACAGGCACCACACTACTAAAATCCTTCAGCAGAGACATCCCTGTTTCACAATTTATTACATCCACTTTGAAATCACTGGCGATCCGTGCAATCTGATTGGCTCTCAGCAGTGTGATTTATTCCCAAATCGCATTATTTTTTGCTCTAAATCGCATCTGCTCCAAATCGCGTCATTCATGTTCTAAATCGCATCATTTCTGTTTCGAATACAAAATGAGATGTAAAAGCCTTTTTGTTTCGGCTTTTTAACAAACCAGCTACTTGATCAATAAATATTAGTACTGACTAAATTCTGCGATTTCAAAATGGATGTAATAAAGTGGTAATTGAACTTCGTGTCGTGCAATTTTGGTCTGAAATCATACTTGTGATTTCAAATCGAACTCGCGCTGCGTGCTCGTTCAATTTTGAAATCACGCGTATGATTTCAGACCAAATTGCACTCCACTCAGTTCAATTACCATTATAAACACTCTTCTAAAAATATTTCAAGAGTAGCAAAGTTCAAATCACATCTGCTAGAAAGAGGTTACCCAGAAGATCTTAATAACACAACCCTCTCAGAAGTAATTTTGAAGACAGGTCGCCCAAGGACATACTTGGGAGAGCCAAACTATGAAAAAGGCTATTTCAAACACCTGCTGGGGAGTCATGTAGGCCTGTCAACCCCATTTTACACTGCAAGAGCGAGTTCTTTGATGTTTTGCCCAGTTTCCACTGCAACCCAGTTGCCCTTGTTTGTGACCTTCAGGAGATGTATCTTCAGATAGAGATTGAGTCCAAGGACCAATCGTTTTATGGCAAAATGGGGAAACAGACTGTAGCCCAGATGTTTAGGAGTTCTGCACAGTCATTTTTGGCAAGAACTCGAATACAGCTGTTTCACTTTAGCCTTGTTCCTCGCCGCTAAGGACGCTTCGCTTTAGCGGCTACTCAAGTGCAACAGTTTAACAGAGTTAGAGTCGCTACCGAAAGTAGGGAAGCGTGGAAGAATTGGTGGCGAATAAAAATGCAGTTTCTTTACTCAGGTATATTAAGGCCTGGGTCAATTGCTGTTGTAAGCAATTTGAAAGAAATGTGTATGACTAGAGCAATCAACTAAAAGCTATTGCAATAGTCGATCTTAGGAGCCTAGTCCACTTGTATAATACTACTTTATCAATAATACTACAAGTACTTGATGTTTTAATCTCTTGATCTTTCAACTAGTAATTATTACATTAACAAATACCATCCCATCTTCTTGCAACCTGAAGGAGGAGGCCTGTATCAGTTCACAACTCTGTGTGACGACCAATAAACAATATCATCACGCCCGAACTCACAACCAAAGTGATACCAGACAAAAAATGCAATAATCACTCATGCTCACATGTCAAGAGATGCCAGATCCTAAAAGACAGTGAGCTAGGCCAGTAATGCTGAAGGTTTTGCATGTACTCAGCTGGAAAAGCAGCCCTCAATGACCTCTCAAAACCCCAGCCATTGATGAATCTCGTTGACCTTGTCATAGGGGACACTTTCCTGATTTAAATAACAAATAAGCAAAGTAGCAAACGTCAACAGCAGCTGTATTTCAGCGTGTGTCAGCAGTGAAATAACGTGAGCAATAATTTTAGGAAGATTTAGATTTTGGTAAAGACGTCTAGCTGCTGCAACAGTATTCGGGCATGAATTTATAAGGCAAACTTTTGAACAACTGAGATGGGCCTTGACCAAAAGCGTAAGCAAGACAAAAGCAAAGCCCTTTAGAGTAGCTGTAATTCATACACAGGAAACATCAATATTTTTACCAAAGCAACTGTATTTGTTACCTTTAAGATGGTTTGCTTTTTGCTAAGACAAACGGTGCATGGGTGGGATTTCACTCCCTTCCTTTTGTGAGCCTCCTTACTTCCTCTACCAAAGTCTGTGAGGACGTATGGGTGTACAGACGTACTCTGACGTCATAACCTTATTTTCTCGCATCAACAGGCTTCCAATTTCCATGACAAATAGATGCTTACGAGTATATACATGTAACAGAACTTGTATTCACTTTAATCACTAGAGGATCATGAAACAGTTACATTTTTTCCAACAATATTTCAGGGCTTGCAGATACTTTCTGAAAAATGGAAGTGACCTATGACAGCCAGGTGCTAAGAGATCTCAATAAATATATATTTGAGAATATATATTACAGTGCTTTGAAGGTAAGCTATCAATACGTATACGCTAGTGTAAATACATTGACGCACCAAAATTTCATAAATGAAAAACATTCCTAAGCCGAATTCAAAATGGAATGATCGTTCAACTTTTTTTTACCTCTACTTTTCTTAAAGAATTAGGGCGACGGACAGTGAAATGAGCTTGCCCAATGGAGGTTGCAATTCCACGTCACCATTTAAATAGGGTTAATCTCTGGCTGCAGACATTCGAGGAAATTTGTCATCCCTTAATTAGTGATTTAAAACGCAACACTTACACTTGATTTTATGATAGCTTAATTATAATATTATGTTGTCTTGGCTTACTGCACAGTCCACACATACAGTAAGTTAAAAGACCATTCATTCATAAGTTAAAGACCATTCATTCAAACCAATGTCAAGATTCCCACCAACCTCTCCTTGCAAAAACTAACACTTTTTCATTTAAACCAACTCAAGTAAACAAGAGATCACAGCAGTTAAGACCAATAATTTAACCTGTCCTAAGACGTCTTTCCTTTCAAATTGGCTACAATTGTCCCCAGACACTAAAGCAGATCACTTGCAATTTGCCCTCATGAAGAAAGGATAAAGACAACAGCATCACGTACTGAGACCTCAAATGGGCAGCTGACAACATAACCAGATACAGGACAAACGGGCTATATTCCGGTTTGCACATGGTTGAATAAGGTAATTGAAATCCAAAATACGTTTTTCATTTGCAGCAAGAAAAAAGGCAACAGGCTTACATGAATAGTGGTATGTTTTAAGCCATACTCCCCTCTGTGGATCCACAAAACAACCATACCCAGGCATTCAGGATCAACAAAAGTGACACCTTTTTATTTGCCAGCCACTATCTTATCATTCATTAAGTTCTTGTTATTCATTTACGCTTCTGAAATGTATAATTTTGTTTTTTAAAGTCTATAATAAACCAAAACAGTTAAGGGGGTGACATCTGAGCAGCTATAATACATCAGTCCATTATTTAACGGCTGTTTAAGGATGCAATGAATAGAAAGAGCAACAAAACGTTTTGTACAAACGTAGGACTGATGATTTATGGTTTGTTGCAGGTCATCAAGTTGCCACAAAATGAACCACAATGTCTGTCAGCTTTGTAGGAGACAGGCTCATTTCCTAAGCAACAACCATCAATTTCAACCAACAAAGTGAGCAATCCTTGCAAAGATTAAGCTATTTTCACTTAAGCCAACTTAATTATACTGAACCTTGCACAAGATGTTTGTCACCTTGAAATTACCATATTGCATCCCCTCATGATAACTGTAATGATTTTATGTTGTTGTTGCTTTTTAGTTTTCTTTAATGTATTATACGATAATTGTGCATTGTGTCTACATGACCAAATAGTCTTTCCCCTTCTCCATACTGTGTTCTATTTAATTCAATTGTTACATTTGTTTATTTAACGAGTCAAATTTTATAATTATTGTGATAGTTCATTAATGACTTATAATCAGGTTAATTGTTTTGAAATACATTTTGTAACTAAATTTCTTATGTAACCAGTATACACTCCCACACCCATTATAGGGCTTAATGTTTTTTTTAGAATGACAATTCCATTTTTTTAAAACTGTCAATGCAATAGATTAGCTATTGCTATTTTTCAAAAGTGTTGGACTTTTTTGCAATAAAGATAAGCATGAACAATTTGTAAACTTGAAAACTTCCACTGCTTGAATCAACAAATATAAACATGCCTGCACTTGTAACGGTACTATACTAAAAAATTGGATTTTTTTTTAGAAATTGTCCGAAAACACTTTTTGCTTGTTTTCACATCTTCAACGATTTAATTTTCATGCAGCATAATTTTTTGGCGGTATTTAATTGGTATAGAGAAAAAAAAACTGTTATTTCCTAAACACTGTTGGTTGGTTGTCATGGTAATGGGTTTGTTTATGCATCGTTTTGGAGCCGAAGAATGCTTGTTTCTGGGGCCAAAATTGGGCCACCAGCAAGTTTTTGTGACCGATGATCATCTATTGGAAGACTGGTACCCATCAGTCTCGATTTCATGTGCATGCAATAAACAAATCAGCAATTGTGCAATCGTCGAGTAGTAGATCTTCACAAGTGAACACTGGTTTGACCAACAAAATGCCAAAATTTTCATCTCTGACGTAAGAAAAGAAAATTTTATGGAAATCAGTTTATTAGTAGGCAAGGAGTGAATGAAGAAGAGTTAGTGCTGGTGGAAAGCACTTTAAGTGGATCGGCAGTGAGTTCTTCGCATGGTCAAGAGGAAGCGAAGGAAAGTTCAGTGTCATATCAAAAGCTCATGACAAAAGCCAAAGACGAGAAGCCTGAACCAAAGGTACACGATAAATATTCAGAGGAGGATAGTCCCACTATCACTGGATTTAGATTTTTCTATATGGAGGTGCTGTCATCTGTTTTTGAGCAGCCACGGTGTGGGGATTGTGGCAGTTTCAGCCTTGTGTTGATGGAAGATAGCACAAAGTGGAAGGGATGTGCCTCGACTTTGCACTTGTTGTGTGAACACTGTGGCTCGAAATTTTCTTTGTGTACTTCAAAAAAGCAAGGAAAGAGCTATGAAGTAAACTGGCATCTTGTGTATAGCATGAGAACTATTGGCAAAGGTTATGCTGGAGCAAGAAATTTCTGTGCTATAATGAACATGCCTTCACCGCAAACTGAGAAAGCTTTCATTTTCAACTCATGAGTCATCGGCCGACATGTTAAAATAAGAATGAAGAAAGCTGGTCAAGGTGTTTATGCTCTCAAAAGCCAAGGAACTTCATCTGCGACTGGACCAGTTAATTGTGCCATTTCACATGATGGCACAAGGAAAAAGAGGCTTTTCCTCGGAGTAAGAACCCACAACTGACCTCACTCACCACCAAGCTGTCCTATCGACGTCACCCACTATTAAATGGGGCATCATTACATAGGAAGTAAGTTCTGTGGTTCGGATGGATCATTGGTTCCTTGGCTCGATGGATCGATTGGATCGTTGGCTCCTTGGTTCGATTGGATCGTTGGCTCGATGGTTCGATTGGATCGTTGGCTCCTTGGTTCGATAGGATCATTGGCTCCTTGGTTCGATGGTTCGATTGGATTGATGGTTCGATTGGATCGCTGGCTCCTTGGTGCAATGGTTTGATTGGATCGTTCGCTCTTTGGTTCGATGGTTTGATTGGATTCATGGCTCATTGGTTCGATTAGGATCCATGGCTCTTTGGTTCAATGGTTCGGTCGACACACTAAACACGTACACTTGACGTACTAAGCTATTTCTGCTGACCAGTTGCATCCTCGGCTCATGTTTCTGTCTCTCCCGCCATTTTTCGGATTTTCGACTCGTTCAGGTGGGTGAAGGCCATGTTTTTTCATCATATTATTTTTGTGCATGTTATTTGGGTACATTCTTTGTTTGCTGTGTGGCAGCAGTACCTGGTGTACAGGGGAATAACAATTTCGCGACGGAGCTGTGATCTACTTATGAATCATTGTCTACTGCCCACTTCCTGTAATTGCTCATGTTCTTTTGGTCTTCAAATTTAGGTTCATTTTGAAATAAGCCGATAAAATTTGGAACATTCGACCTCTTTTGTTAACAAGTTGCAGACAGAAAATGATCCTGTGGATTTCATTATTCAAAGGCACTGAGAGGGATACGTTTTCAAATAACAAGTGAATTGCTTGCCTGAACTGAACCTATCAAAACTCTGCTTCTGAATGAATACATATGGATATTGTTTGATGAATATTTTTTAGTACATATTGTTTCATGTATGCTTGTTGTATCCACTAAAGAATAGCTTATTGTGTTGTCTTAAATGGTATTAAACACTTTGTGACAAATACACTTCTGATCAAATATGGTTAATTAGATTTGGCTGTTTTGTGTTGAAAGTCAAACAAATGAAATGCAAGTTTTTGATGAAGTAAGCTGGGGATCACATTCTTCCCATTCAAAGCAACAAACAATTTGTCTGAAGTCATTAATTTATTTTTGTTTACAGGATGGAGGGAATAAAGAGCATAGATGACCTTGTGTCAAAAGTTACCAATATCTCTCTTCCCTGGGAAGACTTTTGTACTGCAGAAATTACAGAGTGGCTACATGTATTTTCCCGTGCACATGGAACCAGGAAGGAATTAACATTGTCTGGAATACTATCTACAGTTTGTGTGCTTATGGGGAAAACTGAGTTAAAGCTATTTTCCACATACAAAGAGAGAGCAAACCTGTTTTTTTATAGCCCTAGCTCCATCTGGGTCAGGGAAGACACCTGCTGCACAGATAAGCTGCAGCTTCCCAATAGTAAACTACTTGGGGTCCAAAATTGGAGATGGCAAGCAGCTACTCGTGGACCACTCTTCTTCATCTGGACTTTTTAACTACTTCTTAAATGAACAGTCAATGCCTGTTTATGTGTATTGATGAGTGTCAAAGCTTTTTGAGTAAAATGGTTCATCCTTCCAAGGGTGCCAATGACCAGGCGCTAACCATGGAACGTATGCGTAAACTATTTGATGGGGCCTCTTGGTACAGTGTCAAGGGGAGGAAGGGGAAAAGAAGAGGGGTTCAATTTGCTGCTGTACTTTCATAGGATACGTCACAACGCCAAAAATGTTTTTACAAAAAGTCTGGGGTAAGGCTGTGGAGAGCAAAAACGGCTTTGCAGACAGGTTTTTTATCTATTGCTGTGGCCGTGAAGATGTCTCAATTGCAGCGAAAGAACACTTCTCAAACAGGCTAGATGAGTTCCCAATAACTTCATTGGATTCTATTTATGAGAAGATTTATGCTGAACATAAC
Organism: Porites divaricata; assembly: GCA_038088405.1. Classification (NCBI taxonomy): domain Eukaryota; kingdom Metazoa; phylum Cnidaria; class Anthozoa; order Scleractinia; family Poritidae; genus Porites; species Porites divaricata. The sequence continues at coordinate 17,381,049 of JBBMOI010000010.1, read as the reverse complement.
ACATCTGAACGTACTGAGTATAAGCTGAATCAGTCAGCTAAAGAATGTTACCAGAATTTTCTAGAAGATAGCATGGAGAAGAGTGATGCCAAAGTTGGCAAGAATGCTCTTAAGTTGGCTCTCGTCCTCCATGTCTTCTATGATAGACTCAAGAAGGCACTTGATACTACTGTTGGCACAACAGAAAGAGTTGTTACAGATTGCACCATGAAGATGGCCATCAGCCTGTGCGATACCCTGTCACATGTGAAGGCCTTGATGGATTTGGTGAGTTATTATATTTTAATCTGTCAGGTTGTTTTACATTTTTCTCTTTTATATTTTTTCAGATACACTCAAAGCAGAAGGATTAGTGTCAAAACTTATACCGCTCTATGATTTGGGTGATATGTGTTTGTTTTTATGCATTCTAAACAAAAATTTCCATACTCCCCCTACAAAGGACTTGTTGGTTTAACTCCTTCTTTATGTAATGAAAATGCCAGTTTAGAGTCACAATCTCCTGGACAAGATTAAGACCCCTGTGAATTTCTATCAAACACACATGGTTTTGTTACATATATCTTCTGGAACACCACAATTACATGTACTAGTACATGATATGTGAACACTCTGAATACATTAAGGAATATAGATTTTTAGTTAGTACATGTCCCACAATACTTATTGTAATAACAATTATTATTATTACTACACTTATCTGTATCTTTACAAAGGACACAATTTTTGACCTTTTTACTCTAAAAACTGTGACTATATTAAAGGCTATTTCATGATAGTTCTTTTTCATATTTTTGGTTGCTTGTATTTTTACTTATTTCATTTGGTACTAGGTCCCCTGGGTCACCTTTATCAAAATGTTGTTATCCTTTGTATAATAAACTATCAGTTAAAACGTTTCTTCCCTGACCCTTTTTTCATATCGCAATTTCAGACTGTGACATTAATGGATGGAGAGCAGACAATTCGAACCCGTGTATCAGCTGATGAAATCAAGCAAAGAGTCGTTGGTGGAACAGCTGACATGTTTACAACTGCAAAAAGACTTTACACCAGCTTCTCATCAATGAGCCGTCCATCAGCAACATTTGTGATTGGCCCTAAGCTCTTATAGTTCGCGCGACAACAAGAAACTAGAGGTCCAACTTTGTTTTTAAGAGAACTGATAACTCAGGTAAGGAAGAGAGAGGTGTTGTGTTACAATGGTGACCATTTTTTGGTAGTTTGATAAAAATTGCAGAGAGCAGATTGCAAAGTTTGATTGTGTGAGTGTACTGAAGCCAGTAAACCCATTTGTTTTTAATATAAAAACCCACACAAACTAAAAACGAAAACACAATGTAAGAATAAAGTTAACAATTGCGACTCACACGCCAACATGGATCTTTTACAGTTGGATTCAACCTTCACAGAAACATAATTTCATGAGCTCTTTTGGAACAAAAAGGTGAGATAACTAAACGATATAAGGTCACAAATTAATGTAATTCAGTTTGTGCTTATGTTGTCTAAGTCTGCATCAACACATAGAAGTAATCTCATGTCTAATCTGGGAAACGTGTTTCTTATGGTTCTTAAGCTGTTTGCGCGATGTACAGCTGATGTATCCCGATTTCACATCAAACAACAGGAATATTTTTGCTTTATTGCAGAATTGTTTTGTTAAGTTGATTTGTTTTATTTTGATTTTGATTTCAGCCTCAACTTCATTGTTTCACAATTTTAAAGCTATTTTTGTTTTCAAAAACCATAACCGGATAACCATTCTTGACTTTTGTTATGTTTTGTACCTGAAATAAATTTTAGCTGTCGACAGATCTACAAAAGGTCTGGCGTTTGAAACACATGCAAACGTGTTTCGTTGCATTTTAAACACCTAGCGTTTGAAACAATTTGAAACTGTTTGAAACGGGTTTCAAACGCGTTTCAAACATAAACGCCCTTGAAACGCTTTGAGTTAATCCCCCTTTTCCCTTCGAGAGTCACATATGCATGGACACAAGAAGGGTGCTTGATGTAGAAGCCCCTAGTCACGGATGCAAACAGGGTGAGCGCTATGAACACTTGGATAAAGCTTCTCTTGAATACCAGACTTGGAGAGCTGAGCATACTAAGTGCAAAGCAAACTTCAGGGGATCAGCACCAGCCAAGGAGCCGGAGGGAGCAGATAGCATATTTCGGAGGTCTGTTGAAAAACAACCTCAGATACACTGAATTTTAGGGTGATGGTGACAGTAAGAGCTTCACAAGGGTGAAAGGAGTTTATGATGATGATGGAATAGAAATGGAAAAGAAAGAATGCATTGGTCATGTCCAGAAGAGAGTGGGAACTGCACTTCGTAAATTAAAGAGAGAGAACCAGGCTTAGGAGGCAAAGGTAATCTGACTGATAATCAAACAGACAAACTTCAAAACTAGTATGGCATAGCCATAAGATCAAATGTTGGAAATCTTGCTGGCATGAAGAAAGCAATTCATGCTAGCCTGATGCATAGTGCATCCATTGAGCAGCGCCCCCTTCATGAACACTGCCCAACAGGCACTGCAAGCTGGTGCCGTTATCAGCAAGATAAGACAAACCAGACCAAGCTGTACAAACAAGGACCTGGCTTACCTCTTGAGGTAATAGCAAAGTTAAAGCCGGAATATGTTGGACTCAGCAATGATAGTTTACACTTTACAGATGCAAAACCAGAATGAATCTTTAAATGGAATGATCTGGGAGAGAGTCCCAAAAGAAGTTTACGTTGGAAGGGAAACACTAGAACTAGGACTGTATGATGCAGTCGCTCATTTTAATACTGGAGCAGTTACTGTTATAAGAATTTTCCAAGCCTTAAACAGTCCTCCTGGAAAATATACAAAAAGGGTTGTAAGCTTCCTGATCAGCTACAGGTGGATGGTGTGGAATATAAAAACAAGGCAAGCACCAAGAAGAGAAGAAAAGTCATCAGAGGACTAAAAAAAAGACAAGACGACAAAAATAAACAAAGAGAGGTGTGAACTATGCCTCTGGACAGTTCTAAAGAGTTGTCTTTGTAGTAACTCTCTTACAGTCATCGCGAATTATATTTCTCAAACTTTAAACCATTTTTCCTCATAATTTTATATTTCGCAGAACTATGAACACTCTAGCAACCATAACTTTTCATGGTTTTATTCAATTCTTCTCACTTTTGGAGTGAGAAATCTTCGTATGTTTTTACATGCAATGAACTACAGTACCACAGTTCTGATGTACAAAGCTGCAACATGGGCGTTAAAATCAATTTTTTTAAAAAAGACTTTGTTCTAAGTAACTCTAAAAAGCAATAAAAATTGATCACATTACCAAAAAATGCCATCTCAACAATTTTCAAGAACATTTTCTGCTATTTTTCTATTACCCATGATGCATTCTGACCATGCCCTTTTCACACAAAATATATTATATCTTTTCTCTGAGGGAATTTTTAAGCAGAAATTTCAGTCTAAAGCTATTTACAACAAAAGAAACATGTTGATTGTAAGAGAGTAAAAGAGATGCTAATATTTACTCATGTTCATTCAATGGAACTTGAAATATTGGCCATCTTCTTTCCCTTTGATGTCAAGGCACCACAAATATAACGTACAGTTCCTGGAAACACTGCTGCCACCTTTTCATCAAGTTTATATGTCTGATCAATTATGTTTTCCCTAACAAAGAATTTCCCTTGAATAACAGACTGTCCTTTTTTACATTACGTTCCCATATGGTCCTTAAACTTGTCCTTCAGCTTCATTACGCCATCACTCGTTATTTTAAGAAGTGAATAATCATAGTGACTATCATCTTCAGCAGCCACAGCCACAATGCTGTCTTTGGTTGCCAGATCAGCAAGTTGAACCGACTGTTCAGTGGTTGTGACATCCTCAGCTGCTGTAGTGGTTGAGCCTGAAGGCTCCCTGGCCAACTTGACCTCTTTCCAGTCGTCCACCCACTCCGTATTTTTGCATCTGTTGTAGCGTCCAGCAAGGCAGTCATGGTAGTAACAGGCTCTTTCCCTGGTAAAAATCTTTAGTTGTTCACTACAGGTTCTGACAGAGTGCAATTGCCGGATACCTTTCATAGTGCAAAATAGCCTCCTTGCCGGTTTCGGGAAACAGCCAGCTCACAAGAAGAAGACAAATTAAAGAAGATGCGTCGCATCAGCTGCACTGACTTGACTCTTCTAAGGAGGACGGCAGTAGCTGCCTTCTGCTTTACATGTGAGCCAGCAGCATCCTGTTCTCCCTTAGCGTGTGAGGTGGCAAAGAAGTTTCTTTGGACTGTATATCCAAGAGTAGCAAAGGAACAGGAGAGATCACCAAGACAGTGTCTACTCTTGTACTGTCCAGCACATCCATCAGTGAATTCATGCATTCTTAATTAATAACGCATTTAGAGTCTTGCAAATGCTTTGATATCTTCTGGATGTGAAGGACAGAGAAGGACAGAGTCATGATCTTGTGTCACATCATCAGAAATTACAAACAAATGTTCTTTGCAGATTACAGGTTCCTCCTCCGTACTCTGGACACCATCCATTTCTTCATTAGGGTGCCTGTAGAGAATGGTGACATGGAGACTGACTTTGTTGATGTCAAAATATTCAGATTGAATTTCATCCTTGGAATGGCAAGCATAACCTTCAGAATAGTCGTGAATACAGACAGCCTGATCAAGAGGAAGGTTTTCAAGGAGAGAATCTAGTTGTTCTCGTTGCCACTCAGCAAGAAAGGAGTGGTAAGGAAAATGTGTTAAGAGCTGAATGAATTACTCATAAAGTTCCTTTCATTTTGTGCATTTGTCAACAAGAGTTATTTTTCTAATCTCTTTGCCATCTGTAGTCAGCTTTCCAGTTGCAGCATAGTGCTATCTCTTCCATTTTACTTCATGGTTGCCACTTTCATCTTTTTCCTCTGGCAGCAAAATCAGCTTCTCAACTCCACAATCTTCACATTCAAGCACTGGAGTTTGTGGACATTTTGACCTTCTTGTAAAGGGCAAAGGGTTTGCTCAATCATACCACTGACTGAGGAATACACCTCTACACCAGCTTCCTCAGTCCCTTCTTCTCTTGCATCTAGGACCTTTTTGCAAAATTTCGTGCAGTCCTTAAACACTATCTGGAGCTCAATGTGCTGCTGACACATGCACATCTGCCTGCCCTTTCTCTTGCCCCCTTAACAAAATAAGGTTGGAGGTTTTCAAATTTTCTCTGGGAGATCTTTATTTCCGGATGCATTGAAGTAAACTCAATAAAGGCCTCTGTCTGTGTTTTCTCTCACGTGTGCTTCACATGTTCAACCCAGGTTTTTACTCCTAGGCATTTTCTGACATCCTTTTTGTTTCCTGTCAGTCTGCTTTGCCACTAATTTCGAGTAATCATACACAACTTCTTGGGTTTCTTCTGAGATTGCATCCCTTCTTGTCTTTCATTCCGTAGTGAGCCAACTGGGTTCTTCACCTTTCAAGATCTTCTCACATTTTTCAATTCCTCACTTGATACTTCTTCTATCAAAAGCTATGAGCTTTGAAAGCGTTTTCTGGCTTCTCTGTTTCTTGACATTTTGTCCAAAAGATAGTGATTTTGCAGCAGCAAGTGCAACCCTTGCTCTTTTAGACTTATCCTTTTAACAGCTTTGAGGCCTTTTGACAAATCGCTAGCCAGAGCTTCAAGTGCCACGACTTCTTTTTCTTCTTCCGGTGTTCTTACCAATCCTCGTTTTTCTAGAACTTTTCTCGTTCTCGGACTCTCTGTAATTGTTGCCACTAATTCTGCTTTCTTTTCAGGGGTATCTGGCATACTTTTCTTTAATTGCCCAACAGCATGTTTCTTTGCCATTCTGTTGGGAAAGGCAGGTGTACTGGCAACGTCGATTGGGATGGCGATTTCTGTCTGGATGTATCCCTTGCTTCTTTCTCTGGCCAATTTTCTCTTATTTTCAAGTTTTTCTTTCACTTCAGTGATTGTCTTGCTCTGGATTTTCTCGTACCTTCTTTGATCGGGGTGTTTTTGCTTCTCAAAGACCGTCCAAGTCCACGCTTGGCTTCTTGACTTGTCTTTTGGGCTTCCTGTTCTTTTTGAATAATTTTCCCTCTATTTTTTTCATAATGAGCTCTTCTTCTCTCTTGCTTTTCCTTCTTTTTTTGTTCTTGCCACTGCTGAATCCTAAAAACTACAGAATCCATAACTTCTGAATGTGTATTTCACAGCTTTGTGCTCACGCGTTCAATACGAACATTTAAAAGAAATGCGTATTAAGAATGCACGTGCTATGACGATATTTCCTGAGCTAATGCAATATTTTCCTTCCTAATATGGAAGTCCAAGACAATGCAAATTTAAAGAGTAAACAGTGAGTCATTTTCTGTTTATTTTAGAGCGAACGAAACAGTACAAGCAGTTGCTGTATATCGACCTAGATTTTGCTTGAAATTCAATCGCTTACTCTTCACAGAAGAAAATAACTCCTGATGTTTAGAACAAACTCAAATCTCAATATTTTTGTTGGGTTTTGGCCTTCTCGACTGATTTGAGACAAGACACTCATCTCACAAGACGAGAGGGTGGTAACTTAGTTTTTGCAGTACTGTACGAAAATACAAAATAACAAGTAAAATTATCTTACCATTAATTTTCTACTTGACTCCAGTGCACAGAGAATATAGCCAACAACTTTGTTAAACCATAACATTGTAGTGGAAAGTTATGCATAATGCCAAAAACAAACTCTGCAATAAGTTTAAACACCATGACTTCCACTCACTATCTGCTGATAAAAACAAGAAACATTTACCGGTATACATATAATAAACTTTAACAGGCTCGGAGAACTAGGCCAATGAAACTGACATGTCACCGGCATTTTAATTTTCTAAATTACAAACAAGTGGCCGTATTAACAGGGTGAAATTATAAGAGATTCTCCTGTTGGAAATTTTAAAATGCAGCTGTTGGCCACATTAACAAGTGATTGCATTAACAGGTTTTTTTATAAGAAATTGTTTTGCCATTTCGCTGGGCCGAAAAAAGTGGCTGTTATAACAAGGTGACCCTATTACCAAAATGGCTGTAAGGCAGGGTTCCACTGTAATTTGCATATTGAAACTCATCAACTTGGCATTAGAGAGGTTTTCTGTTTACAGGGTTCATACAAAAAATTGCAACCATTTTTCAAGGACTTTTCAAGGACCACATTAGATTTTCAAGGACCACCTACTAGGAATACAATTTCACAGATTGTACAAAAATGCACATTGCCAGTCTATTCTAATAAGACCTTAAGGCTTGAACTGTTTGCTTCACCAACTTCTCCACATTTTTCAGTTCACTGGTCTTAAATTTATAGTTAATTATTGCATAAAACATAGAACACTTTATGTAAATAACCTTTAAATTTTCTGACCTACAATTAATATTCTGTCTTGGACAACCAAAAAGCATAAAAAAACTGTTTCCAGGCCACTACATTCAAAGTTGAAGAAAATTCAAGGCCTTTACAAGGACTCGGACAGAAATTTAAGAACTTTTCAAGGAAAAATGGAATTCAAGAACTTTTCAAGGACTTCCCCTAAAATTCCAGGACTTTTCAAGACTGTGTGAACCCTGGTTTACCAACGACAGAGCACAATATTAAACTTATATCAGGGGCAGCCAACAACTGTGTACTCTGTAAATATCTGTTTGGAGAAGCAAAAATTGCAAAGAAATATTTTTCTACAGTTTAGGGAAAGCTAAAAATTTCTACAGTGCAGGCCAGAATTAAGCAAACATTGCAGATGCAAAACTGATGCAGTGGATGGGTCAGCTCAGATGAGGGTTTGTGTCGAGCATCTGCGTCAGCTCAGACACCTCAGGAAAGAAAAGATTTTTCTTTTGTTATTCACTGTGAAAGCTTTGCTTTGAGGTGCATTGTTGTAAAAAACAACACAAATGCTTGGGTTCTAACTATGGTTTGAAGGAGCTCGATAGTGGCTCATTGTAAGGAACTTTTCATGAGGGACTTTGGTTGTGATTAATTGAGCTAAATCAATTTGGCTCGTTGAGCGAGTAAAATAGCATTTTGCATGTAATTTTTTTCACATGTGCCACACCCATCCACCAGTTTGAAGCTTGTTGATCATTCACTGATACATAACACCTCTAAACAAAGAGTTAGCTCATACATACTGAGTCTTTTCGTGCACTGACGCATTTCAGAGCAGGCGCGTATGCTTGTCAACTCAGACGCATGGCCTGACACAATTGACTGGTCTTTCCCGAAGCGTATTACACATATATTTGGTTCCCTTAGCTCTGGTCTGCACTGAAGATGACCAGCCCTTTTAGATACAATTTTCGAAGTTTATAAATTCAATACGATTTTCTGAAGTTCAATTTTTTGCAGTCCCCAGGTTAAGCTATTTTTCATACAGAAAGGAAACCTAAAAATTTTCAGATTTAAAAATGTGATGGTTATTCTTACTTTCATAAAACAGCGTAGCTATATGCCCAGCAGCCACGAAGGGTCTTAATAAAACTAAATACCCAGCAGTCAGAAAATTTTCTAGAATCAATGCAAAATCTCTTTTTTTCTTCCTAATAATTATTGGCTCTATGATATAGAAGACCATAAGAAAGAAGCTTATAACTGCCTGATTGGTTTCATAGGGGAGCTAAGTTCAGCAAAATCAAAACATTCCAGCAATGGGTTTTAAAAAGCAAAACATTACTCTGCACGAGCAAGATGACGCACGCTTTTTGGTCAGATTTCTCTGCCGTCGATGCACGACCATGACATAAAATTTCCTTACACGAAGTTTTTCTTAAAAACATAAGCAAGTGACAACTAATTTTTCTCGCTCTAAACTTAGATTGAATTGATTAAAAATAGTGGCGATTTCACTGCCGTTGCATCTGCACGACACAAGACCATGTCGCAAGAAATTTCGAATCGACATGATCAGTGAGAGGTGGGACAAAAAATATCAAGGCAACTTTCATTACAAAGAAATGACTGAGAAAAGATTGAAAATAAAAAAAAACTGTCCTAAAGGCGTTCGTATTCGAGACACCCTATCAATAATTATTCTAATAGTACTTTTCTGTAACTAAATGAATCTGCATTTACACGTACCTTGCGAGTTTTATCTGTTTCGATTTTAAAGTAAACAGATTTGCAAATTGACTGTAAACAATTTGTATGGCTGTCGGCGATAAAACGCTAAACAGAGCCTAAAAAGTGTTCCGGTTCGCGTCCAAGTTTGTCGTATACAATGACCGCCAATCGGTTCTGGGAGTTGGAGATGCTTACTTTCAGGTCCACTTACATTTTGCCCTTGCCGATTAAAATTTCTTTTGGTTTTTAACTTTGACAACACCATAAATTTCAGTATGGACTCCATGGCCGAATTTCCTGATATTTGCTTCGTGATATCTCTGTGAAAAATCGTCCAAATGTCATGCAAACCCTCCCTTTCAAGAGATAATTTCTTGCATTTTGAACCCATTTCATAACAATTGATAGTATTTTCATTCAGCGGCCATTTTTTAACTGTAAATACTGTCGTCTATGTGTATCGTGACAATGAGCCCGTACAAGGCTGGATTTGACAGCGGCTTAAACCATTAAAGAAACACCTTCACGTAATTAGCACAAAAACACTTGGTTCGAGAATTCTGGCGATGAACTATAGCTCTGTACAGAAAAAATTACATTTTGGTTTCAAAGTTTAAATGACGCCTACAGAAAATGTATAGGAATTTTGATCAGATGGTGCATGGAACATTTCCTTTTTTGTGCACAGTTTGTATGCCGGCTTACATAGTGGCCAAAGTGGACAGACCAAGAAACCACTCAGGCCTAGCCTGCGTAGCAAGCGTTTCTGTGCGGTTTAGGAGCAAAGAATGAGGAACGAGAGTCAAAGACTGCGCGACCCTGCGCGTGACAAATGGCGCAAGTAAAAGAGCGGGGAGGGGTGGGGAAGAAAGGAAGGAAACGCTTGCAGACAAACCCCAGGATTTTGAAAACCACCCACTTGGCCTTTCATGCCTGAGTTCCGCACACCGACATTTGATGCTGTCATCAGCTGTCATAATTGACCAATAAAATGTTTGACCTTCCGTGGAGCGGAAACGAACTTTACAGGACGCATGAGTGAAACCAAAATAATTTTTTGTTAGTATTTTGAGTCACAATGCAGTCCTCCATAGTGGATGTAGCTTCAGTTTAAGGTGCAATCCATTCTTCGAAATTTGGATCTGTAAATCACTATCCAAGAAAATTTAACATCCCGCAAAAAAAACAAACAACAACGAGCTGGGACCAGCATGAAAACACATCACAGGAAACCATCGCATTCCCTGACAAGAGAAAATCGCTTTTAGTTATTCAGATCCAGGAGACACTTTGGAGAATAAATTAAACAGTCTGAAGTCCTTATATAGTTGCAAGAAGAGCTTTGCGCTCTTGCATCGGAGGACAAATCTTGCCCACCAGAACAAACAACAACCAAAGGAAATTAATATGCGTGTCATGAATCATACATGACCTCTCAGTATGAAACAAACCTTTGATCGACACATGTCAATATTGTTTGACTAGCTGAGCCAATCAGGCGCTACGTTTGCTGGTGAACGCAGGTTTTCAAAATCGAGGGGTTTGTCTGCAAGCGTTTCCTTCCTTCCCCTTCCCCTCCCCCTCTTTCATTTTTTGGCTCTCATTTCATTTCTCGCTCGTCAAAACCGAAAATCCCCTTCCTCGGTCTTTCTTTGCTCCGAAACCTAACGAAAATGCTTGCTACACAGGCTACCACTGGCCGAACCAGTGGCCTTGAAACGGAGCGGTCATTTTCTATGATGAAGGATTTTCGGCAAAGCTCAGAACCTGTTGGTTTGCCACAACATACAGGACAAATTTCAGCTCACTAATCTTCAGATTCTAAGATAACAAAAACTCATTTACGTCTTTTTCGGCTGGACCAAGGACCACATGCTGTACTCGAGGTAGCCTATTAAAAAAGGGTTTTTATCCATTTGAGAGGAAACCGTCGTTGGGCATTCTTGTTCCATGGGCAAAATGTTCTAATTATTTTCTCTCTAAGAACAAACATGCTTCCTTTTTACCATACGGCGAAAATGTACACATACTATGTACACGTTTGAAAAAAAATATTTCTTACCTGCACATAAACTTCCTGACTTCACAGCCGCGCCGTTCGGAACCTCAAAATTCGAGCCTAAAATTAAAGACGATTGAACAACTCAGCTTTTATCTTGCAAAGAATAAACGAAACACATGACAGTGTACGGGCATTCAGAAAATGGAGCCAGATCTCACAGGAAAAAATTGCAAAAACACATCAAAGGTTTTTTTGAAATTCCCACTCATTGTTAAAAACCATTAATGGTTTTTATAGGGAATTAATTTTTTTGAGTGGAAAAACACTAATGTTATTTCAAATTTCTGAATGTTTTTTTAACAATCAACATAAACAGTCTAGAAGTCATGGATGGGTTTACAGTAATAGCCATGAATGGTATTTTATACAGAATAAAACCATTGTTGTGGGTTTAAAATACCATTAATGTGTAATTTATGAAACCATTCTTGGTGTAATCAATTCCCAATAATGTTTATATGTTACCCATCTATGTAAATATCTTTAAACACTAATGGGATAATACATCATTATTGTGGTTTTAAAATACCATGAATGTGTTTTTTTTATTTTTGCAAAGCAATTCTTGGTGTAATCAATTCCCAACAATGTTTATATGTTACCCATTTATGTAAACACCATTAAACATTTTATGGGATAATACATCAGTACAAACCATTGATGTTATTAGAAAAGAACATAAATTTTTATGATACTTTGGTTTGTCTCCATGAGTTGAAACCATTAATGTACAGATTAAAACATAAATGGCTTGTGTCAAACTTTAAAAGCATTCATGTGAATTCCAAAGACCATGCTTGTATTTTGAGATTCTTTCTCCCAAACCATTCTTGGTATAAACCATTTCCCAACAATATTGGTATTTTACCCATCCAACTAAATGCTTTAGCCACTGATAGAACAGTACATCAACAAATCCAGCATTTCCAATAAAAGAGGTAATGACTACATTTTGGTATCATAAATTAACATTTTTAATGCAAAATTCTAGTACTGGTGTTCCTTACAGGGGATTAATTACATCTGTCATTATGGTGTTACTGGTAAAGTATTTTGTTGTTTAGCTGACAGTTATTGGGCACATGGTATCTACATAAAAGGCATCATTTCCCAAGTGTTCCCATTCCATTCTCCAATTGCCGCACACACAATTGCATTCCAGGAAATTGTCTTTGGGCCTGTTCACTTCTACTGCAACTATTCCCGTGTTTTAATACTAGTAGTAGACTGCAAGTATTCAGTGCATGCAAACCATGTGCATAGTAATTTGTTACTGCATTGAAGTCATTTTCCCTAAATGTCCATTCTCCAATTGATTTGCCTGATCACGTACAACACTCTTTAGTAAACAACACGCCTTGGATTCCATAGCTGTGATTTATCGTGGAAGATCGAAGGGCCTCTGCTCGAGTTACCTATTCACTGTCCATAATGCTGAAGTCTACATGTACCTCAGCGATCGCAAAGTTAGCTTTGTAAATTCTGACATATTTTGCGTGAATTTTTTTATCGGAGAAAAAGCCTTTTGACCCACAAGTGTAGTAAGCAACTGGGATATTCAAAGTGTCTTCTTGTACCTGAGCTAGTCCAAACAATGTCGACAACAAGTCTTTCGTTGAAGATTTGTAAGTAAGGCCATCATTTCTTGCAAAAAAACAATGCGAATTTTTTCGTTTGCTGCTGACACCTCAAAAGCTTTGGATTCTTTCCTTCAGCACCTATAACCACCGCTTTTTAGGCTTACTAACCTCGATCACCAAACGGAGTGCCCGCCATATTTGATGGTTGAGCTGACTAGTTACCAGTCTCCCACAAAGGGACTCCCGTCGTCACGTGCATCTTTTGAACCAATAGAAAAGCGAAAAATGAAGTTCCGTTGGACCAGTTCAAATTCACGCGGACTTTCCAGCAGCAAGAGTCCATATATTTTGCACCCAAATCGACGTTATTCTAAAGGCGGATTGTTGAACGGACGCAGTATCAAGCGCTCTGAATCGCTGAAAACTGTCACTGATTTATACTTCCTATTGGCTATTTATCTGGTCTTTTCAAGTAATAATGATTCAAGCAACAGTTTCCTAAATCGTCAGCGTAATATTGGTTCAAATTATGTCGCATTTGAGCAACCTTGGTTGGGGGACATTCAACAGTACAACTTTACAATCTATTCAAGAAAAGGATTTTATTCAACACGAATTTGTTACTACAGGAACTCATCTGCTAGCTTTCAACAGGCGCATTTATTGATAAGCAGTGATGTATCAACCAACCCAGGCCCAGATAAATGTCAAGTTTGCGACAGAGCAGTTGCCAAGAATCATCGAGCAGTACGGTGTATTGAATGTGACTCGCGAACTCACATTAAATGCAGAGGAGTATCACCTAAGGAATATAATCAGCGAAAGTATGTCAACAACTGGTTATGCACTAAATGTTTGTTATCTCATTTACCAGGAACTGAACTCCTCGACTTTTCACTCTCAGATAGTGACCATATAAATTCTGATACATTGAACAACTCGTCTTGTGCTTTTGATGAACCTGATCTTCTTCAAAGCTACAAATGCCCAAAGATGTTTTGGGTTTTTGGGGTAATTTTCTTAACATAAAGATGATATTGTCACGACTTTTGTTACTTGTACCACAATAGCAGAACTGATTATTGCACACATGTATCCTTTGTTAATGTATCATTAAAAGTTGAAAGTTTATAGCCTTGGATGATTATGGTTGGTTTTAATGGTGAACTGTTAGAATTTTAACCTTAGCTTTGTGGAATTGGCAATTTCCATGATGACTATATCAAAAAAAAAATTCAGTGCAGTGGATTATTAAGAAGTTAATTTACTATAACCACAAATCCACTTGGATGTTTTCAAATTTCTTTTGATGGGAACTAAAATATCACAAGTGAGAATGGAGATTGCTAATTCTCAATGACTGATTTTACATTACCTTTCAAAATAATAATTCTATTCCAATCATTCATGTTAACAACAATATAAATAAACATTGATGGATTTTCCTTCATCATGGGAAATGAAAATTTTCCAATGACAGCTAGTACATTCAAATAATCTGAACATAAAAAAAAACATTGTTATTTGAATTACCATTGATGTTAAGCTATTAATTCCCAATGATGGTTTATAAATTACCATTTATGGCAATTTGATTCCTACCATGGGTTTTCCTTCATGAGAAGTGGCAATTTCTCAATAAGACCATTAAAATAACCTGAATGTTAAAACTACAATAATGGTTGATAAATTACCATTTATAGTAATTTAATTCCTACCATGTATGGAATTAAAATAGCAATAAACATTGATGGGTTTTTCTTCATGGGAAGAGGCAATATCCCAATAATAGAACATTAAAATAACCTTAATGTTAAAAGACTAACAAACATTAGTGTTAATTTGAATTACCATCAATGTTTGAAAACGATTTAACATCAATGATGCATTACATAAAACCATCAGTGGTAAGTTGGCACTAACCATCAGTGGAATTTGTAATTAACATTTATGTAAATTTTCAAAGAAAAACATTAATGGTAAGTGTCCAACTTTAACATTTATGTTTTTTTCCCTTGGGAATTGATGAAATCCCATTCGATTTTACATTAATGATTTTCTGCAATTTTTTCCTGTGAGATAGGCGTAGGACATGGAAAATTAATTTGCACGTGGTGCTGCAAGGCATATGAACTCTGCGCGCCTCGAATCAACGAAAACCTTCACAAAATATGCCTATCTCGAACTCTATTACCAGCTTCATTTTGTTGTTCGACGTCCTTAGAGACATTTCGAACCAAACTATCCACGAACAGCGAGAACATGAGGTAAACTTCAAGCCATCAAACCTTCTTGCTCGACCCTTCAGCTGTTTGTGATTATCATTCGATATAAAATGTTTCTTCCTTTTCATTAGTCGAGAGCCCACCACGTGACCTGCAAATAACTGCCTACAAATAATGGTGTGCTCACTCACAATGTCGTTCAACTGTTTTTGGCTGCAAATACTATTTTGCTCATGCGTAAATGAAACCACGCTTGCTCCTTGCTCCTTTATGTGATCTCTGTCATTACTCCTGGAAGGAAGCGTGCGCTAACCGCTTTCCAAAGATATTATTTATTAAAAACCAAACTCAGTGATCGAATGATAAAACAATATTGAACTCGGTTATCGCAAAATATTGTGATTTGTCACTGTCTCTCAGATCAACTATTTGCCGATGCCGAAGGCTGAGGCAAATAATTGATCTGCTCGCCACTGACAAATCACGATATTTTGCTCAACCTCGTCCAATAATTGCTAATTATCTGTCGTTATAAAAATTGTGATATAAGCGGGTTTTAAGCTACGTTGCTCTAAAGTTTCCAAGTACATATCGGTTTTTGCACCATACGAAACAGTTCTGTAGCAATAA
The DNA here is from genome assembly GCA_038088405.1 of Porites divaricata. NCBI lineage: Eukaryota > Metazoa > Cnidaria > Anthozoa > Scleractinia > Poritidae > Porites > Porites divaricata. The sequence continues at coordinate 17,365,447 of JBBMOI010000010.1, read as the reverse complement.
AACGATGATTACTCGTGAAACCTGAACTTCTGTGAAGTTATAGCTGATGCTCCTCAATCAATTGAGTCGAGCGCTCTACGAAATACGTTCTACTCGAAAAACGAATTTAAGATCAAGCTTGCATATGTCAGTGACATTTTGCGTTTTCAGTTTTATCTTTTGTATGTGAGCTTGTTTGGGAGTCACACTACAATAAAACTATGCTTAGAAGGAATTAACTGCATTACGTTCGTTGAAATTTTTCTTGATAAGTTAATTATATTGCAGTCTAAATCAAGCAAGCGTACTCACCGAGAGCTGCCATCGTCTGAAGCAACGCTTTCCGGAATATGTCTACCGGGTTTTTAAACCATCGAAATAGACGAATATTCGTTTAAAATACTTTCAGCATGTCCGAGATTTCCCTTGACTGAAAATGTTTGCAAACTGCGTCTCTCAGTTCCATCT
>JBBMOI010000010.1:17317500-17360000 GCA_038088405.1 Porites divaricata | reverse complement strand
ACTGGAACTAGTGATTGCTCCACTCAGTACAGTTGTTCACTGCAAACCAACAAATGCTGCTGCCCCGGTACAGTCAATATCACTATTATCTACTGCCAAATATTGGGTAACCAATTATCAGGCCATTGCCTACTGTCACTATAACGATTACTGCTAAGATGCTCAATATTGTTTTCCTTTTAGTGTGTGTGTTTTTTTTTTGTTGTTGTTGGGAAGGTATAACTTCGAGAATCTTTTCAGGGGCGGTATACATATGAAGGGAGGCTTCGTGCGGAGTGTTCTCCGAATGTGAAAAATTCAACAAACTGAGACCAGCAGCTATTTTGGCAAGGTATAATGTGGTAGTTATTTTATTAGTTCCTTTTCTGTTACAGGTTGCCCACAGGACTGGGTTGAAGAGGGATCCAATTCCTATCGAACCATTCCAGATCTCCACAAAGCCATTGATGCTCGAAACGAGTGCAAAAAATTGGGAGCTGCCCTTCCTGTCATCAAGTCAATCGAAGTTTCTTTTTAAAGCTGACAGAGGATCGAGGTGAAACTTGGCTTGGAATGTACGCTGAGATGAAAAATGATTTTCACTGGGTTGACGGCACCTCCGTGGCTGACACGTTTTCCGCATGGGCTCCAGGCGAACCAAACTATCCCGCTGACGAACACTGTGCTTATATGTATGTTGACAACTACAACGACAGAAAAGGAAAATGGAATAATCACATTTGTGATGCAAAGCACTATGTTGTTTGTCAGAAACGTAAATAAAGTGTCAGCACCCTTTTAATTCATTACTGACGCGCAGCGAGGGAATGTATCGCTTATGACTAGTGTAATTGTACTATACCAGGTGGATAAATATTCGTGTCAGTAAACAAAACATGTTGGAAAAAAACAAAAACAAAACATGTTGGAACATTCGACTCATGATGTTATTCTTACCCTAAATAGAATCATAGCCAAATAGTTGTAGTTGCATGACTGAGAGAGACGAGTTACATTATTACACCCGGGGAGGAATACTCCATGTGGGCTATATAGGTATGAACCACTGCGTGAAGGGTGTATGGCAGGTTTCTCTGGGATAGTTAGGATTATTTAAATCAGAGAATTTGGGTCTGTTCCAGAAAAATGATCAATTGGTTGAAGATCTTAGTCTAGAGTAGGAAAACCAGGAATTGGGGGGATTTGGGAGAGTTTAGTTTGGTACAGGGTGCAAAATTCAGCTGAACTAACTCTGGTATAGGCTAAGGGTTCAAAGGTCCCAGCAGTACAACCCCCGCCCAAAATGTCCCGTGGGACAAAACGGCAGAATCGTTCTGTACCTGAGTTTTTTTTTCCTTATCCGAGTTCCTTGTTTTATCTATTTTCCTCTTTTCCAAAAGCCACTTGGGAGACTTTTCAAGAGACCGGACAGATTAATCTACCTTTTAAAAAAACGCGCTCTTTATATACATACAAAATTTTCAAGTTTTCAGTTCATTCAAATAACCTTTTTTGTTGTTGTTGTTTTTATCCTACTGATCTCACTAAAAAATCATTTAACACTTTACTGGTTACACTAAAAAAAATACTTTCGTTTAAAAAGAACATTAAATATGTAAACACCACTTCCACATTTCTCATATAGCGCACCTTATTGCCCCCCCCCCCCCCCCCCCCACCCTCCCCAAATTTTTCATAGCCTTTGTTTTTATTTCTCCTGGGTATTACCGCCTTCCCAAGAGCAATTTAAAACAATGCTTATGCAAAATTTTTGGGAGCAATTAAGGAAAATGTGGAAGTGGCGTATAAATATTTGTAAATTTTAAGAATTTAATTAATATGTAAATTTTGAGGCCGCGAGGGACACTTATCTATGAATGAATTCCTAAACAAAAATTTTGCTTGTGCTACATCATTTAAAACGCTTATGTATCTCGGCTGGTTTAGAGTAGATTTAGATAAAATTTTTACAGAGACATGGTGAAATGATAGAAGTTTATATGGGAGGGTTGTTTTTTATTTGGTATATCGCGCTATAGAGAAATACGTTAAGCTGACAGTTTGACCAGATTGGGAAATCGTGATTTTATGTCCCCTGTTTGTATCCAAGTTTGCGGAAAGCATATACGCTCATCTTTTATCCAGTTATGAATATCTCGTAAACCTGTCGATATCAGTCGTTGTAATTCGTGCATACGCTTTAAATAAATGCATAACAATGAGCCTAATTGACAGCCTGGACGGATCTACCCATGGTCGACCCTGACCGACGGGGACCTTCTAAATAACGAGCCCAAGGTGTCCCCGCGACTTTAAACGAAGGGTTTAACAACTAGAAATTTATTCCAAGAATTCGAGAAGTACGAAAAAACACTCAACTACCGTATCTGTCTACCCTTTCGTTTCCTAGCCTCTGCGTGTTTCACAACAGAACACAGCAGAGTCGAGGCTCAGTTATTTGTTAATTAATGGTTCCTAAGCTAAGGAGCTGGAATTAGGATCACCAATATTTTTTTATTGTCAGTATGTAGACTCGTGAATCGGGGCCGTGAATACCAAAATATTTCTCTCTTGTTTTTCAGGACAATGAAGAAATCCACGTCGACGTGAAAGACGACTTTGAATCGAGGCCGTAACAAAGGTTGCCTTGGGAAGAGCTCTATTCATTGATATGGGGTAAGCCTTCAAAGTATTCATTAAATAATGGACTTTATCCAAGGCAACCGAAATCCACGTTTACTCGTGGATATTGGTAATTCCCGCTCATGCAAATAGAACTTATTTTCATATTGGTATTAATATGGTGAGGACAGAGGAGCGGGTGGGCAAACGGACGGATGGGCACGTGACTACTTAAGTTTTGCGGATGAAGAGGTAACATATTTTAAAAATTTAGAGTCACGCTTACAGCAAACGGTAAAAGTTAGATTTAAGTTGAGAATTTCTCAAAATAGAAAATGAGCAGACACAGGACCTGGCTGACCGAAGCCGCCAAAAACAGTCCAAAACAATTCTTATTGTGATTGTGAAATAAATCATATAAGAACTGCGGAAATGAAATCAAATGAAGAATGATCCTTGCAGTGGAACGCAATTTATGCAATTGCGTAAGAAGCCTTAAAAAAAATTTCAGGACTTCAAAGGGGTTTGATACTGTTGCGATGCTCCAACCAACTGATCTATGATGCCACTGATGTTGGGATTTGGTCAGTTATGTGTCATATGTTCCCGTGTAAGACAGGGGCGTAGCTAGGGGGGGTCCTGGGGTGCCCGTGACCCCCCCTTGGTAGGCCTTCTTTTGAGCAAACAACCTACAATGTTCAGGTGGCGAAAACGCCATGACAATATCTTGGCCGTAAGAGCCATTGTTGAAAAGCCCACTTTTTTAAAATTTGTTTTTTTGTAAAGTATTTTCGTCAACAGCTCTTGTCTTTAGTTAATAAGGGCCTTCATGCCGCGATAATACGACTGAGCCCGCTGATACGCGAGGGAAAGCAGCGGTATAAACCATATATAGTCGGCGATCCCCGGATGGTGATCTGGTGAGTAGCCTCTGTGACCCCCCCTTTGAAAAATCCTGGCTACGCCCCTGAAAGAGATGAATGTGATAGATGTATGTGAAATAAATCATACGTACAAGAACTGCGGAAATGAAATCAAATAAAGAGTGATCTTCGCAGTTTTGAACTCAATTTATACAATTTGGAAGAAATTGGAGAAATTGTGAACAGAAAAAAGACAAGTGAAATTAAAGGAAAACTTGGTCACGTGATGCAATTCACGATTACCGCCTTCTAGTTTGTCGTGAAAGCGACTCTAACTCTCTATATTTTCTTAATAGGACAATAGGCCATTTCCGAGTTCCAAAAAATCTCACTTTTAAAACGAGGCTAAGTGCGAAACCTTTGTTGTGAAAATGAGTTTTATTTGCATAATAATTGAAAATCATTTTCATATCAATGGCTTCGCACTTAGCCTCGTTTTGAAAGTGAGATTTTTTGGAACTCGGAAATGGCCTATTGCACGATGACGATATTTGACTACAACTACCAGAATTCATTTCGGTTTAGCTTTGTTATTTAAATTTGCCAATTCCGCTGAGGATAAAAGAACAATAGCCTTAATTTGCACAAGAAAACAACACACTCAAGGATTCTGGTAGCTGTAGTAAAATGACGTCATCGTGCAATTGTCCTATTATGGAGCAGGGGAACACAGTTCGCGCGCACGTGGACCTCCTTTATAAAAAGCTTTGCTTTTTACATCGTTTTGAAAGGAATTAGCTTTGGAAATAGCCTGTTTATCATGCGCCTGTTACGTAGCTTTGTTTCATGGTGAATAAAATATGTAGCTTGCAGGACTAAATAGGCTAACGTTTTATTACAAGTCATGATCAGAATACTAAACATCACAACCTCTGATTCACTTATGGAGTCAGCTTGAGCAGATGTATCTGCTGAGCTGGGTTTCGTACAACAAGGTTCCGCTCGGTATATTTGTGGCAAATGAAACAGCGTATTTCACGTCAGTTATTAACGAAAAACTTTTTCATCTTGCCTTTTTCAGACTGAGAAATCAAACATAAAGAATAGGACGATTTGCCTTGGAGAATAAACAAATGTAAATGAATAATTGCGAGGTTGTCAAGTCTGTTTCACAAATGTCTTGTAAGGGTGACTGTCTTTCTCTTTAAATAGTTTTTATCTTGCTAGTTAAAATTACTTACAAGGTAGTAACAACAAAACTCCCTGATTGGATTTACGTGAAAAACTGGTAGCCTTCACGTACCTGTTTATTTTTTATGTCTTTTGTTTTAGACCAGAAATGGAGAGCACCGCCGTTTTGGCCGTTTTCCGTCATTGTCAGATTCAGCATCGCCAATGGACGCTCAGGTAGCTTAACCAAAAAATAACCAACGAACAACTCTCACAAGTGTGTTTTTTTATCACTTAGAAAAATCTGCCAAAAAGGCAGCTCGAAGATTGAATAGCGGAATGTTCCTTATTACGCTACAGGGCATTCAAGACAACTCATGTATTCCTCTCCACTTAGAAAACGCTGAGAAACTTCCATCACGAACTGAAACCGCATGCAGACATATTGACCGTTTAGGAGAAATGTTATAAACTCCTTTAAATGAGAATTTGAGTTAGAAAAGTTGCTTTTCTAGAGACAGATCTCCAAAAACTTCATTGAAAATGTAACTCATTAATTATTGATGAATGGAATGCAAAAGAAACAGGACCAGTTTTTGAAATTTGAGTTTTTCGATGTTTATACATAATCTACATGTATTTGTTTTCATTTGGTGAACCTTTCTTATCCAGAAGTCGAGTACTGTGATGAGTCTCGAAAAGGCTTACAGCTTCTACTTTTAAGAAATTAATCGAAATAAACGTTCTTATAATGACCCAGTTGCGAGATGATCGACAAGTTGAAACCTTTAAGACCCGGTTCAAAAGGAATACAGTACTTTACGAGTCTTCAACACGAGCTCACCTTTTGTCGAATTACGAGAAGTTGAAATTCCCCTCCTTTTAGAAATCTGCACCCCCCCCCCCCCCCCCAAAAAAAAAACGCACTACTACTCTTGAAATTTACCACCACAGCCATTTTCGCCCTAGGCAATATCTATGTCGCGATGATTGCACATTATTACATATGTTTACTAAATTAGTCTCTTGCTAATGTATTTTAAACTATTCTTTCTTAGTATTATGTTGAGTCTTGATGTGCCATCTAAGATGCGATGACGTAATAAAAGCCTTGTCACAGAACTGGCACTGAAATGGCTTTTCTCCGGTGTGTGTCCTTTCGTGCGCCTGAAGAGTTCCATATTGGGTAAAACCTTTGGGACAATACCTAAGAGAATGGAAAGAGAATGGAATCAAGGAAGGAAGGGAAATAAAGGAACGAATGGGAAATAAAGGAATGAATGAATCTAATTGATCATGATTTGATGTGACTTGTTTTGAATGCAGCACGCTTTTCCCACAAGGAAATGCTTTTATTTGCATGCTAGAGTGCATACTTTTTAAAATAAAATTTACCCATATCTCGAAAGGATGTCTTAGTTCTTTATAATTACTACAAAATTTCAAACCGTGATAAGAATTACAAACGATAGAAAAAGGCTAAATTTCTTTGTAAGGATTCCTCTGTTAGTTAAATTTGTTTCACTGGACAGTTCAGAGTTGACGAAAAAGCCATTTATATAATTTTGCCATGTACTAGACAGTTCATCGCCAACCTTCAATCACGTTATTTTGAACTGGCTTCCAGTCTAAATTCGCCACTTTGGAAACAAGGAAAAAAAAACGGAGCCGAAATTGTTTCTGGGATTGTTACTGAGAAAGCACCGGTCAGCTATCGGCCATTTTTTTCTCTCTCCATAGTAACAGGGTTGTGACTAGAATGAATACCTCAAAGTCAGATTGTCATCTTCGCTCAACATACATGATAGGAGTCTTATAACTTAAAGTAGTAAATAAGAAAAGAAAGAAAACAGAAGAAAACAGTAGGTAGTTCGTAGGACTTCAACCCGTGTAATTTGATATATAATCCACATCCGTATCCACTACACCATCGAGGGCTAACTGCCGAGACCGGTTAACTTTGACGTACTTTACATGGCGTTGATCATTACATTATTGAAAGCTAACCGTTTTTAAAACAGCGCTTAACCCTAATCACTGTCCTTCGGTGCTAAACCCTGTATCCAACTCTTTTCCTTGCACAATTGTCTTTTACTCTGATTTCCCCACTTTTTAAATTCGCATAGCATGGAGTAGAGTATAGCGTTGTGTAATAAACAAAAGGTATCCAACCTGATTTTGAGGTATCCCTTCTAGTCATAACCATAGTAACAGTCCCAGAAGTCAACTCGGCCCTGTTTCTGGCCATGGCGGCGAATAGAACACCCTGTTCAAGACGCGAAAAGTGAAATTGTATATTACCTTGCCAGGAACCGATTAGTAATCGGCTCTTGAACCTGCTAAAGACTCGAGACCCTGTAAATGATACCCGGTTCTTGCAGTGGCCGAATAAGGGAGTGTCTCCCATCCCCCTGGGGCCGAGAAGTAAGCCTCGTTTTCACATTCGACCGTTTAGTTACCACTTAAGCAATGAAAACCATACTAGGGAGCTTAAGCAACCACAATGGCAACGGCAGCTAAAATGTCTCTTTAGTATCGAATTCCTGCTGTCTCAAACTTCATTAATCTTATCCCATTTCATTCAATTTGTCAAATGCTGGGGAATTTCTATGGAATTAACTCTAAATCAACTGTATCTAAGTTCATACAAAAAAAGGCAATTGTCTTTTGCTCACGTCGGTCTTCATAAAACGTGCAACTACGAAGTTTCACCTTGTGGTCGTGCAACAACGACAAAGGAATGTTCAAAAAAGTGTGGGGCAAGCGCAAAGTTGTTGTTTTGCTTAATACACCCATTGCTTTTTGGTCGTTCTCGTTGCCGTTGCCGCTGTCTTTGCTTAAGCTTCTTACTATCCTCAGTAGCACATACCAGGTTGGGCTTATAAGAGAGGCCCCCCCTCCCCTGGGTTAAGCTGTTACTATACCTACCTGCAACGATAGGGCCTTTCCCCAGTATGCTTGTACATGTGGGTCTGTAGGTTGCGGTACTGAGTAAAGGACTTAGGACAGACCTTGCACTTGTAAGGTTTATCATCACTGTGAATCAACAAGTGACGTTGTAGATGTCCATAGCGGATAAAAGATGCTGGACAGATGTCACATTTAAATGGCTTCTCTCCTGTTGGTAATGAATTATCAAGTTAATTAATATAAGATAACAAAAAAAATTATAGCAAACCTTAAAGATTTAGTATCAACCTATAACTCATATTCTGTACCTTATTTATACAGCGACCTAATTGAAATAACTGCAAGAGTTCAAAAGAGGACGCGATAGCATAAAATAACACATTCACTCGAAAAGTGCGGCGATCCAATAAGCGCCTCACCTTCCCACCAACTTAACAATGCAGCGCTTGATGATTTTTATTGCTTTTTAACTTTTGCTAATTCGGATGTGGCTGTTTCGAGAGGGTGATTTCACGCGCGCTCGCGTTTCGCTCGCTCTGCTATCCGTGAGGAAAAATGGGGACTACTCGTAGTCTATTAAGAATGTCTTCTGTCACGTTTCTTGGTCGCTCCTCTTCCCTTTTGAACAAAACAATAGGAAAAGAAAGAAAAATTACGGAGTACACGAAAAAAAATAGGAAATTAAAATATTTGGCCCACCGAGAACAGAGTAATGCGTGGGTAAGCTTACCTTTATGGATGTACATATGGGTATGCATCTCATCCCTTCTGGTGAAAGCGCGCCCACATTCCTCGCACTTGTATGGTTTCTCGCCAGTATGTAGGCGCACGTGCATCTTGAGAGCACGTGACGTAGTAAAAGCAAAGGAGCAGACTTCGCAGACGTAAGGCCTCTCTCCTGTATGCATGCGAATGTGCGTTTTCAAGCCGCTGAGCCGAGTAAAATCCTTTGCACACAAGCGACACTTATACTTGTCCCCATCTTTGATGAAAAGCTCCTTAACTTGTTCTCTTGCCAGGAACGTGAACATGGCTGAAAAGGGCAAAGTCCCAGGTTTTCTGGAACTGCCCCCCATGTGCGACAACACGTGCTTCTGAAAGTTTCCAAACCAAGTAAATTCACGGTCACACTCTTCGCATTTGTATGGCTTGTTGTTGTTATGGATCAGCAAATGACGTTGAAGATCGCTGGGGCGCGTGAATGACATCACACAGCAGCTGCATTTGAATGGCTTTTCTTTGGGCTTGCCGGAATCTTCAACGCTGGAACTGGATTCGCGTCTTGAAGCATGGAACTCCACCTCCAGAAAAGTAGTTTGTATAGAGCTTGAGTCGTCGGAGGGCGAATATAAGATGGAGTTTCTAGGATAGCTGGACATCTGGTGTTGGAAATCTCTCACAACGCTATGTACTGACTCTACACTTGCTTCGTACTCTGACATGTCCAAAGGCTCCCAGCCTTCCCACTTTTCTTGCGTTAACGGTGAGGAAGCAGTGGGCTCATCTTCAAAAGTGGAGATTTTCTCTGGTTTAACAACTGTTTTTACTGAAAATGAAGTACAGCAAAACGTGAGAAAAAACAAATATAGCGAAATGACGTGTAGACAAGGATGGTCTTGATTTGGGTAGTTTACTCATCTGCGATATCAGCTACGGTTAAGCAAAAAGAGTCATATTTCTCAATATGGCGCTTTTTCAGATCTGTAAAACTATAAAGCTGCACGCTGAATTTTAATTGTCTAGTTGCTCAAACAATCAAGTTTCTACTTGCTCGACCCCGACAATTCAACTGGTAATTAAGTTAAGAAGTAAACGTTTCATGAGATTTTAACTCCGTTAGCTCTGTAGCCCCATTCTTTGTGAAATAAAGAAAAATAGAGCGTCGATAAATTTAGGAGGATGAGAATAACATTTCTCATTTTAAGTAGGAAGTGTCGGGCGAACGCGGTTGAACATTTTTGCCTTGTATACCTGCAATTACTCTCAGACGCCAATACACAATATACACGAATAAAGGGCTCTCGGAAGGTAGAGTAAAAGGAAAGACGTATGTCGTGCGAGAAAACAACAAAACAACAACAACGACAACAACTTTATTCAAATTATTTATAACGAAAGATACATTGGCACTGGCCTGCAGTTAGCGAGGCTATTCGAGGCAGGCCAGGCTACATAATTTACTACAAACTACAAAGAAATTAGACGTTAAATAAGTTTATATATTTTACAGTAAATAAAAACTATTTTACTTAAATACAAGGACAATATTAAAGTGAAAATTTTAAAAATAAAATGAGAATACAGGACAAGAGGATTACTTTTTCATTTTTACAATAATCGTATCCGCATCTTCTCATATCTGAGCAAAGAACAGACTTTGTTTTTGGCTTATCTGTAAACATATGGGATCAAGCTGGTGAATGCGATGCAGAGTCCCGGATTCAGCCTACAATGTCACCTTTCAGGGGCACCCAACGACCGAATGTTTTCAGATACGCCAGAAGTGTCCCAAAATGTTTCCACTGTTCTTTAGAAACCTGTTTGGCTAATTTGGAGCTGCTCTAAAAACCATTACTGTTCAGATATCTTAGGGGAACTTGTATTGGGTCGTCTCGAACGTTTTGGGTGGCTCTTTGACTCACCCAAAACTGTTAGCTACCCTGATGGGTGCGATCGAAAGTTCGCGGAAATGGAGTAGCTGTTACTGCTTTGTCTAAATACCGAAATTTTAAAGAGACCTTCTTTTAACAATAAACGCAATATCTTGGTGATAAAATGTAAAAAAAAAAAACAAAAAAAAAAACACACACACACACACACACTCACACAACCTCCGAAAGTCGTAGGTAAGTTAGTACAAATAGACGAAATATCTTAAAAGAATACAACGGTTATCAAGAAACTTTTACTTTTCTCGAGCTTTAGAAATTTCTAGGCAATAATTGTTCTTTCGGGCAGTTATTTTAGTCGTTGGATGCCCCTGATATTTCGGATTCTCTTGACCCCATGCAGAGGGGATTCTATAAAATACCGGCTGTCACCGGTAGCTTTTTATCAAGAAACATTGAAGGGGTTCCGAAAACCTTGGAGATAAACAAACTCGTTGGAAGCGCTTTTTTTGTCAGTTGTTATACATTATAAATTCGTACAATTCGTACTAACTTTATTTCTTCATTTTTGTGTCAAAATACAGCCGAATGAATGAATCTTTCTATGGATAGTACCCAAAGTGAAACTTTAAATTCTTGTTTCAAGATCGACTTTGTAAGTGCCTTTTTAACAAAATGGCGTTCTCTATATTAGCCTGTTCCAGGCTCTCAGAAAGTGGAAAGGCGCGAAAGTGAAAGGCACTTTCCTCCGGGTGTTTTTTTTTTTTTTTCGTGTTTGCGCTTTCTCAATTCAGCGGACCTGACTACCACGGAGATCTAGACTGAAACAGGCTAAGCTTTTACTGAATTAAAGCCGCCCACTCTCTTTTTCCACGTACCCTCCGCCTTATAAACATTTTGTTCAGGTGTTATTAAGAAATAATAAATGGAAATATACATCAAAAAGACAAATCGCGGATGCCCACAACAATAATGTATTAATAGAAGCTCGGTTGTTTCAAGTCAATTCGAGTCGTAATTGAATTTGTCAAGTTTTTTTTTTTCTTGTTAAAATATTGAACTCATGCTCCATTCAATTAAATGTCTCCGGCGTTTGTTATGTTTTTTTTTTCTTGTATTAATTGACTTTGACTGTCACTCGGCACAACTTGGTACATTTGTTATACTTGTACGTTATTCAGTTCTTAGTGATGTTGGCCCGGCAGTTAATTCTGCTTCTTACACTTGAGAGTATAGAGGGAAAAATTTGAATTACATTTGGCATTATTGAACAAGAATACCAATATTCAAGTTGAATAAACTGCTCCAAGGACTTCAAATTCAAATGTATAATTTCATTCGCGTACTGAAATATCAGATCATTTCAGAAGAAGTTTCAAAGCCGAAGTCGGCTTCTGAAAGGGGGGAGTTATAATATGCTAACGTACTGGGAAACTAATCGAATCAAGATTCAATTAAAGAAGTATTCAAATTATCTTTTAAAATTTCAAGTACCGAACTTAGATTTCTACTACCTTACACGTAATATATATGAATATATAAACTAAAGCTAGTCATTTTTTTCTATTTCATAAATGAAAAAAAGAAGAAGCGAAGATGAATTCGAACTTGTGATTGTTAATTGCCAAGCGTATAAGGGATGTACAGTACTTAATAATATTAACTTCGAATAGGAAATCGACGATGTGTTTTAAGTAAAATTCAAAACACTTCAATCACACTCAATCAAAATGTATGATATTGTTTGTTATTGTTAACTAAATGAATAAGGCAAGTTCAAAAAACCAAAATGTACACACACTTTACCATGTTCGAATAGAATCAGTTATTTAATTCTTATCTTTTTGTTTTAGTAGCGAACATTTTTGTACTAATCGCACCGTTGCCACCCGGGTTGTGCCTACAAAAAGTCTAAACGTGGGTTCTGACTCCGCGCCAGCCTAAACTGAAAAAAAAATTGCTGTTTAGAACAAAAATGATCGCTTTTTGGATTAAAAACAAAATTGGTTAGTTCTAATGGCATTGACTATATGATGTTGTCTCAGCCGTCCCATATGCCTGTAATAATAGAAAGACACTGTAGACAATAGCGACCTATTTAGGTGCAAAATAAATGGCAAAACTTCAGAGCTTAATCCACACCTCTGATTTAAGCCAAATCGTCAGACAATATTCTCAAAGGAAAATTTCCCTTTATACTAAATTCTTCGACCCTAAAAATAAACATGATGTTTTTATTTGTCCTCTACCTCAGGCTTTTTTAGGTTGAAAACATTCATTTATTTCACTTCCTTATCATACGATTTAATTTTTGCCGTCAACGGCCAGGAAATCCAATAGCTGGGAAAGACTTTATTTTCCACACAAAGCGTGCTTGCAAACAATTGCCTTCTATAACGAAAAATATATTTAAAAAATTCTAAGGCGTCAGAGGATTTAGTTAAAGGAATAAAATTTTTTGATTCCAATCGCTTTTTTTATTGTTTAGAGGTTTCATGCTTCGTTCCCTATGTTTAATTAAAGCGCAGTTTCTCATATTGGTCGTCACCGTATTTATTTAGCGGTGTAAGTGAGGACACATGTCCTTGTCATCTAGCTGAATTTTTCCTGCGAGTTGTTGGTCATCTCTCTTATTCTTAAGCACATGTTGTAACGGGTGGAATCCTATTTCGCTGGGTTAATTTAACTTTTCCTTTATCACCAGAAGATTTAACCTGTGATATGCCAAACAAGTGAAAGAGAAGAGGAATGAATATTTAATAAGGATCTTTTCTTGAATCCACCACTCTCAAACACCTGTGTTAAAGAGAGAACCTAGTTGCAACTCACTCACAGCAGGGGTCCTATATTTGCTTGAAAATCAGTTCAGTTTTCACTTTTTTCTTGTTATTCAATTGACTGTCCATTTTTACAGTCTCTCACGTTTGTACTATGGTCTATTCCCCCGCAAAATTAAAAACAATAAATTAAAACAAGATACAGATTTATAAACTACTCATTGTATATACAGCTTTTTAATTTTTCTTCCTCTTTACGGTCATTTTTCTTGACCATATCTCTTCCTCTGATGGATTTACAATGTGTTATCACGAGCAATTTTGTCGCAATTTCCCGGATTTACACAACTAGGTCTGAAATTGCAGGTTAATATGCGTGCTAACTGAAAACGGCTAGCTTTTTGACCAAAGATTGTTCGTGCGTAAATAAATCTTTCTTTCCGAGAGCCGCATTTTTAACTTGAAAAATGGTACTTAAAAAACAATTCTTTCAAGAGCTTCCATTGTCTGGTTTACAACTCTTCACGGATATAATGCAGTCTTATTTCAAACAGTTTTTGCTGATGTTGAATCGATTATTTGCCTTTTTAAGATAGGGTGCTTGGTTTTGTTGATTTTAAGTCACAGGTTATGTGAACTCTTTCAGGGTAACCTCAGCGGGAAATCGCATTAATTTGGCCGATCTTCATCGAGAAAGATTTGTCAAAAATTGTCGTTAATAGTCTCCCCTGTGAGTCTTTTTCTGTGTGACTAAAAATGAAAAGCAAGCGCTTTTCAACTTTTTTTAGCAGAGAGAAATTCGCCCAAGGGAAATTAGCCGGATTGGGGCGGGCATAGTTGGCATCCAGTTGTTACATCCGAGAGCCACAATATTTTGTAAAAATCGTGATTTTAGCAACTTTCAAACAAAGATTTCAACAAACCGTTTTACCTTCTGAGCTCCTGCAGTGCAAATTGGCCAGGCCCGCAGATTTCTTAACCAGGAAAGACTTTGGCATTCTGAAATCGTACTAACGAACGCTGAGTAAATATTGTCCTTGGAGAACGCAAGAGAGACCATCGAGAGCTCGAGTGACACTGAAATGGTTTTCTCTTTCTCAATGTAATGTGCAGCGCACCTGCCAAAAATTGGCCAATGGGAGGGTTTCAGGCGAGGCAGCGCGCATGCGCATTGCAAAAGAAGCATAAGGAAAAAGAGAAGTTATAAAGAGCGATATTGTTTAACAAAGCAAGCCGTTAATTATTCCACATTGTACGTCCGTTTTGTGGCCTAATTGGAGAGTTGTTCGTGTTTATGGCAAGAAATGATTGTATGGCTTGTACTAAGAGGAAGGAACTTTGTAAAACAGCTGCTACAAAACCGACTAATTTTAGCGGATATGTTTCTTTACGTTGTAAAAATTTTCCTGAAAGCAGGAAACAGACATTAAAACAGACTTAAGGAAACGTCTTGTATTTATTTTTCTTATTGTTATATTTTAGTACTTTACTATTGCTCAATCACGACATGGGAGAATTTTAAATGTAAACCGTTTTTTTCCCTCGATCATACAATAAATAGAAATTCACATCTTCTCTACTAACAACCGTGAATCCATTATGGATGAAGCTGACATTATCAAGGGATTACATTAAGGTCTCGCAATTAAGGGTCCTCCTAATGAATAATTCTGTTTGCTTCAAAGTGCTTCTCGTTGTAATTACCCTACTAAACGCTGCCCACATCGTAACAAAACATAATGATTACTATTCAAATTTTCATTTAAAAAAACGTCCAGTAAATGAAAAATTGACGCTTCTACTTTCTAAAATTCCTCCCTGAAAGAGGCGAATAGGGCATCATATTTACTTAGACCGCAAATAAAACTTTTGAAACAACTGGTAGGGGAGTTAACTAAAACGGTTGAATGTTGACTTAAAACTTGATTGCTCAATCATCAAACAAACCACAAATTACAAACCCATCGAAAGATATTTATTGATATCGTATGGAGCAAAGCAAGTTAATCATAAACTATTATGATCACTTACTACATACAGGGAAACCGAGTTTCTTATTTTTCGTCTGCAAGTGACCGATTTCTTTTCACTTTAGCATCAATTTTAACACCAAGGACTTTGCGTTTTCAGGTGTGATTAATTTAATTCTGTTTTTAAGTTTCGGGGATCGGATTTCGTAGTTAACACGAAACGTCAAGAAAGCTTTGAATTACTTTGTAAGGTGATACATCTCTATCGGATACGGAAACTCAAACCGCAGTCTTCTCTAAAATAAGAATTGACCCATACAAATTGTGCGTCAAATTCACAAGAATCAAACGTTGTTTTTCTTGACCTGTGAAGTCTCTCTTTTTTCCTTTTTTCTTGCTCTTAACACTGGTGAATCAAAGCTAATTGTATCATGAATGCGTATGTAAAAAGAAATATTTTTATCATCAAATAACACAGCGCGTTGGCTTGCCATCGGTATCTTTGTACCGAATCATCAAGCCTGCGCGTACATGCTTTAAAAAGGAGAAAATCAATTTTTTTACATTTACTATGTAAAGGCGCAAAAACTATTATGCTTATGTATGACTGTAAAAGCAATAATATTATTTCAAGATGCCATAGAAATTACACAGAAAAGCTCTTTTGTTCTACTTTGATTATTCTTTTATGCACGAGGACATTTTGAGAAAAGCTTCAAATATTGATTACTCTTTTTTCACTTGTTTAGTCTGTCGTTTGAACCAACATTTAACAAAAGAAGTAAAGCAGTTTCTCCATGGAAACTATGCAAGGCTAAGAACACTTAATTTTGACAGGCATCTTTGCGACTAGCAAAGCATGTGGCTGGTAAATTGTATCTTTTGCCAGGAAGCCATTTAACATTCAAATATTAGTCAACTATATAAAATTTGGTGACAGGTTATATGGCCAGTTTCAACTTCAGTGAAAGAAAAATACACTTGTTCTGAATAAAGAATATTATTTGATTGTCTTATGTTTCTTTTGAGGCCACTTCCAAACTGCGTTTATTTGTAAAGTAAAAGAAACACAGACAATTCAAACAATCAAATTTTTTATATTGACCTTCGATTGCCTTATCCTGTCAGCTAATAAGCTCGTAAGAGTTTCCATTGGTTGAAACATAAACGTCGCGCCTGGAAAAGGAGAGTTTTATTACAGCCAAATCAGTGAACTAAAAGCGTTGTAGCTCGATTTGGCGCTTTGAGTTTTCACTCCGCCGGATTAAATGTTAAATCCCTCAGCTTAAACCGCTTAAATCGGGAGGAAATTGCGATCGACACCTCTTGTTCGGTTTCTAATTGTATAAAAATTAGTTTTGTTTCCAAAACCAGTTGTAGCAGGTTGAAAGTGAATAGAAAAATCAGTCTGGAAAATTAAGTTACCTGTCAAGAAAGAATAAATGTCCGAAGAAAAAAATTGATTTGATTTATATCGCATAATAACTTTTGCAACACCCATATAATTTTAAAGAATGAATTCTTACATGATTTAGAAAATACCTTACTGTAAATGAAATGGCTCAAAAAGGGTAGGTTCCTTCGTTTGATACGTATCGACAAATAGATAACTTATAACGATATTTCTTTATTTGCATGCCATGACTCGCGTCCAACGCTTTTAAGTCGCTTTGTACAGAAAAGCTCTTTGCATTTAAATATCTTTTATTAATAAGCAAAAAATTTCTAAAACGCAGCAACGGTCCCGGTTTTGGTGATTGCTTAGGACCAAAGCAAACAATAAACTCAGAAATAACATCAACTTGTACAACCTAGTTACAATAAACAAAGTCCTGCAGTGTTTTCACGGGTTACGGGCATTTTGTAGAAGAGACAGCGGTTCTTAGGCCAACGGTGAGTCTGTATTTCTTCCAATAAGCAATGCATACATTTTGCAGTTCTAATTTTTTTTGGTTCTGAATCTGCAAGGTGTTTAAATCTCACTTTTGCGTTTTGGCTAGGTGCATTAAACACAAGGTACAAAGCTACACATGCATTCATTCAGAAGACAATAATCGGTTGTTCAGTAGTTTTATTTCACAATCGTCAGACGTTACTGTCTGAATGAAACATTATTTTCAAGCAATCTTTAAAAGATTGTTTGAAAATAGTGTTTCATTCAGACAGTAACGTGAAACGTGTTTCAGTCACAGACTGCATTAAAGTGCACTTCTTTGCTACTAGTCTCTACATGAGTTACATTTTAGATTTCATGTAATTTTGGGAAACTCGGTTTGGTAAGTTAGTATAGTTCCAACTTGTGAAAACCTAATCGGAAATATAAGCTACTATTTAGCAAATTAAACTAAAATTAAAAAGATGTCTGTCAAATTATCACATGAATTAAATAAAAGACTAAAAATAACAATTTGTTTTTAAAAACAATTAGGTCGTAATTCATCTTTTAGTGTTTCTAATTTTTGTCTCACTCCACGACAAAACTGACTTAAACGACATAGGAAGTGAAATTTTGAAACCTTTTTACTGTTCTGTATAGTCCAAGGAAAGGGAAAAATTGCAGCGGGCTTCTAACACCTAGAAGTCATTTCGGAGAGGTGAGAAGTTTGAACCAGCCAAAACAATGGTATGCGCATGAGTAAAAAGAGGTTATCAATCATTCAGGTTAATGGAGCATCGACACCTGTGAAAAGAGACGGGTGCTCCACAAAAGTTCAGCCGCCGAGACCAGAATTAAAGAATCTCGCAATTGTGTCTTTGCAGTTCAGGAAACATCTGTTAATTACTTCGCCACTTGGATGTGTTTGTGCTTTCTTTGAAACCGCTCCATTCAGTTCTTCTAACTTTGTGTCAGCCAATTCTTTGTCTCTTTCAGTGGCTAAGTTTTAAAAAGGGAACGGCCAAGGTTGCCTGTGAGCAAAATATTGACATTTATTTGATACGATGCAATTTTGAAGCAACAAAATCTACTTTGCTCAGGACCTACCCACGCTCATTTAGGCTCTGTTAAAAAAGGAAACATCTTTTTTGAACATAATCTCTTGAAATAACGTAGTCAATTTGATATTAAAATGTTTATCACTCAGCTATCCTTATGAAATGTGTTGGTTAATTGAAACTTTTGACAATTTCATGGCTTAGAATCAAAGCTTTGCTAGTAATATCTAGCCGCGCATATATTCCATGTTCGTGCTGGCCATCTCGTTTAGACCCTGTCCGTTGTGTATTTACAAAGCGGAAATATTTACGAAGTATTCTTCACAAGCTCTCCCCTTGCGTTTCTCCAACGAAATGTGCTACTTAACCAAGTTATTACGTTTTTCTATATCCAACACAAACCAAACATTTAGATCCACAGTAAAGAGGTTCTGCTTCTTGAATATGTAACGTTTTGGCAACCTTATAACTGCTCGAGAAACCGAATTTGCACATTATTATTTCAATAAACGTTAAACTAACAACTCACTCAGTTAAATGAATTTTTTTGTGGAGTTTGAACTCCTCGAGGCCACTGTTGTTCTTTTTGGCTTCCGCATAACAAGCAAATCGAGAAACCTAGGAGATTTGTCTTCGGTTTCCCATTTACAATCCACGTGTTTTTTTGCCCCTTGCCCTTTAAAATGGAAGAATTCAATCACTGACAGGTAAAGAATTACTGAACCATTCATTGCTGAAAACGATAAAAAGAATACTTACTTACATGGCCTTTTTCATAGACAAAATAAATCTGAATGCGACAATAAGAAATGGTTACTGGAACCTTCGTTATGGGTGGGTTTTCTGTGTTCTATGGAAAAGGAACATTTTCTATTCAAATCACCAGTTACCAATTCGTTTATTCGTTTGTTGAAGGTCAACCTGCCAAGGACACGCTCCAAAAGACAAATGAGACCTTCGGAAAAACCGGCATCCGAGACAGCAGTATTTAGGAGACACTAGCATCAAAAGGCAAAAAATTCACGAAAATGCCACCACCATTGTACCAAATACAAGTTTGAGGCAAAAACTCCAACATTAGAGGATTTTCAAGAATAAAAAAAACAGAGTTTTTCATTCTGTTACCGTTAGAAAAACAATCAACTTAACAATGCCAGTGTGCAACTTACATAAAAAATGCAGCCGAAATATATACGTCGTTAAATTCTCCTCCCCAAAATATAAGTCAGAGTTTTGTGTTTCCTGCTTAGGCTGGCTGAATATCTTTAAATTTCTGCCGATTTCAGGCTAAGCATATTCTCGTATCATTTTTAAATTGTACAGTAGCTTACTTTGAATTTCCGTTTTAGAATATATCAGGGTATAAATTACAGTAGGGGTGGCGAATGGTACCTCGAAAAACGTGGGTCTCGGAAAATTTTGGTAGGATCTCGAAATCTCGGAAGCGTTTTTGATAAGTCTCGAAGTCTCGTTTTTGCATTGTTTGTATTTACTTTTTTTGAGTCTCGAAACTTTTTACCAAAGAGTCTCGGGCTCGGATTTCTAACTAGGATCTCGGCGTCTCGGCGAGTCTCGGATTTTACCATTCGCCACCCCTTACAGTTAGTGCAGGTTATTTCGTTTTGTTGGCTAGCCACGGTTTTGTCGTTTAGAGACTGAAACGGAGAAATAATTTCATACCATTAAGTTAATGTAATTATATTGAAACGCCGGCATCAAGACGGCCTGAGTATTAGGAGGCACCAGCTTGAACAGGCCAAAGAGTTCACTAAAATGCCACAACCATTGCACAAAATCACAGTTTGTAGTAAAAACTGCGACATTAGAGAATTGTCAAGAATTAGAAATTGAATTTTTAAATTAGTGTACAAAGACGAAATTTACTGGTATGAATTCTGTTTTAGGAAAACAATCAAATTAACAGTGGCTTCAATGAACGTTAACAACATGAAAGTGCAGTGATATATGCCGTTACAGTCTTTTTCTTTAAATATAAGAAGGGTGTGTTTCCGGCCAAGACTGAATATTCTTATTTTTCTGCCGATTTTTAGGCTGAACATATTCTTAACTGTAATATTTTTAAATTCTTCAGTGGCTTATACATTTCCGTTTTTAGAATGTGTCAGGGTATGAATTACAGTTACTGCAGGTTATTTCGTTTTGTTGGCTAGTCACGGTTTTGCCGTTTAGAGAGAAGAAATAATTTTATACGATTTAGTTAAAAATATGTAATTATATTGAAACACCGTGTTCAAACGGCCTGAGTATTGGAGACACCAGCTTGAACAGGCCAAAGAATTCACCAAAATGCTCCCACCATTGTTCAAAATCAAAGTTTGAGGTAAAAGCTGCAACATTAGAAAACTGTGAAGAATAATGAACCGAATTGTTATTAATAAATAATTAGTGTGCAAAGACGAAATTCACTGGTATGAATTCTGTTACCCGTTAGAAAAACAATCGAAATCCCAATGGCAAAAAACAGAAAAGTGCAGTTAACAAATTTTTAAAATATAAGTTAGAATGTTTTGCTTCCGGCCAGGCTGGATAATCTTATTTTCTGGCGTTTTTAGGCCGAACATCATTCTTATATTTCTTGAAATTCTAGCTTCTGACTTTTCCGTATCAGAATGTATTGGGGTCACTAACAGTTAGTTTAAGGTCCCTAAAGCCAGAATTGGAAGATGTTCTTGACTTTTATCAGCCTTCGTCAAAAAAGTTAGAAAACACTGGATTTTTGATAAATTTATGTGTGGCGGTCTCTATTTTCCTTCGCTTTAAGTGGCTGTTCATCAGAACTCAGTCCTTGCCATCTCCAGCCAGATTTGCGTGGGGCACAGTAGGTCTGTTGATCTTAGACAAAGAAAACTGCGAGCAGTCTCTTATTTTTCTGGCCTTTTGAGTCACAGTAAATCGAGAGCACGCGTGAGGGGCGAGCGGCGAGGAACGAGGGCGCAATCTCGCGCGAAAGGGAAAAAACTTCCCCGGTTGTCCTTTTCCCTCTCTCTGTCCCAATCTCTCCTCCTTTTTAGCATTAATTTGCATAAATTTACTTTTCGCTCGCTGCACGTGGCTCTGAGGAAAGAAAGACGATAAGATGATAAGTTTTCTTTTAAAATGCATCTCCTTAATTAGGCAATCAAATTTGTTAGAATAATAATAATAATAATAATAATAATAATAATAATAATCGTGAGAAGTTGTGGTCAGAACACTGCCAAAGAGAGTGCTCAATACACAATTGTGTAGAGTAGTGTATAGAATTGGGTTACTAAATGAAAACACACATGATTCACTGCAACTCTGAGTTTCGTGCTTACGCACTCATCAGGCAGATTTAATGAAGAAAAAACCTATCAGCCAGAAATGCATTTACATAAAGGAGAACAATAGACTCTAATGTTTCCACTCATAACCTGGAAAGAACAAGCAATTTGTCTTCAAAGGTTGCAAGCTGTGGTTATAACCTTATCATTACTCAATTTTCTCGAAGAATACCTCATAGTAAAACGGACTTTAACGACATTAATTTCCTTGCGCTGTACTGGAAATGTGCATTATTAGTCAGTGACGACAGTCAGTGACTTTGTGGCTCTGTGCAGTCCGCCTTGATACACCGATTCAGCCTAAGACCGGAAGTTGCATGAAAACGAGGCCTAAGGGCTATCTTTCGCGCGAATCTCATAAACATGGCGTCTTCGAGTAAACAAAAGAATTCGAGTCACAAGTGTTGCGCGGCTGCTCTTTGCAATAATCGTTCAGGTAACCGACCAGATATAATTTTTCATAATTTCCCTCTGGACGAAAAGCTTAAGAAAATCTGGGATCAAAAAATGAAGCGTGGCGACAAAAAATGTGTCTCGAACAGCTCACTCTTCTGCTGTTCTGAACATTTTAGTGAGAAAGACTACAGGAAAAGCCTTACCGGCAAAATACGTGATCTTGTAAAGAATGCTGTTCCTTCGATTTTCCCATGGTCAGTTGGCAATGGCGAAGTATCTGAAAGGTCCGAAAGAGCCAAAAGTCGGGAATGCCAAAGGATTCAACTTTCTGCGACCCCATCCAAGAGTATGGAAAATAAACATCACTCATTTTACGATGCACCTGATATCTCTGCAAAGGAGACTCGAGGCGAAGATTCAGATGAAAAACCTTTCGAAGAAGAGAGAGACTTGGTTGCCGAGAATTATGATCTTAAACAAAAGCTGTTTCTTTCAAAATTGCAATTGGCTTGGAGAGGTTTGGATCGAATGATGATGACATTTTTCTACACAGGTTTTCAGAGTTACCAAGCTTTGATAGCATTTTGGAACTTTATTAAACCTTGCTCTGAGTCTCTGATGTCGTGGAACACAGCACGCGAAAAAGGGAGAGAACGTTCCGCAAACAATGCTAATCCATTTCCTTTTTTGCAAGGACAGGAGAAGCAAAGAAACAGAAAGAGAGAAATAGAGCCCATCGATCAGTTGTGGTTGTTTCTAACAAGGGTGCGTCTTGGTTTATTCGAACGTGACTTGGCACACAGATTTAGTGTCTGTAAGTACCGTGTCTGATGTTTTTATTACTTGGGCAAACTACCTTTACATAATGTTGGGAAGTTTGCCTTTATGGCCTTCAAGAGACAAAATAAAACAACACTTGCCAGATTCTTTTAAAGGAAGGTATGAAAATGTACGTGGAATTCTTGATTGCACAGAGCTGAAATGTGAGTTGCCCAAGGATTATCAGAAGCACTCAGAAATGTACTCAGACTATAAATCTCACGACACGTTTAAAGGGCTCATCTGCATTTCACCGAGTGGATGGATAACATTTGTCAGTCAGTTGTATCCAGGAAGAATAAGTGATAAGGAAATAGTGGAGAAGAGTAACTTCTGTCAGTTAATTGAAATGGGGGACCAGTACCTTGCAGACAAGGGCTTTGAGATCCATGACCTAATGGCCCTCAGAGGAGCAAGTTTATATATTCCTCCCAAGAGATTTTCTGCCAATGAACAGTTCATACAAAGCCTGTGTTTTGAGACCATGAGTATAGCAAATGTGCGTATTCATGTTGAAAGAGCAATTAAGCAAATCAAGGCTTGGCATATTTTTAGTCAAGTTCTGCCTCTTTCCAGCTTTGGGCCCATAAATCAGATCTGGACTGTATGTGGCTTGTTAGTAAATTTTCAATATCCTATTATTTCAGTTTAAAGAAAGGAAGCTTTTAGTTTATTGGAAGGGATGGGTTCTAATATCAGGGAACTGGCAAGTGTCTTTTTTAGGATTGAATGTTAAACTAAAGATTCTGAAACTGTTCAGGTCTTGTTACTTTATGCAAGTCTCTGGTTTGGGTTTGGAGGACTTGATATGTGAAAAAGTGAATGCAAAAATTATGCTATCAATTGCACATGGGTAGATTGGGTACTCAGATTAAAAAATGATAAAGACTGACTGTGAATGAAGAAAATATATTTTTTTACAGTAATGATGATGGTGATAATAATATAGAAAATAAAACCAAAATTTTAGTCTTTTTTTCAAAGGTAAAAATTTATCTGTAAGATAAGTTCTAACAAATAACAGTCAAAATTTTCCAAAACAATACACAAAAATATCTAGTTTCACCTTCCCTACCCTAACAACATCCTTTGCACCATCCCATCACTTGCAAAGTGTAACTTGAATACCATTCCTTGTGTTTTAGAACATGCTAAAGTTCTTATTCAGACATTTGTTAGAGTCAACTTATATTTTCCAAAAAACTTATAGTGTTGCTTTGCAGTTCTAATACACAACTGTTTTTATTTTGCAATATATTTCCTGTGAAAAGCAATTAAACAAGGCTTAATTTCATCCTCCCACCTTGACGATGATGTGACCTTAAGAACCAAAACTGGAAATGTGTTGTTGGTAAATATGACAAAGTCAGTTAATGGAATTCCACTGACCCCCATTTGCATCTGGGACTGAAACCAATATTTGTGCTTTTCTTTTACTACAAAGTCAGAGTTCAGTTCGACAAATGGGAAACTGCTTTCCTTTTGATGATTATGCATTGCAGTCTCTGGTGACATTTCCTGCTTGGACTCTAAACACTTTATTTTCACATTCCTATATTCAATGTCACCATTGGCATACACTATTGTTGCAATTCTGTCAGGGCTTGCTGCAAGAACATCATTTTCTTTGTCTAAAATTAATCCGACTTCTTGAACTGTAACTTCCTTGATGTCTGGCAATGACAAGAGATATTCTTTGTACATATCAGCTGCCACAGGTTCATTTTCAATACCAAAGATCAATCCTTTACTTTTATAATTAAGACGTTTAGCTTGTGAATAGCTAACAATTTTTTGGGGTGCTCCTTTTATTGAAATTTTTTTTACTAAATTTTCTGGTAATTTTGACCTCTGTTTTTGCATATGAGAAAATACATCTTTACAGATACTGGCAGTTATTCTGTTTTGCTTTTGTTCAAACCAAGCAGGATTCGTTAATTGTCCTCTTGTTGCCATTTCAATTTGCTTTTGCTTGTCTGTTAGAGTTTCAATAAATAAAGTTTCTGTTTGGGCTGTTGGCAGTTGTACTTCAGATGGATCAATTGTACTTTCAGTAAACTTGAAATATTCTTTTCTTGTTGTTGGTTATTAACATTACAATTGCAGCTGATATCTGCTGAAGCTGTAGCTCACCATAATCATTGGAAGGAGTGCTAAGGGGTGCCATTTCTGATTCACACTGCACAGTGGAAGGTGGAGCAGAGATTTCATGATTCAAACATGAATTTGAATTCAGTGCTTGCCCATTTGAGACAGGATTCACATTCTCTTTACCAGCAAGGGAAGAACTACTAAAATAGGGTACTACGAAATTTGGAGACTGTCGGGAATAATCTTGAAGTTGCTTATGAATCATTGAACCTTTAGCAACGGTGCCAACTATAGTCATTACTGTTTGAATTGTCTTTTCCTCTGGTAACATAACAGCAAAGGGTAGACGAGCATTTATTTTCTGAAGATCTTGCCTCAGCTTTACAATTCCATCAGCATCAAGCTCCTGTGATGTCAATGGTCTGGGATCATAAAACTGAGAGTCAATACTCCTCTTCTTCCTACCAGGTAAGTCAGACGCATGTCTTGGTTTTGTTAGTTTTAAAGCCATCACTGGAGAGAACTCTACTTCTCGTCTACCCCCTTTTCCCCATTCAGCTCCATTCCCTTGGTTTTGATGTGCAGCATCTGTTATCAGGAGTGATATTTTTTAGCTCTGACTTTCTCGTCATGTCCTCAAGTTTCCATATGAGTGCCATAACATGACAACAACACCCACTGTTGGAAGCCAGACACTGCCTATCACACTTTGCTGCTAGAATCTTTGGGGTCCCCCTTTGTTTACAAACCATTTTCACCTTGTATTTAACGTTCCTCTTATAGCAAGCCCAACAGCAAGCACGGACGTATATGATGTTATTTTCTGTGTCATTATAGACCTGTAAATCGTGCACAAAATTGACCATACGGAGGCCTTTGTCATTTGAGTTTATAACAACTGCTGCATTGGTAAATTTCTTCATGGATTTACCGGAATTTTTTACCTGCTCAAAAGCATCCATAGGCACAAATGGGGGCAAAGCAGAAAAGTCCTCTGAAAATTGAGTGTTTTCATCCGGTGGAAAAGTGTCTAAAATCGAACTACATGAGCTTGCTTGTTGGTCGATCAGCTCAGTCTGAACTGTTTCGATATTAAGGGTCTTTAGCTTTTCAACCTTTGCTTTCGTGTAGCTCCTCTCAGGATCAGGGTCGTAAACTTTGTCTCTGTAGTAAGGAATCGCGTTGAATGCCTTAACCCTGCCCCAGAAAAGGAAGAAATCTCAAATTAAAAGCAGAAAAGAAGAGATTTTAGCGAAAACGAAATTCTTTTGACTAGCGTGGAAGGTTAGATAACAGTGTTTATGTAATGCAGGTGCTGCGAAACTTACTTTTCGACAAGATCTTTCTTCAGTCCCTGTTGGTTCAGTCTTCTGCATTTCAACCAAAATTTCAATTGTGGAATTGTCCATTTACTTATGTCTTCTCCATTTTTCACGGATGAACATAGAATGTCTTCTGGTGTAAGGTTTACATCAGAAGACATTCCATGTCTTCCACGCAAAGTCTCGGTGTTTTCCGCCATGATTTTTGAGATTCGCGCGAAAGATAGCTCTTAGGCCTCGCTTTCATGCAACTTCCGGTCTTAGGCTGAATCGGTGTATCCCTATGAGGGTATATCTATGACAAAATTCAATAACCTAAAAGTGAAAAGGGTTAAGTCAAATCTGAAATATACCGAGTCAAAGTTGGTAAATGAAAGACCACGGTAAGAGGAAGAAATACTAAAAAAGCCACTATCATATAGGTATGAGGGTATATCTATGACAAAATTCAATAACCTAAAAGTGAAAAGGGTTAAGTCAAATCTGAAATATACCGAGTCAAAGTTGGTAAATGAAAGACCACGGTAAGAGGAAGAAATACTAAAAAAGCCACTATCATATAGGTGTATGAGGGTATATCTATGACAAAATTCAATAACCTAAAAGTGAAAAGGGTTAAGTCAAATCTGAAATATACCGAGTCAAAGTTGGTGAAAGAAAGACCACGGTAAGAGGAAGAAATACTAAAAAAGCCACCATCATATAGGTATCGCGCAGAAAAAGGCATCGCGCTAAAAGGCAACACGCAAAGAGGCATAACGCAAAAAGGCATCACGCAAAAAGGTATCACGCAAAGAGGCATCACGCAAAGAGGCATAACGCAAAGAGGCAACACGCAAAAAGGCATCACGCAAAAAGGCAACACGCAAAAAGGCAGCACGCAAGGAGGCGTTTTTTTAGCCACAGGGCTGTTTAGCTTTAATCTGCAAGTTTGAAGTCTCTCGTGACCATACAACTAGCTGCACAAATGCTGGTCAAAGTTAACCTTAAAATGCTACACTAACACTTTTGTGAAAATTGACGCACAAATGGAGGGCGAATGCCGAAGGATCATTTCCTATCTGCAAGGGTATTCTTGCCATAAGCCTTACTGTAATAAACTGAGTAATCATAAACCTACAGCACATACAATTCGCTCTACAAGAAGAACAATTTATACTGAATGCGGGGCAAGATTAAAGAATTAGCATTCATCAAACATACTTAGTTTGTATTTGTCCCTCTCCTTTCACTCAATATTTTAATATTGAATCTGACAGTCTGATGTGCTACAATCTGTAAACCGGTTACTGTAACTGAATTACTTTATTAATTTAATATGCGATTTGTTTGGTGTCGCTTGATGTACCCGCAATGAAGCTTGCTGACTGCTTCCAACTGACACAATGCGAACATTATTTTTTGGTTGGTTTTTGTTCGAAATTAAGTAGTATTTTTAGAAAGCAATACCTATGATCCTGGTCCTCGTCTTTACTATTGATGCAAATCTCCAGGATGCGTGATGCGTGCAGACGGGTTGGATGTTGTGTCACGATGTCACAAAAAGCTTATGTTTCATCATTTTTTAAGCACCGCAGTTTCCTCTCGCAATTCAGGAGAGATGTGATTTAAAAGCTGAATGATGCCGACTCTGACTGACTTTGCTCTATTTAAAAGTAAAACGTGAAAGTACTGTTATTGTAGAAAATTTTAATAATAATCTTGCTCAGTTGTCACGCGCTGGCGCCACGGAGTCTGGCGGCAACAATACCTTTTTTTCAGTACGAAAACCAAGAATCCTTATCGATTGTAAACTTTCACAATGAGTCATATATAACTGGCATGTATTTTTCTTCTAGTTAAGAATGATCTCCCGGTTTCGCAAATAAAACCCCCGTGACGGACAATTCTTGTAACTCAGCAAACTGTTTCAATCAGATTCGTGGTTTACAAATATTTGTACGAAACACACCGAACGGTCCAGATAAGAAAAGCGAACAGTGGAATAGACATGATCTCGAACAAATTTCGGTACATTAATGAAAACAATTTTAAAAATCTGTCTACAGTCTGGTTTGTTGCGATTAGCTCTTCGCTACCTATTTATTTTATATGCGTGTTGGTTGTGTTTTCGGCAGGAACGATTTCTATGATTTTGGCATCCTTAGGAAAGAATGGAGGAATTTTAAGAAAATATTATTCTTTTTCTTTGTATGAAAACGTTCGAGATTAATCGGCACATATCTAAAACCGCATTTTTACAAAAAAATGTAAATAATTTCGTTATTTTGCTCAGATAAGATCTGTTTGGAAAGAAGAGGGACAAATACAAACTAAGTAACTAAGTATGTTTGATGAATGCTAATTCTTTAATCTTGTCCCGCATTCAGTATAAATTGTTCTTCTTGTAGAGCGAATTGTATGTGCTGTAGGTTTATGACTACTCAGTTTATTACAGTAAGGCTTATGGCAAGAATACCCTTGCAGATAGGAAATGATCCTTCGGCATTCGCCCTCCATTTGTGCGTCAATTTTCACAAAAGTGTTAGTGTAGCATTTTAAGGTTAACTTTGACCAGCATTTGTGCAGCTAGTTGTATGGTCACGAGAGACTTCAAACTTGCAGATTAAAGCTAAACAGCCCTGCGGCTAAAAAAACGCCTCCTTGCGTGCTGCCTTTTTGCGGGTTGCCTCTTTGCGTTATGCCTGTTTGCGTGATGCCTCTTTGCGTGATACCTTTTGCGTTATGCCTGTTTGCGTGTTGCCTTTTTGCGTTATGCCTCTTTGCGTGATGCCTTTTTGCGTGATGCCTCTTTGCGTGATACCTTTTTGCGTGATGCCTTTTTGCGTGTTGCCTCTTTGCGTTATGCCTGTTTGCGTGATGCCTTTTTGCGTGATGCCTCTTTGCGTTATGCCTGTTTGCGTGATGCCTTTTTTCGTGATGCCTCTTTGCGTGTTGCCTCTTTGCGTGTTGCCTCTTTGCGCGATGCCTTTTTCTGCGCGATACCTATATGATGGTGGCTTTTTTAGTATTTCTTCCTCTTACCGTGGTCCTTCTTTTACCAACTTTGACTCGGTATATTTCAGATTTGACTTAACCCTTTTCACTTTTAGGTTATTGAATTTTGTCATAGATATACCCTCATATATCCCGAATGGAAGGCACTAGATAACATCGACCTAAACCAGATGAGTCATCAGAGAGCTTAAGCAAAGACGTTTTTGAGCGACGCACGTCAACCGGAAGTGAGGTTTTCTCCCTTACTATATGCCTTGACCCTAAGAAATTTGTATTGAAAAGTTTCTTTTCTCTTATAAGGACGATTTACCTGAGAGTTTGAACCAAACCATCGCCTAACGATTCAAAACGTCCACTTCCGGTTGACGTCCGTCGCTCAAAAGCGCTGTTGCTTAAGCTCCCTATCGATATGTCAGCGGCGTCTTACAAAATGAACCCTCAACTTCCGCTCATTTGATCGATCGCTGCGAGGATGTTAATTTCAGTTAAAAAAGGGGGTCAATTTTTGACATTAACAGTTGTTATTACTAAAAACTGTTAAATCTACCATAGACTCAGCAGTATTGCGCCGAATTATGTTCCGAGGAACTTAGCTGAGGCTCAGGTTTCGGTCGATGTTATTTAGTGTCGACACGTTACGAAATACTATCTAACATCGACCGAAACCAGGTTTCAGTGACAGAAGCTAAGAGGAGAAGACAGCGTTTTACTGATAAGTATGTACTTTATTGACATGTTATGTTGTTTAAAAAGTAAAATCTAAGTTTAAATAAACAAAGCTTGCAAATAATACTTGTAAATAAAAGATCAGGCAAAATAAGCTAATAGCTTACTTTCAATCCGGGGGGGGATCCCATATGGAAGGGGCGGGGATGTTCGTAAGAAATCTGGATTCCTTCCTCTGCTAAGGTGCTCTGCAAACTGGATGTAGTTAGGTTTTATTAGTTTTAAAGTCATGATGCAACATGTATGTTTTTGTCATCAATGGGTTGTAGGAGTCCAGCAGTCTGGTGAAAAAGTTTCATAATTTATTATTATTATCATTATTATTAGGAGACTCAATTTAGTGTTGTCTGACATTGAATTTATAAGGCATTGAGAACACTATATATTTTTTATTATGTTATTTTCTTCTTTTTTTAATCAGTAAGTTTCTTAGTAAGAAGTAATGCGTTAAACCTTGAAAATAGTTTTATAGTAATTTTTAGAACACACCTTAATGATATTATTTTTATAGTTCTGGTAAATATTTTAGAGTTTTTTAGAGTCTTGATTTATGTAGTTATATAATAATTGTTAGTTTTTATCTATCAACATTGTACATAGTTTTTATATTTTTTTGATAGTTGATCTGTTATAGTAATTTTTCTTTTTGTCATTTTTAGTTGCCCAGGGCACCCATTTTTAACAGCTTCAGCTGATGGGTTTACCCTGGTTAAATATGTTATTATTATTATAATTATTATTATTATTATTAATATTATTACTTTTCTAATCAAAATTCATAGACATCACTGTACTAAGAGACAAATGGAAGCTGAAAATATTCACCTTTCCCATAAGGTGAAAAGAGTGATCCTCAGGTTTAGGAAGAGAAATATACACACGGGGTTCCATTTTAACTGGTGCTTGGCTCTCTCCAGAAAGCGATTTCCTAATTAGTTTCGACATGCTTACCTTGTTACTTTTAGTGTTGTCTAAAATCTGGAAAATTTTGTGAATTAGTTTCTTTGTAGAATTTATCTATAAAAAAATTAATCCATGTAGAAGTACTGTCCTTGTTATGGGGATATTTTATTATCTTTCTCACATGAATCTTTGCAGGGCAGTCACATTTTTGGTGTCTTGGACTATAAACCGGCGCTTGATGTGATGGTAGCTATGATCAGGAACATTCTCCTCAAACAGTTATGATAATATCTAAATGATTAAAAAAATATTACCAACTTACTTGATTTCCTGTCTGGAATTTTTGAAAAGGAAAATGAACTATAAAAGTGTGTATGAAGTACCAGTAAGTGGATGGGATGGGTATGTTAAGAGAAGAGCTAGGGTCCTGCACTGTCCAAAATTTCCATTGAGCCATCAACCTATTTTCTCTTTTCCTATGGCTTGAGTATTAGTAGCAATTTTCATTAAAATGTGGGCACTAGGTTTTTGCCTGCAGTCTGGTGTCCAAAAAATTAGGGGGCTGCCGTAACAGTGGGTGGGTGGATCAGGCCAGGGGGTCAAAACTAGTGGGGTAGGAGGGGGTTCAGGTGCGGATCCAGGGGAGGTGAAATGGGTGAATTTTCACCCCCCCCCCCTTTTTCTGAGCCCCCTTCTTTTTTTTTTCTTATTCCTCAAATATTGATGCACAGATCTCAAACACCTCAACCAGACTTTGGTTCTATTACATTATTACAAAAATTCACCCCCCATTTCAAAATCCTGGATCCGTGCCTGGGGTTGTTTTGACACAACCCATCCAGCAGTGTTCAGTAGAGGTTTTGACTGGTAACTTCCTTTTTCTTAATTTGCCCTAGCCAGCTGAATCAGGCCTTAGTTTAGAATGTTTATCATGATAATTGCAGAGCTCAGTGGGAGGCGTGGACAGTCACCCATTGTCCTGGGTGCATGGGAGGGTCAAGTCAAAGTCTTGATACCAAGGACACACTTAGCATAGGACCTGTAGGGCTCCGACCTGTAGACACTCACTAAAGCCATGTTTTCATAAATTCAGTTAGATATCAAACACCTGAAAAAGGAATTTGTCGGTGAAGAACCTACAATACATTTTATTTCTTTGAGGGTGTAAAGGTTTGGGATTGGGGTATGGGGCAAGGAAAAATTGGGACATGCATTATAGACCTGCTGTATATATGTTAGTAGTAATAATTAAACCAAGGATCCTCTTGTGCAGTATAGGCGGAGGGTACTTCCCTTGAACCATAAGGGGCTGCTATGCAGAAAGACCTTAACTACTGGAAGGCTTTTGACTGAGATCTCTCCTTATGCCACTTGGTCAAGTACCCTCCCCTGGATTGTGCTGGTGCTTACATCCTCTTACATTTTCTCTTTAGCTTCTTTTCGTTTCAGTGCCTTGTTTCAGTCCGGTCCATTTTGGCATTCCAGGATCTATACACCAACAATTTAAAATGGAATACCATCAAACCTCAGACTGCAGCCTGCCGTTTCCTGCGAGTCAGCCCATTGAATTTTGTGATTTTTTGGCTTTTGAGTCTTTCCTTTCTGGCCTGGATTAAAGAATAACGATGGTCGACAAAAGTGATTCTTGAACTGTAAACTCGTGGAAAATAAAAATAAGGACTCTTGTACAAAATGCTTACCATTGTTGGAAAATCCCCCTGTCTGTTTAAATATCATGAAACGGGTAGTAGTGGCAATTTCATACGCTTTAATAAGCTCCTCTGCTCTTTTTTCGTCCTCTACGTATCCCGAATAAGGATCTAAAGCGACTGAGAATAGAGATGCCCACGGTGTATGTGCTGTTTCTTCTCCCGCCATTGTCCTTCTCAGAGGACAATTCTCTCAGAAAATTTTAGATTTCGCGTCAAATGTTGACACCTGATTAAATAATTTTCCAAACTTTTTAAACTTTCTAAGCTGAGAGTCGAAAAAGCTGAAATACAACTGTTTGAGACTCTAAGGACAGCAATAAACACACCCTTGCTCGATTTATTTTATTCGGGTTTTTGAAAATTTTTGTTTAATTTTTTTTTTCAGAACCACGGCAGAGATCCGGTTAGGTTTCGGTCGATGTTAGATAGTATTTCGTAACGTGTCGACACTAAATAACATCGACCGAAACCTGAGCCTCAGCTAAGTTCCTCGGAACGACCATAAGCCACGTAATTCGGCGCAATACTGCTGAGTCTATTGTAGGTTTAACAGTTTTTAGTAATATCAACTGTTAATGTCAAAAATTGACCCTTTTTTTAACTGAAATTAACATCCTCGCAGCGATCGATCAAATGAGCGGAAGTCGAGGGTTCATTTTGTAAGACGCCGCTGACATATCGATGACTCATCTGGTTTAGGTCGATGTTATCTAGTGCCTTCCATCCCGAATACCCTCTCGCCTCTCTCGCCCCAAGCGTCCTCGGTAGAACAGTGCGCCTGTTACTTGTTGCGTTAAAGATGGCGGATCATTGGGTAGCGGAGGTTTTTCCTCCCAGATTTCAGTTCTCAAGCGTAAATGAGATGTTGCAAAATAACAGAGAAGACGAAACGGAGAACAAAAGGACTCTTACTGGCGATGAAGTGTATCGTAAAGTTTATTATGATGAGGAAAAAGCCAAGAAACCAAGTGATGAACAATCAAATTCCAAACGACGTCGTCCTCGTGGAAAGCGCCAGACTGATCCCAGTGACACAAGCAGAAAAGAGAAGAAGATTGAGATGGAGTCACAAACTAAAAACGATGGTGAATGTATATGGAGTCAAAGTGAACTGAAGATGCTACGAAAGTTTCTTCAAAAAGCTAAGATGCAAAACCTTCAACTTGCTGCACTTCTGGAATCGGCACAAAGCGAAATAAGAATGTGGAAAGAAAAGTTTAAAGATGTGACCGAGTCAGAGGATCTCGTAAAAAATAGATTACAAGTTCTGAAAAAGAAGTATGAACGATTGAAAGTTAACTATAGAGCATTGAAGGAAGACGTCAGAAAGTATCACAACAACTTGAAAGTTACAAGGAGAGATTATCAAGAACTAGAAAAGGAGAAAAACGATATTGAGAAATCCTTCAGCGAAACAAAATTTAAGCTGAACAGAGAGAAACTCCACAGTGAGCAGCTTCAAGCAAAGTTAGAGAGGAGAGAAAGGGAATTTGAGGAAAGTTTGAAAAGTTGTGAATTCTTCTTGGAACAACAACATTTACTTGAGAAAACAAAGTTGCAAAGAGACATTTATAGACTGAGAGAGGAATGCGAAAAGCAGAAGGAAGAAAACAACTTAAATAAGAAGGCACTTGAACACCTAAGGACCCATTTTGCCAACCTGCAGATACTTGGAGATAGTACAGAGAGAAGTAAAGAAAGAGATAATGTGCTTAGTGTTGTAGATATTGACTATCTGCCAACATAAATAACACTCTGAAATGGTCAGAAAGTCATCAAGCTGTGGTGAATGGTTCCTCAAAAAACGTAGCTCTTAGAAAATTTTTGCTCAATCTCAAAATCTCAAAAGCTCTTGCGATGAGTCTTGAAGTCTCTTTTTTGCATGTTTTTGCATATCAGAGTCTCATTTTTTTTTTGCTGAAGTGTTTTGTCTTTTTGGATTTGTCATTTATTTGTTTGGTTTTCAGCAGTCAAGTTTTTCAGGGTTCAAGGGCACAAGTTCTCAAACTTTGTGGGGAACTTGGGACAGTGTAGCACAACTTGCATTTTGAGATCACATTTACCCTACCTTCTGTTAATGCTGCACTTACTTGATTCAATTATTGTTGCCTCTCCTACTCAGTTTTGGTATAATTAAGTCTCAGCTCGGATTTTCTAGAATTGTTGAGGTCTCAGTCTCAGATTTTCAAACAGGGGACTCTGCATGTTGGGAAATCTTGGATCTTACCCAGCTTCGCCACCCCCTCATCAACAAAGATAACAGTTAGGATTTAAAGAGTGCTGGCTTTCTCTGAACTTTCCTGGCAGCCTTGTAATGTATCTTGGTATTTTAAGAAAATTGGGGAGGGGGGGCTGAACTTTTCTCTGTGAAGCTACGTAACACTGATAACAGCTAACTTTCTCAATCTTTCCTTGCGTAAAACAATTTTTTGCCATTTCGCAAAATCTTACTGCAAGAAATGAAATTCTCTTTGTTTGGAGAAGCATTGGTCAGATTCCAACTTACCTGTCTAATTATGTGGCTTCCATATTTTTTATACAACAGCCCACATAGAGGAGATGTCTTATAAAAAGAGCATGTGCTGGTATATCTGCTGGAAAACACTTTCCTGCCCTCAGGGTTCTACTCTAAATATTGTAATATTAATATTGTACATGTAGGGAGTCAAAGCTCTGTACCTGTGAAGACCAAGGTGCCAAGAATATAAATTTTATACAGGCCAAACAACTTAAGAACAAAAGTGAGTCACCAGGGGCCACAAGGTATGACTAGAATCTGTCCAAAATAACTATTTGCAACTGAAAAAAGGCAGCTTCCTTCCCAGTTTTGGTCTGGTCCCGGGAATCGAACCCACAACCTCCTGCCCTGCAGTCAAGTGCTCTACTGACTGAGATAACCCTGCTGCGGTTAAAATCTAACTTGAACGACTGTATTGTCAGGGATGACTGTATTCATGTATTAGCACAATTCAATTTAAACATGCAATTAAATTTTACACACTGTCTTTTTATGCCATACTTTTTAAAACTTTACAGGGAGCAACCAGAACAATGTTTCTGTAAAAATAATGTATCATATGCCTCCATAAAAAACAGCAATAAGGTACTAGGATTGGGCCATTTAACTATGACTTAGGTCACAGTTAAGTTAAAACTTAAACTCGCATCATTTATAAAGGGGTGTTCCCTCTTGGGATTAGTAAGATCAAGTAATCCTGCAAAAGATAAATATTAAACAGGACCAGCAGTGCTACCCCCTACCTCTATTGTTGCTATTAAAACTGTTACTGTCCCCAGCATAAGACAAAGTGAGATCTGGGTACAAGATTAAGGAGAATCTTATTGGTAAAACCAGAGAGACTATGGTAAAACAGAGACTGCAGGGCTGGTGATCTGTGGACTAGTGTGGTCTTACTATCATTTGCTATTTTTTATTTATTTTATGATTAGTAGCTTTAGAGATGTCCTCCCTCCTTGAATAATTCCAAAATATTCCCTTGATCAAGAAAGAATTAATGATACTCAACAATTTTCCCCCTCTTTTCTCTCCACTACATGTACATTTTCTGCCCGCCACTTAAAAAACACTTAAAACCAGTTGAATCAGCAACCCTATAGCTACATTTGGCTGCATAGAAATTTACCTCCAGGAAGTGGTAACAATGGACAGCTGTTTCTCATATATTTGGGGTCACAACAGTGGCAGATCCAGACCTTCAGATAAGGTGGGGGGGGGGGGGTGGTCATCCAGACCCTGAGAAGAGGTGGGGACCGGTCTCCAAAAAAATTTTTTTCAGCCCTTTGGGCCCCAGTGGTGTAAAAATAAGGGGGGGGGGGGCGGCAAGCCCCCAGGCCCCTCCCCTACATCCCCCACTGCACTTGCATAGCACAGCAGGGGCGGATCCAGGATTTTCTCGGAGAGGTCGTACCACTAGGGACTGACTACAATATGCATTTTAACTACCATTTTACATAAATTCTTCAACCTCATCTCATGTTTTTCTTCAACACAAATAAACCACAAAGTTTTATTTTTTTGCAGAACACTAGTTGTATTAGAAAGCCACAGGTCATCACAGGGGGATGCACACACCCTGCACCCTCCCCCTAAATTTGCCCCTGTAGTTGTGAGTCTAACCCACATTTTCCCTTTGATAACTGCAAAAGCACTCCTTTAAATTCCAGCTAGCTCCATGTTAGCTGTTGCCTGGAACTGTGACGCAGTCTTGCTTGGCAATGTAAATGGAGGAAAAATAGGGAATGCATGTCGCTGACATAAAATTATTTCATTCAGTAATTTAACCACCTGAAAGGAACAGCACGTCACTTCCACACAGTTGTGCGGCTAACCCACCCAACCTCCACCCCCACCCCCTGAGCAATACAAGCACCTATTTACTACAAAGAAAGCTTTGTTTCGGTTGTTTTTTTGCTGTTTCAAATTATTTAGCAAATCAATATTGTTTTAACCCAAGAATAAACCACTGTCTTGGAAAGGGCTCATTGGAAGCAGTGAAAGTCAAACTCCATAAAGATTGTATAAGAGTATGACTTGCATTCCTTTTGATGATACAGTAGTTTATGATTATATTCCAGTTTTTAAAAAATCATATATTTGCCGACAAGTCAATTGTTTTCCCCTACGATTTCGCGCAATTTTTCGGGCTTTTGTTTTTTGGATCAATAGCTAGCCATATATGGTTGCCGAGAGAAGCCTAGCAACACTCGATAACAAAGACATGCCATTTACAACCATTATGCAAGTGAGCAGATGAGCAATCAGTGTATTTGAAGCACAAGAGACGTGTTTGTATTCGATTAAAGGCTGCAGAAGTCGCTTTTAAGGCTTCGTAAATGTTTGTTATGAGGAATGAAAAGGGGAACGAAAATCTCTACTTCGAATCGAGCGCTTCGATTGAACACGAGTCAATATCGCCGGGAGTACAAGAGCGGTGCTGTCTACCATGGCGAACTTGAAGGGACGAAGAAAAGTGGGAAAGGAATTTTTAAGTGGCCAAATGGAGCTTGTTACGATGGAGAATATGTTGATAACACAAGGCATGGTTATGGGAAGCAATTTTGGCCAGACGGATCGATTTATGAGGGACCATTTGTGCGAGATCTACGGCATGGCCATGGTACCCTAGCATGGCCAGATGGCGAGGTAAGGTCTGAATTAAGTGAAGGTAGGGGCTCTTTCTTCTGAGATTGCTTTCCATGGAATCATTTAAACCTTTTTTATTTATATGATTAGCCATTTGAAAGTTCTTTCAAGAGGATAAACTTAGAGGTTTTGTTAGAACGTTCAATTAAGCTTAAAATAAGCTTATGTTTTCGAGTATGTTCAAAATAAATTAAGATTAGAACGAGTAATTTCCTGTTCTAAACACCATTATTTTTCACAGTTTCTTGACAGAAATTTTACGCTTCGTCTGTGCAAGACCCAATGTTATGAGTTTATCCTCGAAAGCTTCTCATGATTTATTAACAACATGCAGAAAAATAAATTTCTGATGGCATGTTTGTAGACTGCAAATTAAAGCTTGTTCGCCGCCTTAAGTTACAATTATAAAATTCCTTCGCGTTATTTTAGGTCAGATGACTTTGCAAATTACACTTAATTGTTAGAGATGTGAAATTTTCACGTTTCTTTGTAGATTTTACACCCAACAGCTTTATAATCCATTCATATGTGAATATTACACCTGGCCACGGGTCTAAATTAATAATTCAGGTTAAAATTTTTTAACCTTAGTAGAGTTCATTCCCTATTTCCTTTGAATGCTAGCCCTAATTATTCAAGATCTAGGGAACAAGGGAAATTGGGAATCAACCTAGGTTAAATAATTTAACCTGAATATAATTTAGACCTGTACCAAAAACGATAGAAGTGATCATGGCAGGATACATTTGTGGACAATTCACTCTTTTCATGTTGACCACAATGCACCTTGTTCACCCCCCCCCCCCCCAAATTTTGCATAACTATTGTCTTTGATTTATCTCGGCATGACTGTAATACCTAGGAAAAATTTCAAAGAAGGGTGACAGCTGTATTTAATTTTTTTTTGAGGGGGGGGGGGGGGGTAAACAAGGTGCATTATGCAAGTCTCAGAGAAAAGAGCAAATGAAAGTTCAGGGGGGGTACTGCCATATATGGGCTATATAGGTATGTGCCACTGTGAAGGGTATGGTTTTCAAGCAGTTTACTCTGGGATAGGGTGTATAAATCAGAGAGTTTGGGTCTTAGTATCATTTTCCAGGAAACTGATCCATTGGTTGAAGATTTTAGTCTACACTCGGGAAACCGGGAATTACCACTCAAAAAGTAAATATGGGAAAAAGCAAATTGGCAAGTTTAAATTAACGCAACTCGGCTTAAAAGCTACTTTAGGATAGGGGGTATTTCGGGAGTTTAGTCTTGTATCTAGGGTAGAAAAATTCATCTGAAGTTGCTCTGTTCCAGGGGTCCCAGTGGAACAATATCCCCACCAAAAAATTCCTAAAGTACCCCCCGGGTGAAAGACTCAGAGTCATTATTTTCTGCAAGCATGAATCCTTTATATAAGAGGGGCGGCAAATAGTACCTGGAAAATGTGGGTCTCAAAAAATTGTTGTCTCAGCTAAAAAATCTCAGAAGCATTTTTGATGTGTCTAAAAGTCTCGTTATTTGCACGTTTTTTAGTCTCGGAGTCTCAGTTTTTTTGGCAGAGGGTTTCAGAGCTTCTGATTTGTCCTTTTTTTCTTGTTTCCATTTGGGATTGACAAGCAGTTTTTTTGTTGGAGTCATTATCGCATGACTGCCTGCTAGAGTAGATTTGGTCAGATTTTGTTTTGAAAAAATAATGCGATTCAGACTATCAGAAATACCTTTTTCATTCAGTCAATTTTTTTTGAAATTTTGATTGGATGTCAAATGGAACTTAATTTCTAGCCTGAATATCGGGCCATTTCTGGTGGTGGTCCTTTCTGGTCAGTATGATTATTCATACAACCTGGAAAGTAATACATTTTATTTTAATTAGTACCGTGGAGTTTTTGGAATTTTAGGAAATTAACCTTTTTTTGGGGGGGGGGGGGGGGAGGAGGAATTTTGTAAACCTTTTAGATCTACACTGTAATGAAATATGTCTTAGAGTCATCAAAGTTAACATGAGTGGAGAAAATATAAAAAAACTCTCTTAATAGTGAAATTCTTCTCTGTCAGACTTATAATATTGTGTTTTATAATAATCTTCAAATGAGCTGAGTATGGCCATCTTTGTTTGTCGTTAGAGCTACAGCGGAGAATTTTACCATGACAGAAAACATGGTAAAGGAGTATACACTTGGCCAGATGGTACAAAATTTGATGGATACTTTGAAAATGATAAGAAAGAAGGATTTGGAACATTCACATTCCCAAGTGGCAACAAATTTGAGGTTTGTATGTTCATCAATAAAAATTATTATTACATGTTAAGGCAATATTAAAACTTGTGTTTTTTAAGGGAGTGTACTGTTGTTAGTTATGTTGCTGGAGAGAAGGTGTGGCATTAACTGTACATGAGGAAAGTGTTGTTGTAGAGGAAATAAAGGAAGTGGAACTGAGATCTCATCGTGTGCAATTTATGACAGAAGTTATAATGAATTGGGTTACAGCCACAGGGTCATGCACCCAGCAGACTTCCAGTAAAGAAGTTAAGATGTCTGTTACATAAAAGGAGAAAAGTAAGGGTATTTGTATGGAAGGGTATCCTGAAAAATGTCATTTCTTACTATTATATTCCTCCCCATTCACAATTAATCGACCACCACTACACCAAAGTGAACACTCCCATAGCATCTTGTTATGTTTGAATTGGCTTATGTTTTGTCACTTTGCAGGGAATTTATAGAGGTGATGAACGAGACGGGCCAGGAATAATGACTTATACTGACAGTGAACAAGATGTTGGTTTATGGTGTGGAGAACGCCTCATAAAACTTTGTTCAGTGATGGATAGTGCATTTCTTTTTCAACATTACTCAAATTACAATGTAAATGCAGGGAACAACCTTTCAGGCAGAGTGAGGCGAGCCAACACTGCAAAACAGGACATCAGAAACATGTCACCTTCCTTGCAAGACTTTGAGGGAGTTGAGGACAGTAAACTGCAGTCTCAGATTCCAAATTCATTTTCATTTTCAGATATTTTAGAAGGTGTGCGAGGTGATAAAGGTCCTAAAGGACCAATTGAACAATCTTCAGAGGAGCTTTTAAAGGCCGCTGCTGCAGGAGACTGCTTTAAAGTTCGAAATTTGATTGAGAGTGGGAAAGTTCATGTGGATGTTGCTGACAAAACAGGATACACTGCACTATTGGCTGCCTCGGTAAGTAGCTATAATACATGGTGTACCTTTGGCAAATCCTAAATCTTACTCTTGGTTGTTATTTTATTTCCATATGTATGACATGAGTTTGAAGCAAACAAGTTAGAAACAAGCATATGATGCAGAGAGTCTTAGATAGCAAGTTGCTTGGGGGGAATTCTCCCCCATCCTCCCTCCTAGATCTGCCCCTGAAAGTACAGTGTAAAGTCAATCTATTTTTTTTATTCCCCAAGGTTAATTGTCACCGTGACGTCATAAACTGCTTGCTGGACAATGGTGCCAATGTGAACAAGTTAAATGATGAAGGATTGTCAGTTCTTGCAGCCTGTCATGTTCTGTTCTACACAAAACACACTTGGAAGGACAATATTGCTGAAAACATTCCTCATGAAAACTTGTTCAATTGTGTACAGGAGGATCGACAGAAAGGGATTTACATTCATCGCAATTACCGTCAAAATGCAGCTGTGGAAGATGCTAAAATAGAGACAATAAGCTCTGAGTCAGGAGAAGTGGATATAAATTCTGAGGATGAATTTGTAGAGAACTGCACTGAAAGAGAGAACAACCAAGTTGAAGGCAATGATCAAAGGACTTACAAGATTATTGAATTTAAAGACAGAAAGTTTGGAAATAAGGATAAATCCAGTCATGAACTAGAAAAAAATTTAAGCAATAATTTAAAATTAGACCTCAAGAAAAATGGTTTTATGAAAGACATTGAGAAACAAGGAATGGAAATAATCATTGACTCCAGTGTTGAAAATGTACTTGATACTGGTATGCTGACACCGAACAGTAATGCATCTGTGACGCATGACAATGTTGTTGATAAGACCAGCAAACTCAACTTAATGGACCCATCATTGTTTAGTATGATGAGTGCAGTGAGCAGCACAAGGCAGCTGACAGAGTCTGGAGATGAATTGTGCAGTGAAAACAGCATG
This sequence comes from Porites divaricata, assembly GCA_038088405.1. NCBI lineage: Eukaryota > Metazoa > Cnidaria > Anthozoa > Scleractinia > Poritidae > Porites > Porites divaricata. The sequence continues at coordinate 17,318,575 of JBBMOI010000010.1, read as the reverse complement.
GAGCAAAACAAGCAAGTGTTGCTGGCTGTTCAGAGGTAACACAATGTAAACCACCATCTTACTCTCAAATGTAATGGCATGGGAATCTTGATGATTCTTACAGCTTTCAAATGTGAAGTGTCAAAGATGGGTACTTTGGTAGCACATGATTTCTCCTCAATACACTGCTGCTTATGATAAAAAATTTTAAGGTTATGAGATACGTGTATGAAGGACATGATCTCTTAAGATAAAAAGTTTGCAGCATTGATTTGACCACAGTACTTCTGTATACCCAGGAGGGGGCTGGGGTGTTCTTGACCTGTGTGAGGTATAGACGAATTTGCCATCCCAAAGGGTATGGTTTTGAGCCACTTTAAACATCCAGTGTCAATATCACTATGTAATGAAAAAATTCTTAAAATAAAATGTGCTAAATTCACTTCTTTGAATTGCCATTAAAATAGGCACACATACATGTACAGCACTGCAAAGAAAGATTGAAAGGGTTAAAAACTTATACTTAGTTTTACATAACAAAGGAAATATCCGATAACAAAGTTGACTACAAGTATATGGCCAGGAAAGAGAAACTAGAATAAGTTTGCATGCTGAGTAGGTCTGATGACAGGAGTATAATGTGGCATGATCTGGGCTGAAAATGGTCAGCATTTTGAGAACTGGGAAGCACACCCAACCAAGAATTCCTCGGAGTACCCTCCCTCCCCCAAGTCCTGTATACATATATAGACAATTCAAATGCTACCCAGTGCTTTACCAGTAGTGTTAATTAAGGATCTATTCTCAAAACACCACAGGAACTTCAACTGCTTGTTGTGTTGCATTACCCGGCCCTTATGTTTTCTCAACACTATTCATGTATCTTCAGAAACTAATCTGCTTTAAACTCCAGTGATTTTGTTACAAATAGTTATGGTGAGTCCTGGGACTCATCTTGTGAAAAAATATGACTCCCAGTCTAGATTCAGTGATTCCCAGTAAAAATAAAAATAAATCCAAAATTGAAAATTAATGTAACTAGACAGTTAATCTGAGGACAGACTCCAAAACTCTATATTACAGTATACTGAAATTA
>JBBMOI010000010.1:17182500-17312500 GCA_038088405.1 Porites divaricata | reverse complement strand
CCGGAGGGTAGGGTGGGACAAGTTACCGCTTTTTCCGTGCCTTGTCTAGAACAGGTTGGAAAAAGCAGCTGAAAATGGTTTGGTATCGGCCAAACTAACCAGGATACCAGTGTCAGATCTGTAAGATGAGTAAAGGGAAAAGAACTTCTTTATAGTATAGCATTTTGGCTAATTATCAGAAAACTGCTTTAGTTACTTTGCTTTACTTTACTTTACTTTTTATCCTTATTTGTCTTGTGTCTTGTTTGCATCAGGGCCCCATTCAAACCAGCTTCGCTGAACTAGGCACCCCTGACTGAATATTGTTTAAAATGAAATAAAATAAAGTAACATGGCAGTAATCTAAAATGATCAACGACATAGTTTCTATAATCTGTTCATGTTGTCCATCAGCAGCATAATAAAAACATATAAAACTGTTCTAACTTTCTCCTCTGTTAAAAAACATATCTATTCCTGCCAGAACAAAGACCATAAAGGCATTGATGTCAAGATTATTATGAGCGAAATTGACCCCGCTAATCTACGCCTCCATGAAGCATTTTACATTAGAAAGTGTAAGCCTACACTCAATTCCCGAGAAGAATCTACTGAATTCGCAGACCTTCTATTTCAGTATTTTATTTTAGAGACCATTCATAAGCGCTTTTAGAGGTCCTTTGTCTAGAGACACTCCATCATTAGAGCTTTGTATTCTACTCACAGTTTATTTCTATAGCCTTCATACATACGTCACATCTTTTACACATTTCACCCTACACTTTCTTTGCATATATATAGCGCGCGGGGAATGATGTCGTTGATCGGCGAAAGCTTTTTAAACAGCGGTTCAAGGCCTCAATAGAACAGTTTGACATAGTTTCTCTTTCGTTTCATTCATAGGATCGCAAGATAGCTCACACTCCTTACCATGCCCTCTCAGTGTTGGAGCGCGACTGTTACAATGCCCGCCGGGAAATGCTTGACCATTTAGGAGACTTGTTGCGAACACAGGTGTTGAAGAAGGAAAAAGAACTGATTGAAAAGCAGATAGAGGAAGCCGAGCAACAAACTGGTGGGGTGTTTTCGCATCCTGAGTCCAGTCAGGGCTCGTTTTGTCGGGGTGTCTTTCTTTCTTCTCTTGTAGCCTGCGAAATCAGCCGTCTCTCCTCGTCCCTAGGGACGTTTCGCCAGGAGAGACGTCTGCGCCCCAGCTCAAATTCCATACTGATGACGTGAAATCTGTAAAATCGAACAAATTTCCATTTTGAACCCCATGACTAGCGCATTTATTGTGTAAACATTGATTTACGTCATCAGTATGGAATTTCTGTCGCAGACGCGCAGACGTTTTGGGTGGCTTTTTTCTTTTATCCAAAACTGTTAGCTAACCTGATAGGTCCGGTCGAAAGTTCGAGGGCATGGAGTAGTCGTACTTCCAGTAGACTAATCTAGGGGACGTTTTGTAGTTATAGCGAAATTTTCAGGAGATCTCTTTTTTAACAAGAAATGCAATACCGTAAAATTCCGAAAATAAGCCCCTCCAAATATAAGCCCCCCAAAATGGTAACCCAAAAAAACCTCCGTTAAATCGCTCCTGCGAATATAAGCCCCCCTGGGGGGGCTTGTACTTGGAATTTGCCCTCGACTACAAAGTAAAACAAAGCAAAAATGGTAGATTTACTTCCCACTACAAGTTAGCCCAAACGCAAATTTCCCTCCGTACATAAGCCCCTCCAAAAATAAGCCCCTCAAAAAGGGCCCTTGAAAAAATATAAGCCCCGGGGCTTATTTTCGGAATTTTGCGGTATCTTGGTAATAAAATGTGAAAAGCACAACGTTTGAAAATCGTAGATAATTTAGTAGAAATACTTTTTAACCTTTCCCCAGCTATAGAAATTTTTAGACAATATTTGCTCCTTTTTTTACAGAGAAAAGTGGACTGGTACCCCTGCTACAGTGTTTAGGTACAAAAATAATGTATTGATCTCATTTGCGTCTTTCATTTCAGTAGCACAGAAACCGGAAGGAACTCCTCAGTCTACCTGGGGGATCCTAAAGTCACCTGACAAAGCAAGCAAGATGAGAGGACAGCACTCTACCTCTGTTGCAAGAAATCTCGACTCTACCCCGGCAGGAAGAAATAATGATCCTAACTTGGCTGGGGAAAATGACGGCCCCGGATTCAGCCGCGTAAGCTTTCGCCTTGAAAACGAGGTTTATGGAGGGGATGAAATCGAGGCTGAAGCTGATCGTGAAGTCGAGGCTATCACTGGTGCTGACGGCGAGATTCGGGGGATTTATGATGAAGTAGGATACAGTAATTAGTTATGCTCTCTCATTCGCTCCTTAACCGCCCGTAACCGCCCGCGCGGATCCACATCCTTTCGACCGCTTGGGACTTCCATCAGTTTTAACGGTCAAGGTGGAGGTTTGCCATCTAATTTGTGCAAGATGAAGAGCTCTTTCAAACCATGCCAGGCCGAAAAAAAAGGCAAAATACATGTAACTTTCTTATGAGAATCTGGATCCACTACCCAACCCTAAGATCCTTAAAACTTTACCAAAAACGATTCCCATCGAAATAAAGTCTACTAAATGCCTAGCAAAATAAAAGGAGGCAAAAAATGCGGAAGAAGAGAGGAGGTGAGAAAGCGGAGAGGAAAAGTCAAGACTGGTGTCTCGAAATTTTGCTTCCTGCGCATGTGGATAAGAAGGCCGCGTATGGGTAAATTTGTTTGTTTGTTTGTTTAGTCGTATTATTAAAGAAATTTCTGTTGGTTCGTCCTTAGGAAGAAAACGAAGAGATGACCGCCGTTACCAGTAAAGAAAACACTCCGTGCTCCCCTCGATCTGGGCTCAGTGGTGCCAATCAACCGTCCATTAAGCCCTCGTCACCAGGTCGAGACGAAAACTGTGGATTACGCATTGCTGTGACCAAAGCCGCTGACCATATGAGCATTTCAGCGCTGGCGACTCAAGCTTTGAAGCAGCGGAAGCAAGTGATGAAAAACCGTTTCCGGTATTGTTATGAATGCGGGCGCTCCATTGGAATTCGTTTGTCAGCGTGCACGCGGTGTAAAGAGGTGTTTTACTGCAGTAAATCCTGTAAATTGAAAGCTTGGAATGCGAGGCACAGGGAAGAATGCGTAAGATTGACAGGTAAGATGGTTAAAAAGTAAAAATAGGGAGCCTAATTGTGAGCAACCACGAGGATGACGACAACGACAACGACAACGGCAACGTAAAAAAAAAAACAATTGGTTTTATGAGCAAGCCAACAGCTGCACGTGTATCACGCTTTTTAGTGCATTTCTTTGACGTCCACCGCACGACTACGACGTGAAACCATCTAATGCGACGTTTTATACAGGGCGACAGCGAATTTTCCTTTCTCTATTTCAACCTGGATTAATTCCTCCAGAATTCAACTCCAGGAAAAATCGCCTACATTTGACAAATTGAGCGGGTCTAAATAGACGCGATAAAGTTTGAAAGGACGCAAATTCACTTCTTTTAGCGACGTTTCACTGCCGTCGTCGTCGCTGCATAAGCTCCTAATTTATATTGAGACTCCGACGTTTCGACTTTCAACTAATGTCATTATCAAGTAAAAAAAAATTATATATGGATAGGTTTCATCGTAACATTTCTAGACCACGAGCAGTCTCTCTTTTTTCTTAGTCCGCCGAGCAAAACGCGTCGACAGAAAATGACAACGCGCGTGACTGAAGGCACGAGACCGCGGGCTGCCGCCCTCTTTTGTCGCATCTCGCGGCTTCGCCGCTCGACCCTCGCGCGCGGGTGCAGTCCCCTTACTAAATCTGACGAAAAGGAGAGACTGCTCGCAGTCTACAACATTTCGTGCTCGTGGAACAGGTGTTAACTTGGACCGGAAAAAGTTCTGCAAAAGAGATTTAATTTAAATGGTAACACTTAAGAATTTTGTCTACAAACTTAAAAGTTAGAGCTACATACTAAATAAATAGTACCATGTTGAAGAACTGCTAAAGTGGTTTCATTTGAATGGAAACATCATAGGATTTTGTCCACAGACTCAAAAGTTACAATTACATACTAAATAAATAGTATCATGTGAGAGTACTGCTGAAGAGGTTTCATTTGAATGGTAACAGCATAGGATTTGACCAGGGGACTCAAAAGTTACAACTACATACTAAATAAATAGTACAATGTGAAAGTACTGCTGAAGAGGTTTCATTTGGATGGTAACACCATAGGATTTCATCCACAGACTCAAAAGTTACAACTACATACTATTAAAATAAATAGTACCATGTGAAAGAACTGCTATAGAGGTTTCATTTGAATGGTTACACCATAAGATTTCATGCACAGACTCAAATGTTAGACCTACATACTAAATAAATAATACCCTGTGAAAACACTACTGAAGAAGTTTTATCTTTAAATTTGAATGGTAACACTTTCGGATTTCGTCCAGAGATTGAAAAGTTAGAGTGACTACTGATCTCTCCATAACATTTGTTTTGCGTAGGTGGTGTAAAAACAGCGTCAAGTCGCCGAGCGGACAGCCCAACTCCCACCACGGACCCGGATGGCCCACCCCCCTCTACCACCCCCGCAAGCTCTCAAAGAAAGACGCCCTCTCGTGGTAAGGGAGAAAAGGGTCACAAGCCACAAACGCCTTCTCGAACATCGAAGCGAAGTTCTTCAACACCAATAACAAAGGGAAAGAAATGACAGGGACGATGACTCGCTAAAGATATATGGAGAACCGCGGTGCTTCTGTTGGCTGTGAGCAGAGAGAAAACGTTCCTTACTTTAAAAAGAAAGGAGATTGGCAAGGTGTATTATGGGATAGGTGCAAATGGCGAATGGAATTTGAAAATACTGTCTTGCTAGTTCATTTAAGTAAACACGGTATCTTGAAATGAAACACCTTGTGGGTGTATTAACTTCAATGGCTCACGGACAATCAACTTACATGGCCATTATTTTATTGGTCAAGCAACTCTTGGAATGGTGATGAGTTGAGGGACGAACCCTGTACCGAATGTAAACACGACGAATAGGCATTTAAATTACATTTTCGAGTAAAGTGATATAATACCAACAACAGGCACGATGAATTTGTTATTAATGAGAGGTTGAGTTGACTAGGCCAAAGGCATGCGTTATGTTGGGCGTGTAATCTTAACCTTTACGATCTTAGCACTAAACATTTAATTACAGTGTTGGGTCTTAGATAGCGGTCTGTAATCATGCGAGAGATTAAACAAAATCGGACGACCGTGTAGCGAAGGAGGTTTAACCACAATGATGATCACAGATACTATTGGAAGGTACTTGGACTTGTTAACATTTGTTACTTGGATTTCTTACGTGTGTAAATAACAATTTCCTTCCATATTTAAGAAACAAGTTTTGTGAAATAGGTGATTATTTATAAGAAAATAAAACATTTTTATTCTTGATCAGATGCTAATCCGTCTCTTCCCCTCGGTTCACCATTTTCACATAGACCATAATGCACCTTGTTTACATGTTTAAATGGACAGGGACCACAATACCTTAGCGAATTTTTCAAAGTTTTAAATGTCAATTACAATTTAAGGGGCTCGGGCACTCGCCTCGTTTTACCTCATTTTAATCTTGAATGCAAGCATAAGTCATGGTCGTATCTTTCTACAATGCTGTGGAATGGCTTGCCTGCTGGAGTTAGGGGGAGTCCGACCTTGGCCGTCTTCAAGCGTGCGTTGCATTCGTGTTTAACGTGACGTGTTTAGCTTCGCGCATTGTTGTCGGCTGGGTTGGGCTCTCCCTTGGCGGGGGGGCTATTCCATAGCATTTTACGAATCATTTTAAAATATCTTTGAATTTATAATATTTATGTATATGTATATATCTGTAGAGTTTTTATATTCATTGGTTAGATTTATATTGTATTTAGTTATTTCATTTAATGTAAATTTTGTTTTCACGTTCGCGTTTTAACGAGCTTTTTAGCTCCTAAGCGACACGTGCCTAAATAAAGTATTCTTCTTCTTCTTCTTCTACCCCCCAAAAATTTTGTATAACTATTGCCTTCGATTTCTCTTGGGACGACTGTAATACCTATGAGATATTGAAAACAATGGTTATGCAAATTTGTTTTTTGGGGAGAGGGGGAGGGGGGTAAACTAGGTGCATTATGGTCTATGTGAAAATGGTGAATGCGCATCAATTTCGTTTCGTGAGATGCGATCCTTTCGGTCAGCGCCAAGAGTCTTGTTTCACATTCCACCGGATGAGGGTAACGAAGGCTCAGTGAACGAGATTGTACAGTAGCCGAGGGCTTGCGATACACTGTATCGCACCCAGAACTGCATGTCATAAAATCGCTTGGGTATCCAATTCAAAACATTAACATGGCCTGTAGGGCCAGATTTTTTATTAATGTAACTGCATGACATTGTCAAAAATGATGCTCGACTCTAGTTCACAAATAAAAAATAATACTGTTTTGTATATTTGAAATCAACAAATTTTTCAAAACGGATTTCACTATAAAAATTAATGTTACAAAAAAAACGTTCGACCGTTCGACAGTCATTTTCATGATCAGGATTGAAAAAAAATAGCTGCTACTTTTTATACAATTGTGAAGGGATGGTACGCAGCTCCTAAAATCCTCTAATTTCATTCGTTCTCCATAACACGCAGCTTATTAAATTGTTATTATATTTTTTCGCAAACAGTTCGTGAGGATCAGTGTTGTTAGGAAAAAGCACCTACACAGAAACGCTGTGTAAAATTTTCATCTTATTAGCATAGCGTGAAATGGGTCCGCGTAAGTGAAACTATTAATAAATTGTCACTGAATTGTAAGGGAGAGTGTTTTCTTAGGCTAAAGTGCGATTTCAGGCAGAGATCATAAACTTATTTAAAGTCTCCACTAACGTACCTTCCACTTAATTCACTGAATTCAATTTAAAAAATGAAACGTAAAACCTTGTCATTCTTATTCTTTTGTGTGACTGCTGTATTAAACATCAAAAATGAAGTTCTCCGGGGAGCAATAAAAATTGTTGTTCAAGCATTTTCCTTTGTCATCTTTTCTTTTTCTTCTTTTTTCAGGGGATACACCATTGGACTACTTTTTGAGTTGGCCCTGCTAGAGGATTGGGTTACAAAATTTCCGATGTCATTATTTGGTTGTTATTAATAATAGTTTTAGTTTTTAGAAACCATACAGACGTCTGTAAATTTTTGGTTTTTTGCGTAGCTATATCTTCGCTCGCTTTAGACGTATTACTTTCAAATTTGGCAGTTTTTAATTACTATTATTAGAGCGCGCTCTTTCCAATAGTGAGATTTTCCCTAACTTGTTCATGTCAACAATAAATTTGATAAAACCATGAAAAGGTCTATAGCTGACCTGTGCCTCTCCAGCAATTAAACTATCCCAGTTCCTTTCGCTTTTGACATTGCTTGTGAGACTGAGATAGTGTGGCACCGAGTCGAACTACACTGTGGGACTATCCTGGGCTCATTATGGCTTCTTTAACTTGTTATAAGACGGAGCGGCGCGGAAACATGGGCCACTTTGGTTCCCCAAAAAAGTCACACAGGGCAGCTCGACGAAACACTGACCCTCAAATATTGGCCGATCTTAACGGCTTTACACCCTGAAATAAAAATTTTGAATTCTCATTTGTTGCCCTTATTTATTTCGTACCTCGGAAGTAGTGGGGAGAAGTTGATAACATATTAAGCAAATTCATCTTGAGTGATCATGTCTGTAATTCTCATGACCTTGTAGTATCAAAGCATTGATACTACAAGGAGAAATTTGAAATTAGTTCAGCTGCAATTAAGATCCTTCGGCGTCTTTATCACTTTTCAGGCGGTCTAAATAATTTGGGTAGGCCTTAATTCGAATTAGGCTCGGCCCATGAAAAGTTCGGCGTCTGAACCAGGCCTTATCTAAATATTGGTGCAAGAATAAGCTGATCTATAACAGAGACTTTGCGGCAGATCAAGAAACTTCAGTCATGTATTATCAAGTGTAAAAACTCTCGGCCTCCTCTCGAGATTTGAAACCGGATAATAAACTCCTGTTCGTTTTTTAAACAGTACTTAAAAAGGTTAAGTAACCAGGGCGTAATGATCGTACATCAATTACAAATACGCATATCAGAGTTTTCATTTAATTTAAATTTTTCATCAAGTTTAACGAGTCTAAAACCCAATAATAATATTTACATTATAAGTTTAATACACAATAGAAAGCTCACTTATTCTTGTATTTTTCTACTTGCTTGCAAAACGTCTACTTTCTTCAAACATATTTACATATTTTGATCATCAATCACTAACTATTGACATTATCTACACATCCTTTGACTTATTTATTAATAATAATATTAATTTTATCATTGCCCGGAGTAGTCAATCGACAAAAATCGGTAGCAATAAAATAATTTTTATCAGTTGATAACGGAAATCGATGAATATCGATAAATTATATTGCTGTGTCAAATCGACATTATCGATTTTTCATAATTTTAACGATTTGAAACGGAAGTCCGCCAAAGTTGGTTTTTGGTATAAGTCAGTAAGTACAGCTGGAAAACACATCCACAAGTAACAATTGTTCAACAAACATGAAAAGGAGAAATATGTGGGAACTATTACACACATTTTCCTCTCTAATGCCCTTTATTTTGTAAATAATAACAAAAACGGTTCGCGTTAATTACATTCAGTCCTCGCAGGCAAGTATCCCGAGAAATACAACGGCTTACCTTAGATAAAAAATTTCTTAGCCTGAATTTTAATTCGAGTCAAGGCCATGCCTGAAAATCAGGCTAAAAGATTTCCCTAGATAGATTTTCACCGTTTTCTGATATCAATCGATAAAAATCATTTGACTGCTAACGACTTTTCATTTGACTACTAACGATTTTTATGTATTGACTTAAAAAAAAAAAAAACGGGATGTAATTTAACACCCTGAACTGCAGGGACGTTATTTTAAAATGATGACAGACTTCAATTGTGAAAAACTGGGCACCTACAAACCTGGCCAATATCAGCCATAGGGGAAGATTTTAAACTTGGTTTTAAAGAAATGATAGGATTTTTGAACGTTTTTTTTAAAAAAAAGTGGTAATTGTTTTATCCTTCGACTCTGAATTGCAGCTCAATTGTCAAAAAAAAATCAACTGTTTGCATGAATTCAGTTTTCAATTCTTGATGAACAGATGAATCTACCGATATAAATCGATGAAATCGGTAAAAATCAAGATAAATCGATGAACGAAACGGGTGTGTCATCGATTTCTATCGATTGATCGAAAAAATCGATATCAATCAAATCACATTCACCGATTTTTGTCGATTTATCGATCGATAAATCGATACCGATTTTTATCGATTGACTATTATTAATATTGTTATTATTTATTCTTTAATATTAATTTTATTCCTTTAATTTTTGCATTCTTTTTTCTAAAGATTTTGTTAGTTTAATCGTTTAAGCCATCGTAAAGTATAAAGGTTAAGATAAGTGGATTTGTACATGTATTTGTAATGGCAGTCAGTTTTATTTTCATATTCGTCTCTAACGCAATTAATCTGGAAGTGGGAAAGTTTATCGGCAATATCGGTATCCGGCGAAAGTTGACACAACGAATCTGTGCGCCATTAGAAGTCATCATACTGTTATTGGACCAAACTCAAAGTAAATCAGACATCAATGTTATGCATTATACTTCTCTTCTAATTCTGTGACTGTCAAACAACCGATGCATTTGACTGAGGAACCGTGCCTTGATTGACGCCGCGTCTACGTGGGTCGAGAACGTACAGATACTTTCCATTCCCTCGGGATCTGGTCCTTGTGTTGGGTGGCGGAGCGTGCATTGGGGTAGGCACATAACACCCATCCCCAAGTGGCCTGGGACTAGCAGTAAACTTGCAAATGCCATCTTGTTCGCTACTGTTTGTTGTGTTGGAGGAAACTGAGGTTGTCTCTAGAGTTGGAATGCCATAATATTTATCAAGATTATGGCGTTTACCGAACTCAAGCGCTGATATGAGTTCGTCACGTGATGAGCTATATTCTGAAGATGCGGAGTCGTATGCGCGTGGATCACGTGAACCATAAGTTCCGTGATAGGGGCTGTATTCTTTTGATGATGTTGATTCTCTCCTCTGAGGGGTCTGGACCGGCTTCATGACAGGAGTTACCTGACTGCAGCCCCGTTTAGAGTTGAATCCTGAGCGGCGAAGATCATTCCGGGAGGGACCTAGACCAGAGTCACGTGGTCTTTGTATGGCATTTGCTGGGCTCTGAAGGTAGACAGGATGTACAAACTCTTGACTTTGCGTGCGACTCTTGCTGGGGCGACTGAGACGACTAGCAGCTGATGAGTGGCGCAAGTCAAAATTAGATTCCATGGCCCTTGAGATACTGGCAGTATCGAGCTCAGAGCCTCCGTCGGCGTGCCCGCGAAAACCCAACACCCCTACTCCTGGGGTTCCATTTAACGATCTCTGTGTCGTGTTGAAATTAGCGTACGTTGTATGATCGTTTACGTCTACGTAACGGTGCGCCGAAGAAGATGAATCGGTGTCATGAAGCGTGGGCTTGTGGTACACGGGTTGAACTAAATTCCCTTCTGAAGACGTATCACTAAAGCTGCCTCCAAGGGGTGGTGGTTGTCCAGTGTCCAGGTGATACGGAGGGGGAGGTGGAGGGTATTCTTCCTCGATAATAGGCTCGTGAGTAAAGTTAGCGCGGATTAGGCTTCTGGGAAGGCTGCTCTCCGAGCCATGAGTCGAGCGCGTTGGCTCAGGGGAAGATGACGAATCTGCTAGATTGCCATTGGTGGAAGGGCTTCCTTCTGATTGGACAAGATTGTTCGGCCTAGGAAAAGAGAGCAGCAATAAATCACGAGACTGACATTAATAGCATCATCGTTTCCATGGTAGTGAAGATGATAGCGATGATGATGACGATTCCGACAACGCCAGCAGCGATGATGGTGGGGTTCATATTGTCTATAAAATGATGACTGTTTTTGCCCAAATTACATTTTATATTCTACAATGTGACAATTTAAACGCACCATATATGATGTGAACTTTCATTTTCATGTGTTCAGCTAGCTTCTTCGTTTCATCTTTCAGATTTAATACACAGACTTAAATGCCTAAACCAAGTAACAGTACTGGAGAAAAAAAACTCTCTTGTTCAAATGTTGATATAAAAATTCTTTTTTGCACGAGCAGTTCTTTTTTTAATTGTACATATTCTGAAACTCCTGCTTACCTTTCAATGTAATCTCCATGTATTTGAAGCTCGTCTCTAAATATTTTTCGCCTCCAATATTTCTTCCATCCTTGAAAGAGAAATGGACATGTTCAGAATGACTTAAAGAACAAGTCTCCCGCGTGGCACGACCAATCAGAAGCACTACCCACTACTCTGGGAAGTGACGCGTTATCAGTATGGAATTTCTGCGCTCGTTTCTCAGACGTCATTTTGAGGGGAATCTAGTGGTGCCCAGGCTATTGAAAAAATTATAGGGGACTTCTACGAGATGTTATACTTTTCCATTAAAGCCAGCTATGACAGAATTAGTCGAAACAAAATAGTTAGTTTTCCAGCTCTTAAGCAGGCGCGTAAACTAAATTTATCTAGTTTTTCTTTCCTTCTCCATCTACGAAAAGTTATGCTTTACATTTTCGTCGAGTTACTTAAGAAAAAAAGTTGGCGCTTTTAGAAATTCTCAATAGAGACCTTACAAGTAAGAAATCACCTACAAGAACGACTTAGAAATTTCCACCTAACTGCATTAGACAAAACATCAACTCTTTCCTGTTACTGAATAACATATATTAAATAAACACTTTAGATGGGAGTTCGAGCGAGTGATGTGATAAGTAATTATGAGGCATACGAAATTGGTTTGAAAACGTGCCCGTAGCCAAATATAAACGTCCTTAATAAGCAAGGAATTTAATAATTTTATCCCCGAGTATTTAAAACCTCTCTTTCACATTAAAGTGACTTTGTTGTGAGACAAACTGTAAAGGAAGATATCAAAACATTTATCAACGAGCAGAATAAGGGCGCTTCCCATTTGTCACAACCAACCGGCCACGGACCATTCCCGTCGCGATGATATGATAAATTCCAGCCAGATCAGTCAGATCCTGAATAGTATGTACGAAGGAGATGGCTTTTCAACAAAAACTCTTTAAAAAGCCTATTTCACTATCAAACTGACTGGTCGGGCAATGGTCTGGCTGGCCAGTTTTGACAAATGGAAAGCGCCCTACGTTTTTTTAAACTCATACGAGATTTTTGTACAAGGACCGTACCTTGAATCTTGTCAGCATTAAGGTGTCCGGCTCGAAAGGCCACCAACAGCAAACAGACAATGACAATAACTATCAATGCACAGACACCGATAAGTACCCCAAGAAATGTAGGGTTACGGTAAAGCTGACTGGTCTGTGCAGTGGCTTTGGTCTCATCAGGTTCTACAACCTCTTTCACAATGACTTTTCTTCCTTCTGGAAAAGACAAATCGATAAAAACTGTTGTCTTTAGATGTTGACTGTGCAAGTATTTTATCCACTTTAAAAAGCCACAAACCCAAGGTTTGGCTCAAGAAAATTTCGGCTCTTGACTCCGGCCTTCTGTGGGGTGGGGGGGGGGGGGGGGGGGGGCGTTCCCTTATTTTGCCCATACGGTTATGTTCCACTGAACAGGATATTGTTTTCCGGGTCTACATACAGGGAATACAATTTCGCTCTTTAGCGTCTTTTCACAGGAGCAAAAGACAAGATTGAGAAGGTCGGCGAGGAGTGGTCTACATTTGAGAGCTTTAGACGAGTACGACTGCGAGTACGAGATTTTCTCAATACTGAGTAGTGCTCACGCGTGAACCTGCGTCATTTTGGCGGGAAAACGTGGTAGCCGTCTCCATCAGTGAGAGTGTCGTAGTGGCGGGAATAAGTTATCAAATGTTAGAAGTTTTAGCATTTTGCGATCGGTAGAGCGCGCAACCTCCTTCAGTAATGATAACAGTGCCAACTTCTCTGGTGAAAAAAAGTACAATGAAGAATTCCAAGGTGCCTATGTTTTGACAATACGCGAAAAAACTTTAAATCAAAGCTCGTACAAGTAGTCGCTCTCGTCCTTGAATCTAAAGCTCTCTGGTACAAACAATTTAGTAAAAAATATCCCCAATGTATAAATTCCACGATGTTTGTTTCAATAATTACAAAGTTCTGTCACGGTGATTGAAGGTCATATATTGTGGTCATTTGTCTTAAACAGGGTTGCCAAATGGGCAATTTTCGCCTTAAACCGGGTCAGAGTTTAAAGGCTTCGGTCGCTCAACTCTACCTAAACTTCCCAGGAGTACCCCTCCACTCCTAGACTCGGGCGAAACTTACCTCCGATCTTAACCATGAATACTTTGCTGGGTTTGCCTTTTCCAACAGCGTTCATAGCTGAGATCCGAAAGTAGTAGTCAGAATTAAAGTCCACATTGTGCAGGACAAAATATGTGAGTTTGTGAATATACTGAACTTTCCATTGACCGCTGCCTCTTTTGTACTCAAGAATAAACATGTGTACTGGACTGTTTCCGTCGCTCCACCCCTCCCAGGTAATGTTCAAAGCTGGTGTGTGTTGAAGTACGCTGAAGGTAATTTTTGTTGGTGGTAGTGGGGGTGCTGTGAGGTGAAAAGAAATAAAGTCAACTGTTATTTACCAAGTGATTTGTGTTACAAATAGTTATGTTGAGTCCTCGGACTCATCTTGTGAAAAATCATGAGTCCTAGTTTAAAAAAAGGTGTCCAAATTGAAAATGCTTAGGCCTTTATGTAACCAGACAGTTAATCGGAAGACAGACTCCAAGTCTTATAGTATACTGAAATTAAAATATAGGCCTTCTATCTTAAAACAAAACAAAGGCTAAAAGAAATATGCATCGTTAAACATCAGCCGTAATAGAGTACTAAAGTGATTACGTCATAGAAATTGAATTTGTGAAATTATGGGATTCGTCAGGATATTCTGAAAGAAAAACATCCCAGAGGCCTTCTTGCCAAAAACTAGCATTGTGGGGGAAATTGTCTCTGAGATATTAGCCCAGTTATGCTCTGATGACTCCATACAAATCCTTCTAAATTTGACTTGGGTCATAACGTTTAGACCCAAGTCAAATTTAGAAGGATTTGTATGGAGTCATCAGAGCATAACTGGGCTAATATCTCAGAGACAATTTGCCCCACAATGCTAGTTTTTGGCAAGAAGGCCTCTGGGATGTTTTTCTTTCAGAATATCCTGACGAATCCCATAATTTCACAAATTCAATTTTTTATGACGTCACACTTTAGTACTCTATAACTGCCACAGAAATTACACGAACGGGATATTACTACTGACTAAAAATACCCATGTTAAAATCGATCGATCGATCGATCGATCTTTGAGTCCGACGGGACGCATGCCATTTATTATTAATTATTTTCATTGAACTTTGGTCTTTGGGAATTTTTATGCATTAGTGCAAAGGTAACATGTTCACTGTTTACGTAATAAAGAAACTTTTGATTTGAAGCAAACATGAAGACAGCAGCGGGGAAGGACTAATAGGGAATATAAGAACTAGACCAGCTAGTTGACCAAATTTAAAAATAACTTTCAAAGAATGGAACGAAAGAAAGAGAAAAAAATTGCCAGGAAAAGTAACTATCATATAAACTGTTAATTATGATAATAAAAACCACCATGATAAGTGTGATGCATGCTATGCCCAAGTAACATGTGGGCTAACAGGATCAAAGTTCCTTGGATCTTCTTCTTGTACTGCCGGAGTACGGTACTATCTGCAACGTTTTTTGAAACTTGATTTGCTTAGGTCTTGACTTGCCAACAAGTCGAGCTCAAAATTTTCTCGAGCGCAAAGCGCGAGCTAGAAATTGTCTATGTTTTCGGTGTGAAGACCTATAAAGTAAGCTTCTCGGGAAAGTTAAAGTGAAAACATTTAACCTACTTCCACACCGCACAAAAACTCTTTGTAAGCTGAGCTTCAAGTCAATTTGAAGCTGCAGTTGCCTTTATTTACATGAAAAACTGTCAGTGAATACTTCCTAGGCAAGAACATGTTAGCAAGCCTGAGTGTGGCCGAATGGTGAAGGCGCCGAGCCCAAAATGAGATTTTCCGGGTTCAAATCCAACCCTTGATGGTACCGGGGTTTGTTTCTCGCTAATCCAATGCTTGTCACCTGAATAGCTTTCCGGCAGAGAGAGCATACAGTAGTTAAGTGAGGCTACGCCACGCTAATAACTTCTGACAAGAACGAAACAGCGGACCAATGCTGCCATTACCGAGGAGGTAAGCGCATGCACAATGTACTAGCCAGACGACGAAAATGCCATTGTCTGTATCTCTCCATGTCATATAATTTTTATTTATTAATTACCAGAAATGGTCAACTGAATATTTGAAGCACCGGCCAGTTGTCGTAACTTGGCTTCTGCGTTACTAATTATGTCACAAGAATCCACACTTACTTTCCACTTTAAGTTTTCGAACCACTGTTTTTCTTCCTAATTTGTTGCTTGCTGTACACTCATAATGACCAGCGTCCTCCTCTTTCACTTCTTTGATCTCCAATGAGCCATTGTTTAACTGGCGATATTTGGTGGTGTCAGTTAGGTCACGACCACTGCTGTACCACATCACTGAGGGTTCAGGGTAACCATACGCTTCACAATCCAAGATGGCAGAGGTCGATCGTTTAGCAAGGGTGACCAGAAGATTGTCGTAAAATATGTCTGCTTTGACTAAAATGAGAGTTTTTTGTTTTAAAGAGGACTTTTAAGAGTAATATTTTTTTCCATGTGTGTAAGACGTTGTTCTCCTTGAAGCCCACCTTAAAATTATGCATTTGAAGCGAAAGTGTTAGTAGCATCATTAAAACATTTTCTTACTGAATCAGCAAAAAACACAGACCTATTGTCTGGTATGGCAAAACGTGGAACTGATGTAAACTTGGGTTAGGATGTAAACGGTGCCAAGCACTAGAGAAGGTTTAACCGTTACCACATACATTCAAACTGCCAGGTCTAAAGTACAGGTCACTTCTCTCCATCGATAAACTACCAAACCACAAAGATTCGCTCGATCTAATAAAGCATTTTGTTAGACGATTAGGGCTAGGAGACAGTTTTAACGCTGTTTATTTATCTGTATCATGGTGACCTGTTCTCTGACCTGTGGAAAAGTGACCTGTATTTTTGTGACCCTCCGCATTCAAAGGAAAAGAAAATTAGGGAAACCCAGCTCAAATAACCAACAGTCAACTGTGCTTACTTTTGAGTAAAAATCTAAATTGAACCTACCCAACAAAATTGTTGCACCACTTTCGTCAAACAGGGTATGTTTGGGAAAACAAAACATATCTGTACCTCTTCATCTAAAGTTGGGTAGTTCATTAATGGGGGAGGGGGGGAGGGGGGAGGGGGGGGGTCCTACAGGTAGACCGACAGCACATTGAAGGAGTAGAGGAGGGAAAACTTGCTTTTTCCCTTTTTGAGTAGATAGTGACAACAAGACGTGAAAAATGAAGTTGAGTTGAAGGTTAATTATAAGTGTCTCGACTATTATAAGATCTTATTACTGTAGCTATGCGTTCTAACCCGGCTTTATCACCAATCTTATTACCCATGGGTCCAATCCCAAGGGCACAACACGATACCGAGTGTTTTTTCTTCTTTTTCAATTGTTGGTTTTCACATGACGTCACTAAAATTCAAGCTAAAAAACTATCGATCCTACCGAGATTTTACTTTCACGATGCATTAGAGCAGCTGAAAACTAATTTTCATACAAATTTTCGCTTCAAAAGGGTTCTTGGTTTTGTGATAGAGGACGCTTGAATTTCTAAGTTTTTGCGTGACGCGATACTTGCATGACGGCCAAGAGAGCTGTCTTGTAGGTTAAAAAAATGACTTACTTCAGGAAATTTTGCTATTTAAACAGTTCATGTGTTAGAAAAGGTATTACTTTAATGTTTATGAGTTTCTCGAGGAATAAATTCACGCTTTTGTAGCAAAACTCGGTAACAGATGTTTCTGTTGGTTTCCGTCCGCCATGTTGGAGCTCATCCAGGTGAGCACCAGCATGGCGTCTCCATACAAATCTCTATAAATTTGGGTAAAACATTTCCTCGGATATCTCGTCTACGAAACATTCCTCTGACCTGAATCTTGGCGAGGGTCTTTGTATGTGTACCTCCTTTAATTTCCCAGATTCTGGACTTTATCTATTGGACGGTTTTGATTTTTATTTTGATCTATTTTGAATGGCGTGACACTGAAAACCAGCAATAGAGGTTCCCAAATAGTTTTTTCGGGATCCTGGAGTTCCCTTATTTAAAGCTCGAGATACAGGACTTTAAAGCAAACTTCGGGGCGAGATTCGGGATTGAAAGTAAGCGCGGGAGATGGGTTGCCAAAAAATAACCCGGAGGATTGCATAGGCCTATGTCTTAGAGACAAACACAATCACCAGAGGTATCCGTAAACAAATGAACAATTATCTTACTCTGCTCCTGAGTGGTTTGCGTGACAACAGCAGACGCATTACCAAACCCTATGGAAGTGCTCGCTATCACCCAGAAATAATACTCCGTGAGAGATTCCAAATCGGGTAGATATTTTGACGTAGTATTTCCAGCAAGACGGACTATGGAGACTTTGTCAGAGTTGATTGCGAGTGGGTCCTTGACTGCCTTACTGTAGTGGAGACGGTATGCTCTTATGATGCCATTAGGTTCTAAGGGGGGATTCCACAGTACACGAATTGTTTCTTTGGAGACTGGAACGGCACGAACGTGACTTGGAGGTCCGGGCTCTGCAAAGTAAATTTGTATGATTGAATGACTCTCCTCTAAAGGATTAGTCTTTGATGAGTAGTTGCTCCCCCAAAATCACCCGGAAAACGCTGTCATAGACTGTTCACAGTCCCCTATTTTCCCGTAAGATCGTCGATATCGAGCGCTCACCGTCATTATGAGTTTTGTAATTTCGGAGTTTATAGCGGTGGACCGTCGTCCGCATGCTAAGAAGAGATCTTGAAGGCTTGGGGGACTGTGAACAGTTTAACGCAGTCAAATGTTCTCCCGGCAGGTTACTTACCCGGACGTTTTCAGTACTCTAAAAACGATCGGTTGAGTTTCTTGTAACTTAATTTTGTGATTTTAAAAAAACCGTCTGAAGCCTGATGGGGATTCATTCTCTCCCCTTCCTTCTCTGATAGAACAACAGGCAACTATTTTGACTTTTCCTTCCCCTTATAATAGACACCTTTAGATTTTAGGACGAGAAGGACCAAGAGGACGACATTTTCCTCAATCTAAGTAGTGCACGCACGTGAAACAACGTCATTTTGGCGAGAAAAGTAATAGCTGTAGTCATTCTACAACGGCATCGTAGTGACAGAAAACAATTATCAACGGTTAGAAGTTTTATCATTTTGCAATCGGAAGAGGGCTTAATCCCTCTTAAAGATAAAAGGCAAATAACCGTGCTAACTGTTCAAGTGAAACAAAGTCGATGAAGACCTTCGCGGTGTAATATATCGTCCCCGTCCTCCAATATAAAGGTTTCTAATCCCCCGGGGGGGGGGGGTTACTCCCTACAATGGCCTATTACGGAGAGGCTCCTTCCGAAAGGGCCACCTTTTACAGGCCTTAGGTATATGAAAGGGTATGGATTTCACAAGTTAAAGTATCCAGGTGATCTGTGACGTCATTGCGGGGGCCTGGGGAAAGAAATTTTAATGCCGTATCCCATAAACCAACGCGCGCACCAATTCATTCAATCTGTTCCCGTCAGCTTTGGTTTATGGGATACGGCATTAAAATTTCTTTCCCCAGGCCCCCGCAATGACGTCACAGATCACCTGGATATAAAAGGTTTGGGAAATCTGTCATTTCGGTCGTAAAAAAAGGGCTAACGGATGGCTGTGAAGAATCCGAGAAACTGTTCTAGTTTTATGATGATCAGACTTTAGAGTGTAGGAAAAAGAAGCAATTTCTGATCCTATTATTTAAATGCATTAGTAATATAGGGCTGAAATACATTAGAGACTTTTTTAGCACAAGAGAAACGTCTAACAATTTAAGAGGAAATGATGTTAATCTTTGCGTTCCCAAATTTAATCCTAATCTTATGCAGAACTCTTTTACTCACAAGTGCGCTCAACTATGGAATAAACTTCCAGAAGATGTCAAGATGGCCGATAATGTTAATATTTTTAAGTCTAAGCTAAGATCAATTTAGCTGTAATTTTTATATTTTTAATTTTTTTTGTAATTTTTATAACTTTTTATATTCATGTGTATATAGATTATAGTTTAACTGAGTTTATATATTTATTTTTTCTTTATTTTTATACCAGATATTATTTTATTATATTTGTACATTTAATGTACGTTCGTATTTTGAACGAGCACTTGTGCTCTTAGACGATAACGTGGTTAAATAAATCATTGTTGTTGTTGTTGTTATGTATTCATATTTAAAGACGGTATATTAACAGCGGTTAAAAGTGCTGCAAGGGGTACTTTTTCTGTCAAAAATGGTAATATTAAAGGGGGTAAGGGGTTAGAGACCGCGGGGCGGAGCCTCCCCGTATTATTTTTTTTTACCCCCTGGGTATCTTATTTCTTTCTTCTTTGGAAAAAAATGTCAATCAATCAATCAATAAATAAATAATAGGCTTTAAAATCGAAGTACTTACTGTCTTCTTTTGTGAGTCCTCCTTTCGGAACACTTGCCACGCCCACTCCCTTGCTAGTGAAGGCCACCACACGGATCATGTATCTGGTAAACTTGCCCAGCTCTGTCAGAGTTACGTTTCTCGCATCAGAACCTCTGACTGTTCTGTTGAAGATTTTCTCTGGTCTCTTAATGCTGAAATAATATACTTTGTATCCAAGTAAAAGGCCGTTGATTGCATTTGACGGGGGTTTACTCCAAGTAACTCTCATGCTTTGTGATGTGAGTACCATGATTCGAACGTCCTGGGGAGGCTGACTGGGGACTGGTGACGAAAACAAAGTAAACAACAGTTGACAACAGTTTTATTTCGCAATTAAACTGCTGAGGGTGCTTAGCATCTAAAGACAAAACATGGTTGGGTTCTCTAGTGGCGTACCGTAAGCCCTCCATTACCTTATAAGCCCTTCCAGTCATAGGCCCATCTACCTGCTGTAAAGAAAAACTGAACAACGTCTGATTATAAGCCCCCCCTCCCCCTCCCCCAGATATAAGCCTGTTCTAGCTTGTATTGGAATGAATTCGATTTATTATGACGCTTTGAAGGTACATTAAAAAGTAGTAACTGCAAATTGTATTTTTCATCACAACTGCTATAGCTTGTTTCGAAGTACTTTTTCTTTTCCGATTTTAAGCCCCCTTGGGATGTAAGCCCCTCCGTTAATAAGCTTTCCTAAAACCCCTTACAAAAATGTACAAGCCCAAGACTTAAAAGCGGCAATTTACACTGGCGGTAAGCCGCACAAATACTATTTCCGTTAAGGTTTGATTCCAAAAAAAGTGCGAATATTTTAAGCTCGAGACTGGTAGGGAGACAAAAGTAACTGGAAAGAGACATTTAATTTTGTTTGATTTCAAACGGAATGAAAGGACCACCTCAAAACGCAGCACCCAATTGTCGGCTGGACTTTTCCAAAAAATGACCTTATCATTAAACCTTACATTTCTCTGTGATGTTGTCATACATACCATCCTCGAGAGTTCGAACTTCCATTTTCCGTGACTTAGGGCTAACACCAGCCCTTGTGAACGCTTGAATCTCAATAACGTACAAAGAGTATGGCTCAAGGTTACGGATAGTGTAGCTTCTTCTGTCGCCTCCGTTCACCGTTATGTTGTTCCCCATATAATGTCTATTATTTTGTTTGTAAAGTACGTAGTAGCCTCTGATTACACCATTTCTGCTCTCCGAAGGTGGTGGCTGTGTTAAATGCATAGATTTAAGGTTACATAAAGACTAAGGATGTCTACGTGTCCAAAGCTTTACCCTGATATTCAATTCCTAATAATTTACTCATACTCCCTTGTGCCCTATCAAGCACCAAACAGTATTTAATTTTATCGTATCGACCCTCAAACCCAGGGGTACTCCATATAATATAACAGCCTACACTGGGAGGCTCCACCCAAAAGGCCCCCTCCCTTCAGACCTCA
Source organism: Porites divaricata (assembly GCA_038088405.1). NCBI lineage: Eukaryota > Metazoa > Cnidaria > Anthozoa > Scleractinia > Poritidae > Porites > Porites divaricata. The sequence goes on along the minus strand of JBBMOI010000010.1, from coordinate 17,291,247 downwards.
GATAATTGAAAGGGCAGGGATTAAACCTGTTAAAGCATATGAAAGCCGGGTAGAGAAATCTTCATGTTCCTATGTATAAAGGCCCAAAAGAGCTAACAGATGAATTATATGGCCGTGAAAAAAGTCGAGAAAACGTTTTGATTTTATGATTTATTCATATTTCAAAGACTGTGTACTTCCAGCAGATAAAAGGTACGTGCTGTATGTAAATTCAGTTATAGTTTGTTATCTCGCCCTTTTTTTTTCACCAGAGTTTTACGTGTTTATCAGTGTAACAGTGTTCTTGGCAGTAGACTTTTTCAGTCCTCGGTTTCCCTAACCACCAACCCTTGAAATCCTCAGTATTTGATAAGCGGCTTCATTTTCAACGTTTTCTTTCATTTCGTTTTCCAGTGACCTTTAGGTAGTTTGTCTGTATTGTAACTATTATTTTTTCGCTCTTTGTAGGAATTCACTTTTTTGGTACGTTAATAGTAAAACATTTGCTGAGACATCGTGTTCGTGTTGTGTTTCCTCGAATTGCCCCTTGCCTGTTCAGGATGCAAAGTTCTAAACTCTGAAAGGGGTACCACTTGTCAACAGAATTTGAAAGTGTGCGAAAAAGGTTCCTTTTCTGTCGAAAATTGTATTGAAAAGTGTAAGGGGTTGGACTTCGGGGTAGAGCCTTCCCGTATAAGACTTTGTTGAGTACCCCCCGGGATTTAAATGACCATGCCGAGTCCCATACTCTTAGGCTATCTCTTATGGGCAGACGAAAGGGGTCTGGAAAGGTTTTTCTTAAATCCAAATGAAACACAGATTCGCATGTTCAGTGAAAGACGTTAGTTAGCTTTCTCACCTCCCAACGGACGAAAATATCCTTTGAGGACACCGCAGTTACGTTCTTGAGTTCAGGGGGCTCTGATGGAGCTGCAAAAACAATAATACACCCAATAGTAGTAAGTTATATATAAAATTGGATATAACGTGATTTTCATTTTCAGAGCTAATCTCCTTTCTATTGCCTTTGAGTATTCTGATAGAACTTTAGTCTACAGCTTTAGTCTACAGTACTACTACTAACTACGATACTAGAAATACGTATCTCGAAAACCCTTGCGTAACTAGGTGTTGCACTTCATTCATAAAGAATATATATAGATTTAGCCAGAGCTAAAAGCGAAGCTTCCGTTTTTCGCATTTCAAATTTACTTCAGTCAACGGACGTTTAACCACTGCAAAGAAATTCACACATCTATCATAACTTTAGGAGAAAACCGTATGACTGGAAAACATAAACTTGAGCTTACGATCAATCAAAAGCTAACAACCGGTCAGCGGAAAACTTTTAAAAAGTGGCCTCGATGAGTTGGCACCTGAGCCCGCGATAGGCTCATGTGACAATGGGATGCCCTATTTTGACAGCTGTCAATTGACTATAATGTGGATGTCTATTATCAAGTTAAACACAGGTTAGAGGCTCTCAGGCCAGCTAGAAAATTTGACATTTCACATTGGTTTCCCTGTGGTGCGGACGAACGGATGGACGTACGGTCACGTAAATTACCAAAATTTCTCGGTAGGATTGATTCCCAAAATATAGGCATAATAGGACTGGGGCTCCGCTCGCGCGCGCTTCGCAAGCGCTTGGAGCCCCGCTATTGGCGGAAAACTTCAAAACAAATAGGTGACCTCAATGAGTAAAAAACTGAGCCCACGGTATAGTCAGGTGATGATGGTCAGAGGGTGCTCTAGTTTGACAGCTGTCAATTGACCTTTATAAGGATGGCGAATATTCCAATAAAAGGACTGTGAATATGACAGCTTTGTGTAAGGCATTTCACTCCAGCTTGTAGTGGGAACGAAATTTAGTTTTGTTATTAGTTTTGTGATTGTGATCTGTGGATGTCTCATATTGACAGCTGTCAATTGACCTTGATTTGACTCGCGCATATAACTTTAAATTACTGACAGCCGACTGACAACCCTGCCGGGTGAAAGCGTAGTTTCAATTTTATGTCTTAGAATGTATCAGTTCACGTATGTAGAGTACTCACACTGCCTGCTTCGAATAGCTTTAGCAAAATGGAGGTAGTGTGTATGTTTATTTATTATATAGACACGAGTGTTTTACTGGGAAATATACCACTCGTAAAATTCATAAACGCTACATCCGGGACCCGAGTGGTTTATTTTCCATAATCTCACTAGTGAGTTTATCGATGACGTAATTTCGGTCATTTCCCTCTATTACTTTATCGATGTCTTTTTGTCTATATAATAAAAAGAACATTACACGGCGGCTTGAAGATATGAATTTTATTTTCTCGTGGCAAAAACAATATTTTACTCACTCGCTGCGCTCGTTCGTAAAATATTGTTTTGCCACTCAAAAATAAAATTCATATCTTCGCGCCACCGTGTAATATCCTCTATATATTTCATTGCTTTTAATAAAGTTGTTGTTGTTTTTGTAAGTGTGACATATTACAGCGGCTTTCATGTAGAGGAAAACGACCGGTCTTTTATCTGAGCCCGCGAGATGGTCATGTAATATTCATCAGTGGAAGCCTGATTTTGACAGCACATCAATTCATCTTATATAACTAACTTATATAAGGCTAGGCTTATATAACTAACAGCTTAGTGTAAATTTGTGCAAGATCTAATGTGACCGTTTGACATCGGCTTACATGTAGTGGGTATACGGGCGGGCGGGCGTACGTGACGTCATAAACGTTTCAGACAATCGATTAAAATGTGCGCACGTCCGAGGAATGAATTTGACAACCTATGAAAATAACCTTAGTGAAATTTACATATCGTGGCCAACTCCCCAACATTCTCTCTGTGTCCCATTCTTCTCCATTAGTTCCCCATTATTGTCTGCTTTTCGAATATCTCGAGCTCTTTAACGCCCTCTTCCAAATGAAAACCGAGGGTGAACGAAGAAGACAAGACCATCGGCTTAACGTCACAAACTAAACGGAAGCATGCCGAATAGAGAAAATTCCTTACCCGCTTCAAGAGTCGAAGCTGTTATCACAGGACTTGCGTCGCTCATTCCTACTTTGTTAGTCGCGTACACGCGTAAATCGTATGATGACGCCGGACGTAGCTCGGTAACATCCAGCCCATTATTCTGCACCTCCTTCTTGTCAACATCTCCCCAATCCACGGTTTTGAGTTTGATTTCCACTGTGTACTTTGTGATTTGTGCGTTACCGTTGAACCTTGGTTTCCAATTCACGTAGATAGAGCGCGCAGTCCTTCCGAAGACTACAGGTTTTGAGGGAGGGGATGGCCTTTCTAAAATGGATTAAAAAACCGAAATTTGGTTAATTTGGTCATGATCCACGTACATCTAGCATGTGATTTTTGGGTTGACGCGGACTACAAAAAAAGCCAACTTTTTAGAGTTTTCAGGAGTTTTGCTCGACTATCGTCTCTTGCCTTTAGCTTCTTTTCACTATCTAAACGCCAGTTGAGTATGTTATGAGAAAAAAAACTATTATTTAAAGCGCTGCACAAGGCGGAGGGAAAAGCCTGAAGTACAATATTGTTAATCAAAAGCGATTTTGAACCCCACATTCGATAGGGGTTGTTCTAGAGAAGAGTATTATAGATAGAGTCAAGAGAAATGTCTGGAGAGCGACGGAAACCCTCTCTCGGCGTCCGTTCGCTTTGCTTTTTCAAGCGGTTTTAGGAGTGTACAATACTGCGCACTATACGTGAATCTTTATAAGACACAGCTAACAACAAAAATCTTACTTTGAACGGTGATTTTGAACTTCTTGTTGTGAGAACCAAAATGGTTCACCACCCTACACGAGTACGTCTTGGTGTCCTCAAGCACAAGTGCTTTCACGACTAACGTACTTGTAACCCTGTAGTATCCTTCTTCTGTAGACTTTGTAATGATAACACGAGAGTTGTCTGACAATTCTTTTGTTTCATTAAACCAGGTTAGTGTAATTGGTAGATTGCCCACCGCAACGCACTTGATTGTGACGTCAGAGGAAACCTTGGCAGAAGTGTTCGCCGGCGCAGTAACAATGGTAGCTGGTACTGCTGGACAAACGAACGCACTAACATTATGAGGTGATGTTATCCCGGGAAGGAAAAGCTGATGTAACACATCACATTTAAATAGATAAAAGTACAGTGAAACAACCTGTATCAAGTGGACAAATAGCTCAGTATCTTTGAATCCTATCGTCGAGCGTCCACTATTTTAAGTAAAATAAATCTGCATCTATCGGACACCTCTATTAAAGCGGGCACCAGGGGAGGCAGCGTCGGTGGCCACCTGATACAGGCTTCACTGTTTAACAATTATTCCTCGAGCCCGAATGGGCTCTGAATCAATAGCCCATGAGGCCGAAGGCCGAATGGGCTATTGACTCAGAGGCCACGAGGGCGAGAGGAATAATTGTTTTAGTAAAATCCATCTAGTTGGTCAAAAATATCGAGACAAAACAACTTTAGCTGGTTAAAGCTAGACTTTAATCCTTTTTTTGGCGCCAAAAAGCCGGCGCTTTCGCTACTAGTGGGCTACAACATATAGCCTAGTAGTAGCTCAACCAATCAGAAGGCAGCATTGATGATAGACCACTAGTTGGATTTTACTAAAATGTAATATCTTATAATCCGGCCATAATAACTACAGTTGAACCTCTACACAACGCGGGTCACCTTGTGGACAAGAAAGTCAGGCCGTTGTAGAGAGGTTTTAAGCAACAGTTAGTAATGGAATTTGTATGTGTAATCAAATGGTGACGAGCAAAATTAGGGAATAATTTCACGCGCGTTTTGTCCAAATCCTAATAATTTCCCGAGCCTGAAATTATTCCCTAATTTCACGAGTATACCATTTGATTACCTATTAATATCATGGGTGACGAATTACGTTAGCAATCTTTGATTTTTGACATGTTTATCCTGGATCGTATTGATCGAGAACTCCACTCTCTCGAACGTTTAGAGCTTAAATTTGGCTTAAGTTCAGAGTTTCTCGACAAAATACCTGATAAAATCCTTCTTGATGTGCTCTTTCGTGTGTTCAGGTTTTCTAGAGCTTCTTTTTATGCCCTGACATCTTCATTCATGACATTTTAAAACTTCGTCGCCATCTTAAAACTGAGACGTACGGAAGGTTGCCATGGCAATTTTGTAATTTCACATGTGAAATTACAAATTATCGCTGAAATTTCGCGCCAAAATTCAGGAGTAATTCGTCACCTATGATATCACCACCAAAACAAGCAGCCGTTGTAGAGAGGTGTCCGTTAGTGGGGGTTGTCTGTATTACCGCTGGCGGGATGAAGCGAATCCTGCGCCGAGCGATGATAAGCGATACCTCGATACTTCTCTAAGATGTCCGCTCGAGATTTCCCTCGTTGGTCCCGCAAGGAAAATTTCACCTTTTCTCCATTCAATAACTCCGTTGTTGACTAACCTTGTTTGGTCAAGGTGGCTGGATATTGACCTCGTTCTTTTTTGCCTTTTTATTGACCTCGTCGTGGGTCTATCAAAACGCAAACAGAACCTTAGCTAATAGGGACCTTAAGATAAGACTACAGCGACGGCAACGAGAACGTTATAAAGGCAATAGGTTTAATAAGCAAAACAACAACTTTGCACGTGCACCACACTTTTTTTGTACATTTCTTTGCCGTTTTTGCACGACTACGACCTACAAATGCTCTATTTCATGTTTTATAGACGTAAGAAAGCAACAACAAAATTTTCTTTCTCTTTTTTAACTTTGATTCGACAAAGTAAGCAACATGGAATAATCGCGTTCAAGATTGAAATACCGCGAATTCACTCTTAAAGTTTCGTTTTACCTGCCGTCGCTGTCCTTGCATCTTAAGGGTCCCTAATATATCCAACCATCTTCACCTTACGCTTAGTCAATCACTGCGCAGGTTTCTCCCCAAAGAAAAGGACCGAACAATAGCGCAGCATGGAGAAACTCTAGATGTCTGTTTTTGAACGAGAGCCTTGCCCAACAAAGATTCTTATTAAGAGAGAGTTCACTGTATAGATAACGTTAACTGACTGACAACAACAAGACAACGGTGTCATTGAATTTTCTGTTTTTAAATACTGGTATTGACCCTACACGATTTTATTACCGAGAAAAAATACTAACAACTTCATACCGTGAACTTTAAGCTGTACTTGTCGGCTCACCACCACGTCACTGACACCATTGGCACCCGTGCACAAATACGTCCCATCATCTTCATCGCTTGCGTTTCTGATCACCAAGGTTCCGTTGACCAGTTTTTCAAAACGAGGCTTTTCCAGGGGGACTGGAACAAACCGCCCTCCCACTGACTTGCTCCAGTCAATGCGCGCAGGTGGTGTCCCGGATATTAGGCACGTCAAGGAAGTCGTGAAGGTTTTCAGTACTTGTTTGTCCTCAGGTTCTTGGATGAATTTAGGGGGCTCTAAGAATGAAAAAGGTCTTTAACGAAACACGCAGAATAGCACAGGATCAGCTTTGAGCACCCATTAGGGACAAAACCAAGTGACCGAAAGAGAGGATGAGTTTATCCCCCAAACATAAAAGTCATATCCCCATCTTACTTCCTCTTAAGCTATTTTTAGACTGTGTCGATTTTCCTCCAGGTAATGTTACGTCGCGCGTCGCGTGAAAGATTCGTGAGAAGGAAAATTCCAAAATGCTATGAATGGGTAAAAAAAAGGCTACCCGACTTTTTCTCCTTACAAACGCCATTATGATATTTTTTCTCACTCATGATCAGGAGCCCATGAGTAATAAACTAACAAACTACTGAATAGGGTAACCCCTCATGCATTTCCTTAGAAGTTGAGCGGAAAGAGGGTTGCCTCATGATCAGCCTAGACAAAGTCCAGTTGAATTTGATGACTCTTTTCTAGAATAGAGATTAAGCACCGCCATTTTTTTACCGTGAACGGCAGAGAGGGTCACGTGACCTGACTTTTTGATCCATCCTTGTTTTTATTTACTATCCTTCTTCCACATGTTTTGTTTGTAAAAGCTAAGAGTTTCAAATTCGAGAAAAATAAGGATGAGAACTTCTCTGTATATTTTGTCCAGTCACAGTGTTTGGCGACCGAGAACACTTTCCGTGTATTATACGTATTTTACTTAGTTAAGTTACTTTTCAAACATTTTAGACAATTTGTTTACATAGTTTCCAGTTCTGTAGCGTCGACGAAAAGCTTAAACAAACAAACAAACACAGCGGACGGAACGGCAAACTACAAACGGTCAGCTGACGTTCGGCGTTCGCCTTTAGCGCGGTGCTTTAACAATATGACTAAAAACATCCCCCCCCCCCCCCCACCTTGTACGCTATCGGAGACATCTGCCCCTTGGTAGCAATTGTTAATTTGGACAGATACTTTGGAAAATGTCAGAGGTTGAAGAAAATGAATTTTTAAGTGATTAGACAAGTTGACCTTTTCCTTTTGCCATTTATTTCTCAGAAGAACATGCTTACCATAGACAACCATCTCCTTGGAGGCACTTGCTGTCCCAGCCTTGTTACTAGCGACACAAGTGTACGTTCCAGAGTCTGCGGCGGTCAGACGCTGTATCTTAAGAATGCTCATGCTTTCGGGTACCTTGATGATTTCGAGTGTATCGCTAAGAGGACGACCATCTTTCAGCCACATAGCAGTAAAACTCACGTGGCATGTGAGTGTCCCCGCTTTGCCATAGTGCCACTCTTGCGAAGTTATCTTAGGTTCTGGGAGCTCTGTAAATATAAGGAAGAGTTAAAGGTGGCTGCCAGTTTTTTTAAGTCAAAAATAAGCCAAGGCATACACCATTAAGTCAAAAACGAAATTATAGGCATTCCCAAATGATTTAAAGCATTCTATAGTTTTCCGGTTCCAGTGTTAAGGCCTAAAGAGAGAAAAAATGGAAAAAAAGCTTAACCTGCTTTTTGCCTAAGAATTGCCTTTGCTTTTTAGTTCGTCTATAGCATTCTTTTTGCATACGTTTAATTTTTTAGATCACGAAGGAAAAATCACCGTTTGCCTTGATGATGATGGTAATATCATCAAAAATCGGACAGCACTATTTTTAACACGTTTATTCATCGCTCAAATGACGAATATGCTCGATGTCTACCACTTTCTAGTTCTGTTAGAGGCTCTTTTCTTCACCTTTTAATTCGAGCCCAAAAGAAGCAATTCAACAAAAAGTGTGAAAAAATTCACAACGTCTCAACTATTTTACATTATCTTTATTTAAGCAGCGACCCACGTTTGCCTTTACACACACGTAAAATTTGTGCATTGGGGAATGTTTTTCAAATCAATACTCGTTTTCAACTCGCGACTGCGCAAGCGAAAGTGCGGATTTAAAGGCTGACTTAAAAAGTGGTCTCTACTGAAAAGATATAACCCGTTTCACTTTTATTTTCTACAATATTTAACAATTAGTCGCCGAAGGCGACGTGAATATCGGCGAATAGTCACCGAGACGAAGTCGAGGTGACTATTCGCCAATATTCACGTCGCCTGAGGCGACTAATTGTTTTAGTATAATTACATTGATGATTATTCGAGAAAATAAAATTATTGATCAATTTCCGACCCCGAAACATCAAAAAATCTGGCTGCCATTTTGAAAACTGCTAGCCTTCAATGCTATAATCACCGCGTGGTGATTATAGCGGGATACAGCGAAGCTCCTAGCCAATCACAGTGCTCTATTTTCGATAGTCATCGATGTAATTATACTAATTTAGGATAGAAAGTAAGGTGAATAAACTAGCATTATATCTCAACTTACCATAGACAGTAACTTCCACAATGCGGTCCTCTACTTTATCACTACCAGCCGCTGAACACTTGTACCGACCGGCGTCCCCGGTTTGTACACTAGAGATATGAAGGGTGTTGTCATCCGAGACGGATTGCCGGTGGTTAAAAGGAATGTTGACTCCATCTTTAGACCACGTGACAGTTGGAAACGGGAAGCCTTTTGCTGCACATGGCAGTTGAAAAGGTTGCCCTTTGGTAGCGTTTGCCTCCGTGGGAATTGAGGTAATGTTTAAAGTGTCTGGTGAATTACAAAAAAGTTAAATTGTTAGTTGTTTTAATATTTTATTATCCACAACCCTCGGAGCTTTTCAGGGATAATTTTCAACACTGGTTGGGTGACATATGGTGCAGTTTATCAGTAATGAAGTAATGATTAGTGATGTCACCTATGTCAATTTGAGATAGACCACCACACCGGGAACTAAGTCCCCTACTCTTAACGAACAGAATGTGGGTTTTTAAACGTTCCGCTGAATTTATTATATGTGTAAGGGTTGTGAGACAGGGCCTACGGTTTATCGGTCTTATCCGAGGAGACACAATTTTGACCGGCTTCTGATCATGATTACCGATCGTCCCCCAAAATGAGTCATAAACAATTAGAGCTAGTCACGGAATTCACGAACATTCTGCCAGGCCAAAAACCCAAGGCAGAAGTAACCGGCTCGAAACCGGACCGAAACCCTCACTCTAAACTTACCATTCATGTAGACTCGAATCACTTGCGAAGTGCAATTTCCAATATTGCATGCGACACATTTATACTCTCCAGTTTCCGCTACTGTAATTTTATCTAACTTAATGGTACTCTGTGTTCCTTCATCTCCCGGCTGCCCTCCCTCGGTAATCCGCACGTGACTTATGGTATATCCTTTCCCATGATGCAATCGTACGCCATCTAGGTACCACTTAATTTCCCGGCGACCTTGGCTGTAGGCTCGGCACCATTCATTGAGACTTTGTCCTTGCTGGAGAATAACCTGATGCGTGTCCGCACTGGATATTACTGTAGGATTATGTTCTGGTAACGAATAATAACAAGAACTAATTGTGTGAGTTACTAGCTTGTAGCAAGTCATGCGGCCTAATAAACGACTTCAGCTGAGGATGCACAATCAATCAAGAACGTTCCGAAGAACTAAAACTGCCAGTTACCCTGCCAGTAGAGGTTTCTCTCTTGTATGACTTTTAGCGTTTACGAAGTCGTTCGCGTCGCTTGTTAGTCGCGTAGTTGGTTTAGGGGCGTATAAAACAAAGCAACTACGCGACTGACAAGCTACGCGAACGACTTCGTAAACGCTAAAAGCCATGTAAGACAGAAATCTCTGCTCACAGGGTACTGCAAGTTCGATTTTAAAGCTAACGTTCAGAAAATGAGACCATTTTCCAGTGATACTTACTTCAGAAGACACCGAATACTGAGCTATGTAACATTTTGACATATATCAAGTGAATGGCCAAAGCAAAACGATCTTTGACCTAACTCTATTTAAAAATTATTTCTTAGTCCTAGTGTTACACAATAATCATTTACTGTATAAAACTAGCGGAAAGCTTGATACCAACATGTGGCAAGCTACATTGTGCCCTACCAACAACCTGAGCATTCCGGAATCCGGGAATTTTTTGCTTGTGGAATCCAGAATCCTGCCGGCTTTGGAGTCGAGAATACAGTCCAAAGACTCAGGAATCCCAGTACCGATTTGAATTCAGAATTCAAGTATCAGTGACAAAGAATCTGGCGTGGAATCCAGAATCCAAGACTGTGATGGTTTCCCTTACACAGGGCGAAACATTGCACACATACCTGCGGTGATGAGCATAGCGCTACTCTGTATTACATTCAGACCGTTGTTGGCAAAGCATTGATACAAGCCAAGATCTTTGCTGTAGATAACAGCAAACTCCAGTCCATTGGGTTTGATACTTATTCTGTCATTACCAGTGAAATGTTGTCCATTCTGTAACCAGGTGATGCTGGGTTTTGGTTCACCCGTTACCTCGCACTCCATGTCGTAACCTGACGTTGACGTCACAGTGGTAATTTTTCTCCCAGGTCTAATCAGGAATCTCAGAGGAACTAAGGAAAAACATTCAAAACAAATCATTTAGAACTACGAGGCTGAAAAGCAAAAGGCTCTCAGCTGTTTATTTCACTGTATTCCTTGCTATTTTTTTTATATTTGTCTCTGCATTTTCACAAAAATATTATTTGTAGCCTTGGTAGTCTACTGACAAATACTTTCCTGTGATACTTTTTGTTATGCTGTAAAAGGTGGCTCTATCTTTTGAGTCTGTGGATGAAATCCTAAAGTGTGACCATTCAAATGAAAGCTATTGAGCAGCATTTTTCCTGTGGTTCTGTTTATCATGCTGTAAAAAGGTGATTCTCACTTTCTTTTGATTCTGTGGACAGAATCTTAAGAAATGTTATTGAATTGAATGCTACTGACTAGTACTTTCTTGTAGCACCATTTGTTTGGCGTTATAAGAAAATTCTAACTTTTGAGCAAAAAAAATCCTGATTCGAGTGACCAATCAAATTAAGGTTAGAGGCAATACTTCTCGCGGAACTGTTTACTATGCTGTACTGACAAGATGATTCAAAATTTTTAGATCGTGGATATATTCCTAGGGTGCGATCATTGAGTCTGGACGAAATCCTAGGGTGATACCTTTCAAATGAAAGCTATACTGAGTAATACTTCCCTTTTGTTCTTTTTAGCCATACAGGGTGATTCTAATATGTCAGTTCTGCGATGAAATTGAAACCATTTGATCCCCTTTCTTTTACACTAACCTCGAACAGAAAGAGCTATAGACAAGGTGACGGTACCCAAACTGTTTTTCACTTCGCACTCGTACAGTCCCTGATCCTCAAATTTTGTCTGCTCGATTCGAAGACTCCCTCCAGCAAACCTCGAAAAGCGGTGTCCCATTCGAATAGCTACGCCATCCTTCTTCCAGCTATACTCCTCAACCGCTGGCACAGGGTACCCTTCAGCTGAGCACTGTAGCTCGCTGACGTTGCCCTCAAAGACAGTAATATTTAAAGCGTTGTTCAGAATCCTGGGAGAGGAGGACCTTTTATCTACAGCGAGCAAAACAAACATGGTTCACAATGCGTAAGTATTTGTGTAACTTGTATTATGTTCCCGCGCGGCGAGGTCATCTGTCGGGGGGTGGGGACGGGGTACCCTCAGTCCTTAGATATATAAATTGATGGTAACTTTCAAGTTTTGGTATATGAAAAGGTGATGAAATATGTCTCTTACATAATTAAAAGAGACTTTGATTAAAATATTTCGAAAAGACTAACCTCATAGCTCTATCGCTTTAATATTCTTGCTCTCCCGAAATATTGTTTATTTATTTTATGCCAAGGTTTAGTAAAGGGATGCAGTGTTCCAGTTCAGAAAGTATGTGCAAGGGGCACCATTTTTCAATGGAATGAAGACGAAAAGGGTAGCTTTTCTTCAATATAAAAGGGCGAGAAAATGGACTCAAAAGGATCATTCCCCGTATACAACTTTGTCGAGTAACCACTCAAGCCCCACCCACCCCACCCCTCCGGGGTTATGCTCAACCATTAATCTACATTATTATTCACTCAAAATATTTCCCCAATTCTGATTGGCTAAAAGCACACGCATAATTTACCATAACTGTTTTGGTCTTCACTCGTTTTAAGAGTAAGAACTACAGCTGGAACTAGACGAAGTAATGGCTAAAAATATAGCAAAAACAGCAAGAAGACAACTCGGAGGGCGACATCTCCTATTAGGAGAATATTTGCGGAGCTGGACAAATCTAAACGTACACTATCGAAGATAAACTTTACATCGATGGATCGATGGAGGTAAGCATGTTTTAGCTATGTTTTTAAACTAGGAATTATTTTGAATAAATAATAAAACAATTATTGAATTCGGCTTTCGTATCTTATGAAGAATTATGGAGATGGAGGAGGGTGTTATCCGCCTCGGCCTACGGCCTCGACGGATAACACCCTCCTCCATCTCCATAATTCTTTATAAGATACTCAGCCTGACTCATTAATTGTTAAATAATCGCTATTTATACTGTGATTTTGCAACCAGCGTCCGTCAGAGTCTCGTAAACATGTACAACCATAAGTTCGATCGAGCTGTCAGTAAATCAAGACTTGGATTTTCCACGACTACTACGTACGAAGTCAAGTTTTGCTTTCAAGAACTATAAACAATTTTATTTTAGCCCCGTTCAGTTTGGTGAATTGTTCATATGGCGGTCATTAAGCGTTCAGTGAGACGTGGATTACGTACCTCGCAAAAACACTTTAGCTGGGTTACTGACGCGCCTCTCTCCCGTCAAAATGTTCGCCGTGGTGCAGTAAAATAAGCTCTTGGTGTCAGCATCATTGACATTTGTGATTACCAAGTCACCAGAAGGCATGAGGAAGTACCTGCCACCCAAGGTGAGCCCGCCATCGCTATCATCATCCCACGAAACTACACGCACATAATCACGAGCATGCTCTGATATTACACTCTTTATTACGGCGGTGTTTCCACTAATCACTAAGCTGTCTTGGGTGTACACCTCGTATGGTTGAACAATAACTGACGACGGAAAATGAAAAATAAACGTTATTTGATTAACACTTGTCAATTATAGTTATCAATCGGCTGGTTTGATTTACTTGTCCATATTTTTTATGCATCATCGCAATCAAACATATAAGTAAAGGTCCTTGTTTTACGTCGGCAACTCGAAACAGACTAAAAACCTGAGGCCGACGCAGGGGTCGATCTAAATGGGCACTAAAATTATTAAAATTTCTTTCCCTTCCCTCTTCCTACCTGCACGAAGCCTGGCAATCCTGCTAGCAATCGTTCCAACGCTGTTATTTGCGATGCACTGATAATCCGCTCTGTGTACCGAAGGGTTGAAGCTACTTTCCGAAAAGGCGGGAAAAAACAGCGAGCCGTTACGCAAGATGTGGCGCACTCTAGTTATGTTACCGCTGACCAAAAGACCTGAGCGCGCGATCTGCCACCTGATCGTCGCTGTTGGTCTGTCTTCAACTTTACAATTGAGTATCGCAGAATGAGTATGCGCAAAGTGGGTATCCGCTGGCTCTTCTAAAAACCGTAAAGCCCAGGGGAATTCGCCTGCAGAAGAAAGAGCGACAAAAAAAGTTTCAATAGACAAATAATCATATCCATCTCATATCCAACGCGCACTCGTGAAATAATTGTTAAGTTTTTTTCATGAACAGAAAGTTCACTTTAACGGGGCTATGTCAAGAGGATATTGCTGTTTTTAAGTCAATTTTGTTCTGGTGCCTTTATCCATACACAATATGTTCAGTTAGAGATATGAAGATGTAAAAAAAATTGGTAATTTTTGCAGGCATAGCATTGAAACTTGGACTGAATGCTTTGTATTCGAGTAAAGAAACAAACTATGGAAATACAATGTTCTTTACAATGTTCTCTTCTATTGTGATCACCAACTTGGCGATCGGATTCGAATTCGATCATGACGAAGAGCAAGAGATCACTTTGAGGCAATTCACTTGATATCAGAATGACTTTCATTCTGGAAGGAGTTCATTCCATCTCGATATATTTCTCTGTATTTGTTTACATGATACCGAAACGACATTTCGTTGCCGTACTCCCTCCTCGATCTCATAATTCAGGTTTTTATTCCAAATTAAATTCTCGTTATGGTACGAAATTTCATTGTGGTGTCATGCAAACTGAAAACGAACTTTGTTTTGGATTGAAAATCGCAAGTCGTGTTTAATTCGTGTAGTCTGGGGGAGTGACACATGCGAATCTAATCTAGCGCGAAAACCACGTGAGCGAGAACGCCTTAGGCTGAGCTCTTCGATCTTATCACGTGAATGCAGTACGATCTTCACTCTGGAATGAATCTCATTACAAAATAAAAGTCATTCCGTTATCACATAAACAGCCTCTTTATTTGTCGAAATGAGACCTAACTGACTTCTTTGCCCAAAAACATCAGCGCCGTTTCTTCGTTTGGAGTAGGCTTTTGGTCACGTGCTAGGCAACGAAATAGTTTGCAAGGATTAAGCCCTTTTTGGTATACCAACAAAGCAGATGGCACACGAAACATTGGATTAAGGAAACGGAATAAAATGTTTACAGAACTTGTTTGTCAACAAACCAATTTGGTTTTTTTGTATGTTCTAAAGTTTATTCTGTTTAACTGTACGTCCATTTTCCGAAGTTATCGAAAATCTTTCGCCCAAAGGATTTATACATTATTAACATAATATCGATTACTCAATACGACAACTCGTCTTCGTTTCGCGATAACCTTTGCAAATCCACACGAAATTAAAAAAAAACATTTTTTGCTGTTATCGAACTCGGCGATACACTCAAAAAAGGAAGCACAAAATCGCAAGTGTAAGGGCGCTAGCGCCTTTAAAACAAGTTAAGAACAAAGTTCAAACAGAGTTTGAATTTGTTTGCCGCCCATCATCTCACGTGACTTCGCTACAATTTTGATCAATCAGAATTTTGTTAACACCACTGCTGGGGTTACAACCTAAGTGTGTATACGACGCGTAAATCTGAGCGTTTGATATCCCATTAAAAGGCCACGTCATCAATAAGATAAAACGGAAACATTGCCTCTATAACATCTCATTCATAACATAAAAGATACTTCAATAGTTCCGTTTGCGAAAACAATTCGAAGGTTGTTAGTCAATATACGTTGTTTATTGTATAAACACCGACTGGCCACGGTTCACTGAAAATCGGTCCTTGTAAACTGGAACGCGCATGCGCAGAAAGAACGACACGCCGCGATGAGATCGATCTTTATCTTAATCAAGGTAATTGCCAGAAGCGTTTATGCTAATCTGGCAATGGATTCAATTCTTAAAGGAATCAAGTATATACTGGTATATATATGCACTTTATTCCTGCAAGATTGGATTTTCGTAAAAGATCGCATCAGGTTTCATTAGAGATGAGTTTTTAAACAACGAATGAGGCCTTGCTAAGTTTCTCTTTTCCAGGCAAAGGAGCTTAATTTCAATCCCTAACATTTCATTTTCTTTTATTGAGGGCAAAACATTTCTCGCGGGGCTAAAAAGACGTAAGTACTATTAAAAGACAAAGCTGAAACGTCATCAGCTGCAGAAAGTAAAGATAAATATTTCGCAAGAAAGCATGGAAAACAGCTTAGCATTACTTCGTTTTTCTTAGAGTTAATTTCTCCCAGACTCTGTAACATAGAATATCATATTGAATAGCCTACTTTTTATTTCTTGAAAAGATCTTTAATATCAATTATTTCGCACAAGCTTATATTGTTCACGAATTTTTTCATGACATTTTGTCAAATTTAATGACTGCCATTCAGAATATTAGTCAGAAAGTTTTACGTTAAGTGACGTGTGTCTTGGTTGATACGCAATTGCCTAAACGACGGCATTGCGCCAATGGTCGTAGATTTTACTTTTCCTCATTGCGAAAATACGGAACCTTTTTTTATGATTTTGTATGATGATTTTATACTGAAAAACGTTTGTATAAAGATCTATCCGAATCAATTTACTTAGTTATGTGATACTGGAGTAAGCCACTCGGAAGCTTTCTAATGTAAAGAGAATTACTCCCACGCGACTCTCCTATCGAAGATAAAAACTGATTTTATATACCACTAAGTTCCATTCTGAATATAAGTTAACTACAGAAGAACAGAAGACATTTTTAAGGATAAAAGTATGGCATAATGATTTCATGAAAAACAACAATAGCATTGTTACAAGAAAAACTTAATATTGCATCATACTTCAGTTGTTCATAGCAAACGAAAACGAGGAAAAAAGAAGAAAACGTCGTATTTAAGAGTCGATGAAAACCTAAAAGTAACATATTCTGTTCAAAATATCCTTACGTTTGAAAAAAGAAAATATTCCGTGCGTAGCTATGATGTTTACTGAACAGGATAAATAAAAAGCAGGTCATTTTAACGACTTTCCGTGACTGATATTAAACATTCACAACTTATACGTAATTGAAAATTGTTCCTGATCACGCGAGGTATAAAAAACATGCATATATACTCGTTCAACTTGTGTTTTTACGTTTGTACGGTTCTACTCAAGCATTATTTTTTATGTTTGTTTCGGACCGGCTTCCTCTGAAACTTTGAATTTCATAACATTGTTTATAAGCAACTCAAAAAGTGCTGACACAGCTCAAAATAAAGATGAAAAATGATTTCAGAATCACTGGTCAGTGATCACTAGAATTTCTTGTTTTGTATCAAAACTTTTGCCACGAGTATACACTTGATGTTAGTGCAGTAGTAGACACTAGGGTCGTATAAGGTAGAGGTTCACAAAAGCAACTTAAACTCTCTCCCGTTTTTAGACTGATTAATCATGTACATACATTATTTCAGTACGTTGTATTGCTTTTCAAGCGCTTGAGGTTTCGAATCAGTCTTCGTTGTGCCAGTGTAGAATGTCTCTTACGCTCCATAGTAATTTGTTCGTTTGTTCTAGACAGTTAACATCACACTCTAAAGAATGACGCTCGCTTCCACTAAAGTTCCTAAGCTGGATCACTTTCTTTTTCTACATTGATTCCTATGTTACCGGTTTTCATTCTCGTTACCCCTTCTGTGCAAGGTGATTTTACTTTTGAGCACGTGGATGAAATCCTAAAGTTGGTGACCATTCAAATGAAAGACACTGAGCAGTACTTTCCTGTGATACTGTTTATTATACTGTACAAGGTGGTCCCTAGCTCTTAACTCTGTGGATTAATTCATAAAGTGTTACCATTCAAATCAGTCAAAGCTATACTGAGCAGGTACTTTCCCGTAGTACTGTTAACTATGCTGTACAAGGTGGTTCTAACTTTTGAGTCTGTGGGTGAAATTTTAACGAGTGACCATTCAAATGAAAGCTTTTGAGCAGTACTTTTCAGTGGTTCTAAGAACTTACTGATTTACTTAAGTTATGATCCGTACACAGTTCAGACTTCCGAGTCAGTGAATGAATCCCAGGTGATCCAAGGCGTGTAGACCATTTCACTAAAGATGGGAGATATTCAGCAGTATCTATCTTGAGGTGCTACCTGCAGCTGATCATACTGTACAAGCTAGTAATCTAACTTCGAATCTTAACATGAAACCTATGCTAACGAACAGTGCTTTCATTTGTAGTTTCTATTGCTGCAAATTAGATATGACTGTAACTTTCAGAGCTTTACGTATACAAAACCTTACAATGTCCGTGTAAATGAAGCTATTGAGTACTTTCTTCCAATACTGTTTTTTATGCTACACAGTTTGGCTTCTAAATCTTACTCTAAATCTGATTTTCATAGTCTTGAATCTTTCCTGCAGCATGCGATGGGCTGTACAATGTGGTTCTAACTTTTTATTTACCGGGCATATGTCTGTGGGCAAGAAATCCTGAATCTTGACGAATCACATGAAAGTGACTACAGATGAGCACTTGATTCCTGTGGTAATGTTGGTTGCTCTGAAATTATAATAATTTCTTGTGTTATACTATTTGCGATATACTTTTGGATGAATGCCTAAAGCGAGTATAATCTCGCGAACACTCACTTTCCTTTGAATGCTTTCATTTGTGAGCATGAGCTGCCATTTTCTTACATTTCAACCTTCAGCGTTAAAGTATTTCATCTATTAACTTGATCAGTTTTCCTGGTATATTCTGCGACTATGACGAATTCGGTCAGAATCTCGACGTAAAACAATCCATTTGATCGCTCTGAAGGCATGTTTAGGGATCGTACCAGAAAGTAGGATTTACATATTTCAGAAGGCAGAAAATTTTTACAAGACCTGAATACACACAGTCGTATCACTGAGTTGTGACGTAAGCCCGCCAAATTTTTTGAGAGGCAAACATTTTGGCTCTGACTCAAATCCATGCATATCTTTTTTAAGAAAGCACTCATATCATACCGCGTTAATAAAGGAAAAGTTCTAACAGATAATCATGATTTTATTTTGCTATCATAATCTTCGGATAAAAAAAATTGGAGGCCTCGATAACAACTACATGGACTTTGAACGTGGTTTCAGTAATACAATTTAACTGACAAAAAGGCAGGCAGTCTGCTAGACGTTTTTTTTTTCCCGAATCACACACTGTAGTTTGTTTTCAACTCATAACTGTTTTTCTGGGAATCCCAAAAGTTAAAGTTCAAAGAATAATTTTCCATGAGGCACTTTTTCCTTTTCTCGATAGCGACTCAGAAACAAGTTCCTTGTTCACTGCAGCTCAATACTTTTTATAAACTGAAGCAAGGTTTTTTTAAGGTGTTTTCTCGCTTTTACCTTATCCTGTTTTGTACTAAGGGAGTTAAGATTCACGGTTTTCATGGGAATATGTACACTTCGACCTTTTCATGATTTTTGACTAACAATTAGATTACTTAAAGGCTGAACTGTGATGTATTCGATTCGCGACATGTGATAAAAAATAGAATGCGTAAAGTCAATTTTTTTTTTATCACTTTGCTATCCTTGACGGTGAGTCGTTCGAGACAAATCAATTACTCGCAACATTGTAAGGCTTATGGTCTTCATAGTGATATAGCTTTAAAATCATGATGTCTTTTGCTCTGTGGCAAGACTAAACCAAAGAAGCCATAATTATCTGAAAGGCGACTTTCTGAATATAAACCCATAGCCGCAAAGTGCATCTGAAATGCCAAAACCTATCTTCTTATACTGATGGACTGTAAAGAAAAAATACAAGTGTTTTATAAATCAGTTATCTATGAATATTTCGCCTTCGGTAAGCTGGCCGTGTTCAGGGTATAAAAATTATAATCAGCTTGTTATCTGACCAGAAAAGGTGGAATTAATGGACCCATAGAACACCTGCACTTCAAGAATGAAACATAGCCAACGTGGTTTTGTTTTTCGCATTGTTGTGGTTTAATTTCAAGCAAGAAGAAAATTTGGATAATCCTACAATAAATTACAAATTATTACAACAATGTTGCCGCAATGAGAACAATTTACGAGAAGTTTCAGAAGGCTTCGTTTTAACTGGACAGATCTTATGTATCTTAAAGTCAAGCCAGGGACATGAGCCGCATTAACTTCAAGAAATACTCACTGTTATAAAATATTTAAAAACAGTGATCGGTTGCAAGTTTTTACTTGAGAATCAAAACCGGAGTGGTATTCCTGAACATTAGTAATCTTTAACGGATTGCTCTCTGGTTTGTTTGAAGTTTCACATAAATATGTTTTAATATTAGTCGTGTTTATAACAAAACCTTTAGGCAATGTTATAATAAAAATGTTCCTCCCTCTTTGTTGGTCTCGGCTGACTCGGAAATATACTAAGATTGAAAACAAAATTGCCGATATAAGCAGCTTTTGCACCTTCTTTCCAAGTTTTTAAGAAACCTAAAAGATTCGTCGAGAGTATGAAAAAGTACGGAAAGATGGAAAAAGTGATAAAAAATCAGACAAAACCCAATCAAATACAGCCAGTAAAACACAGAAAACATTGGAGAGGTTTCACATTTCTCCGAGGAGATTCGATTCGATTTTGCAAGAGTACTACAGTCCCTCAACAGATGTTGTGAAAATATTATAAACAAAATGAGTGGCCTGCCATTAGGAAAGAAAGCTAAATAGCCTTTAAAAAACTGATTTTTTACAGCGTGTAAAAAATCACGCCTGTTTACACCTGTGGCACAGTTTCCTGACTGATAGTTCTCTTGCAGTACGTGACGTTCATGTTTAGTTTTTAGCAGCACAATAAAACAAGTTGTGAAAGACTCATTGGTCTTACAAGAATACAAAACACCTTATGGCTGTAAGCTAATAAAAAAATTACTGCGTAAGTGAGTAATTCGAGGGCGGAATATAACGACATAATATCCACCATTGTGTAATATGAAATGGTTGTAGTAGTCTAGGATTATAGGTAATTTCAAGTTCAACATTTTACGCAGATTAATCAAGTAGATTTCCAAACTTTTTTGCCCTCGCATTTCGTATTTTTTTTAGAATCACTGATTACTTCGGCAGACAACCAATATTTTTTCTTTGAAGGTAAAGTCTGAATTTGCAATTTTCATTTATTCTCCCAAACGCAAGCTCCGTTTGATGTTTAAGTGAAAGTCAGTTGCATTCGTAAGACCATCTGAGTGAAAGCGAGTAGGCAGTTATGAGACGATTTAAAACATTTTGTTTAATTTGCTTGAATTATAGTCGTGATCTTGGTTTAGAAATGAGCCCCGAAAACCAGCGCTAAACCGGGCTGTTGCGAATATAATAGTACCACAAAGCTAGCTTCAATTAACCTTTCCCTTGAAAAAATTGAGTGAAATGTGACAACTTAGGCAGTCATTTCCATTGAAGCCTTTTTGATTATTCCGACATGTTTAAACTGAATATCGATCTTAAATAAATAAGAAAAATTGCAGGCATTTATTCATGCAAAAAAGGCCTTCACTGGGCGCTGTCAGTTGATTAAAACATGTGCATTTGACCCATCATCGAAATTGTGAGTAAGATTTAAAAACGAAAAATGTACAATTAAATTTGAGTTTCGGTCAGAGTTTCGGCCTTGCAGTTGGTCTCTTTTCCTGCTGCTTTATAATTGAAGATATCTTTTATCATTCCATTATTTCACTCTACGCGAGAGTAAACAGATTAAATGCATGGACAATGTTAATCGAAAGACTCAAACCTGCTTCCTTGAAGGAAGCAAAAGCTTGGAAGTACCTATTGCAAAAAGCTTTCCTTTGAAATAGTTTTAAAATTTATCGCAACCGGTGTTTAAGGATATTTCATAAACTCGTTAAATAAGCGACTTGTTAAGACATCTTCTACTTGTCTTGCCCTTTCGCGGTTTCGAATGTTCATTGCCCTGATTTGCATGTCAAAAACACGGAAAAGAAACTCTGCAGATCTTTCGTAACTTCTTCAAAATGTTTACGGTAAATCTTCTTTTCCCCGAAATGGCAAAACGTCAAGGTACATATTTTATGAACACAATTTTAAATCTGTAGAATACATCAAAAAATATTTCTATGAAAATAGAGAATCCATGACAACCGAGTTTTGAGAAAATAATTCTAGTGTTTTCACGAAGCGTCATATTTTTAAATAGATGTATAAACGATGTCTAATGGCGTGATACGAGAGTTGTGTTTACGATTCCTCTTAATCAGTTTTTTTCTGTATATTTTCTTACGTCTCCTATGAAGCAAAAATCTATTTTTTAGATAACCTTGCTATTTTAGACCAAATCCTCTAAGATTATGAAGCCCTGCCTTGACAAGTTCAGCTTAAAATATAAGGCTTACAACTTGAAGGAATATTTATCAAGAAAACAGAATCAAATATAACTTATACTTGAAAATGAACTAGCCACATTGGTTAAAAGGGTTAAAATCCAACTTTAAAACGCCACACCAAAAGTTGAAAATATTACTGCTTTGCCGAGTTTTCTTGTTTACTAGAATTAGAACAAACACATTCCTAAAGCAGTTATCAGAGAACTTATTAATATTATGTGTTTTTATTCAAAGTACCTATGATGTTTTCGTTTTACTTTCGAGTGCACCGAACTAGCGAATTTTTGAGTTGTTAAATTTTAATTCCACGAGCGAAGGCGCAATCAGCTTGGCGTTCAAGCCAAAACCGTCAAACAACCAGCCACACAACTCGTTATTGTAAAGAAAATGTCGGAAGGGTATTGAAGCTGAGAATAGACTTTATTTCCACAGACTAGCAGGTTATATTTTAACGGTTCGTATGCTACGCGGAGGAAACTTTGTATCTAGAAAAATAGCAATAAAGTATTGCTCACACTTAGACGACATATTTACACGTGGGTCAGTCAGTTTTAAATGTTACAGTGTGTATCAATACATTCAACTTACTATAAACATGTATCGAGGACAGAAATAGCTCCCGGTTCTAAACAAATTCACCATACCTGCATTCACAGTGTCATCTCTTCTCATACAGCTTCCCAAAAGCACAGCGAGAAACAATGCATCAACCCGTAGCATATTTCCTTCAAAAATATATTTTAAGTTCTGCCAGTGTTGGACTATCAAATCAACAGAGAATTTCCCAGTTTTTCGAAGTGCAATACCATTTCAAGTTTTCAGCTCTCGGCACACACTGATGGGTTTTCCCCGCGTGGGTTAATTTCGAAGGGCGTGCGTTCACGGCAGTAAGCCTTTACAAAGTCATCTTGCGGCCACATCAGAATTTAGATTTTTGAGATATCGATCAGCTTATTGCGTTTATACAGGTGAACTGGGTCTGTCGCACGTGTTTCGCCCGCCAAAGGACCACACGGCGCGTTAAAAATTCACACCATATAGCGAAGGTCATTTGTCCGCTATTCAAGCGCCTCATTCATAGTAAACAATGACCAAGCTATCGTAAACGCTTCTCGGGAATTTCATTGGCGCGTCGGTTTTGCTCGACCAATCAGAGTAAGAATGCATAAAAATGTACGTCATTTATAAACAACATCAAGGGGAAGTACCAGAGGGAAGCACGGAAAATATCAGTAGAAGGCGATCCATAGTAGGGTTTTGTTGCCTTGGCAATTGACAGGTAATGCCTGCCTTTCAAGGAAATGATTTACGCCACGGGCATACAAAGTACCGTATAAATTAATGACTTTTCTGACACGTAAAAGGGCAGGCATAAATTAACAGGTACAGCGAGTAGATGCGATAAGATCACAGTTATGTTTAGACTTAAAAGCGCAACCATAAGCACAGTTCATTGGTTGCGGATTGTAAGATTTTTGGGAATTGATTAGTTAATGGCGTGTCGCAACAAGTGCCTTAACAAAATAAATATCAGGAAATATTCCTCTTCGCCAAACTTCGGTGTAATTTTTCAGTTTTTGCAAGATATTGCTTTTAACCTTGTCTATTCTTTAATACCCCTTTCAATACTACTGAGCAAACTTGTAGTTTATTCAGCCGTGTTTGGCCGCAAAGGCCATGGAATACCAGAAAAATCGAGAATATTCTCACATTTACCTATTCATGTACTCGACAGCGAATTTATCAATATATTTATGCTCCTTTACTTCATGGTTAGGTTTTGAAAAAAGAGAATATTAAAAATATGCTATTTAAGAGTATACCGCCCGTTGTATGATGTGTATTCATAAAAATAACAAAACAACATTCTTCCTGGTTTAAGTCATGGCGTTTTTTTTTTATTAGCATACTGCCCCGACTAGGCACTACTTTGAAGCCGCCGTCAGGAACTTTGTAGAACAAAGCCGATAAATTTCCCACATTAAATATATTGCAGCTTTCCTTTGTATTCGAACTCATAAAATTCAACCAGAGGTCCTCATAGTCTCTACTATAAATATGCTATATATGCTGAGAAAGCATATTTTATTTTTACAAGTGTTTGTAGTACAATTGTGATAATTTATGCTTCCAGCTGCTCACAGACGTTAGTGTTCTCTCCTGTAGAAAATTCATTAACGTCGTTAAACCCAGATGTTTTTAAAACCAGCTGAAAAAGGCTAATTCGTTTACGGGAAAATCCAGCAATTATCCAGAGAACAGAAGAGCAAGTCGTTTTTAAAACTTGTTTCGATTTGCATTACAGGAGGTCTATGAAAATTTATGAAGTTAGTTCGTCTCAATTAACACTGTTTTATACCGGCTCATTTGAACACGCACCAAGACAAAACGTTTATTTTGTTTTTACCGTTTCACACATAGATATTAGAATCTCATGGAAAAATATCATTACTTGATAACCACACCGTTTACCAAGCCTTGCCACCGCAAAGATGAAAATTAAAAAATAATAAATAAAATAAAATAAATAGGCCCGCCCGGTAAAAGATAAGTTTAATAAGTTTCGCTCAAATTGCCTCCAGCTATATTCGTAGACACACGAGAAGTGGAACTGTCACTTTCGGCGGAGTGAAGTTAATATCAACACCATAGGCCGAAATAAATATATTATGTATTTAAGCCAAAATTACAATACGAGACTGCTGACAAATCAAGAATATTTGAGGTATTTAGAAGCATGGTCACATAGTCCTAGTGGTTGACAGTTGACACTGGCATTGCCCGACAATATTTCGGGGGCGCAGCAAGAATTTTTCAAGGGGGTGAAGGGGGGGGGGGGCGTAATTCCCGTTTCCCAACTCAGGGTACGCACGAGATTTGTCTGTCGATGTCCACTCTGTGGTTTACTAAATGTGACATTTTTCTGTCGGATAAGCAATGTGCGTAAACGGAGTAACCTGCGAGCTTGCTTATTCGCACTTTTTATCGCGCGCCATAATTTTCGCCGAATTGAAACAAGTGAACCTGGTAGTATGAAGGGGGCAGACAACCCTTATTCTCCAACCTCGTTCCCAGGGCTTTTTCCAAGTCCTGGGAACGAGGTTGCTTATTGTCGTGAAAAATCAACCATTATTTCAATTCGTAGCTTCATCAAGAAAATGAAACTTCACTTCGGGATATTTTATTGTGAGAAAAAAAAAGTCGAAGAGGTTGTACCAAATTGTGAAAGGAGAAATTACCTAGTGTAATAACAGCGACACTACGTCGGAACATAATGAAACCGTTATTGATTTAGCTCATTGTTTTTGCTTTTATCCAGAATGATCGAGTAGTTGATAAGTGTTTTTCCTTTGCGACGAATGTCGGCCTTTACCTTGGGCGGCTTAAAAGACAATTCCAGTCGCTTTTTAAAAATTAGTTTATAGAGATCACAAAAAGCCGAATTGACTGATTATTTAATCATGACAGGTGCTTTTTAACTTCTTTTAGATCCGTATAGAGACTAAGTAATACTGTTGGCAAGGCTGTCTAGTCTTTGCACGTGACTGTCTGAAGAAAAAAATCCGTGCAATGGAAGAGAGGTTTTGCACGTGAAAATTGTATTACAACTCAGTTGATATGATTGCCACCGTAAGGAGCTTCAGTTTGACTTTAACAGTTTTCCGGGTCTTAGATTTTTTCGGGGTCTTAGGTCTTAGGTCTTAGTTTTTCCGCGGCCCTTCTATCATTAGTTATTCTGCTGTCATCACAGGCACATTTTATTTTTTATTTTTTCCACACCCCCACACTCCACACTCCGTACTTCGCATTTTCCAAATTGTATTCTTATAAAAGTCGACTGTTTTGATTCCCTCCGGTTATTCTAGATCTTTTGTTGCTGTTGAAGTGAAAGTCTAGAAATATAACAAAACACTTAATGTCATATCCTTCGGGAAGTCTCGGGAAACATAAGGACTCTCGGGAAAACAAAACTAACTGTTTCCCTCGGGATCTGACATTAACTGTACGTTATAGCCGCTGAATTCGGCTCTACGCAGGGACTTCAAGATCCAACCACGCGACGGCCACGAGGACGTCGCTTAAAAAAGTGTGTTTGCGTTCTTTCAGTGTTTATAGCGATTATTTATACCAATTACTTTGTCAAATGTAGGCGAACCCTCCTGAAGCTGAATTTCAAGGGACCATATCCAAGCTCAGAAAGAGAAATAAAATTTCGTCGCTGCATGTTTACGTCCTCTAAAACACAAAATTAGGCATTTCACGTCGCAGTCATGCAAAAACGGGAAAGAAATGTACAAAAAAGTGTGATGCACGTGCAAAGCTGTTGTTTTGCTTATAAAACCTATTGTTTTTTGACGTTCTCGTCGCCGTCCGCGTCAATAGGGACTTTAAGATCCAACGACGCGACGGCCACGACAACGTCGTTTAAAAAGTGTGTTTGCGTTCTTTCAGTCTTTATACCCAATTACTTTGTCAAATGTAGGCTCACCCTCCTGAGGCTGAATTTCAAGGAACCATATCCAAGCTCAGAGAGAGAAATACAATTTCGTCTTTGCTTGTTTCCTTCCTCCATAAAACACGAAATTAGGCATTTTCACGTCGTAGTCGTGCAAAACGGGAAAGAAATGAACAAAAAAGTGTGATGCACGTGCAAAGCTGTTGTTTTGCTTATAAAACCTATTGTTTTTCGACGTTCTCGTCGCCGTCCGCATCGTCGGATCTTAAAGTCCCTAATCTCATATCCAACGCGCACTCGTGGAATTATTCCTAATTAGCCAATCGGAGTGTCTCAGTAGGGTGGTGGCTTTTACGGTTATCGGCTAAAATTTTGGCTCTTTTACCACTATCGGTTAACTTTTTTCAGTTACGGTTAACAAAAAGTGAAAAATTATCTTTTGTTTCAAAAAGTTAAATATTAATTAACCTGTATTCTTTGTATCTTTAAATCAAAATAAAGGTCGACTTCGGATCATCTCGGAAAGAAACAAGCTATTCTTTTGAAAAATTTTAACATTTGATAGATCATACTTTTTATAAAGTATTCCACTTCTAATATTATTTTACACATAGAAATGTCAATAGTCAATTTAAAAATAATCTTTGTGAAAAAGCAAAAGCAGACACGCAAACTCCCAACTCAAGGCCGGAGCGCGACATTCATTAAAACAGAAATGGCCGTTTTCACACGAGAGACGGATTATTCGTGTGAGGCAGGTTATCCATTTGATGATTCGCGTCAGATAGGTAATACTTCTTAATTTGAAAATGGAATAGTTTTAATTTTGAATGAACAATCCGCCTGATTTTATCCGTCAATTTCGAAGGACAGTTTGAAGACAGGATTATCCGTTCCAGATGGCCTGTTTGCAGCCGCTTCTTCCCTCCCTTTAGAAAAAATCGGAGAAGAGGTGTCTGTGGGGAGGGCGCGCCTGTACACAGGCTATAGTCTCCTACGGATAATCCATTTCTCGCTCTAGCGTGAAAACGGCCAATAACAAAATTCCCGTGTCCAGCGTTTTTAATGATAGCGAAGGACTGTACGGAGCGACTGTCTGTCGTTTCCTTGTCTATAGAGTGTTTTCACTCACGTGGCCAGCATTTATGCAAATTTATTGGAACAAAAGAAAGTGTTTGCATAAGAAAAGAGTTCAACTCCCACAGGATTAGTTTGGGACACCAACATGGCCGCCGTTTCATTGTTTTGGGACACCAATATGGCCGCCGTGACGTCATGTGAAAACACTCTATAGGCCTCATTATTCCGCGCGGCTAATGCGTTTCGGGTCACTTGGCCCGAGCGAGTTCGCCACCGAAATGCCTTGACCGAGATTGCGTGGGAAGACGCCGTACAGGGACTAGGGAAACCTAGGGATGGCAATGTCTCCCATGGTGTCAGAGAAAAGAAGGGAAATTCTGTTTATCGGCAACGTGTTTTACAAACAGTGACATCTCTGCGAGTTGTTTCACTAGTGTTACGAGGGCATGACCTCCTTAAAATCGCAAATATTAATTCCCAGCAAAAAGCCATACTTTCGCTATGGAAAAAATTAGTTCCCCAAGAGAGCGGCGGAAATGGAGCATAGCTCTTGGTCAGCACCTAAAAGGCGCTTCCTTTAACGTGAGAACGGAGTCACACTAGCCGTGAAATAAAAAACGCAACCATAAGTGAGTTTAGTACCTCCCTTAAAAGTAGCAAATCTAGGGAACAATTTCTTTTACGGTTAACTCTTTTTCACCCTATTTACGGCCAACGGTTAAAATTTTTCAATTTTTA
Organism: Porites divaricata; assembly: GCA_038088405.1. Lineage (NCBI taxonomy): Eukaryota > Metazoa > Cnidaria > Anthozoa > Scleractinia > Poritidae > Porites > Porites divaricata. Next base: position 17,262,816 of record JBBMOI010000010.1, on the reverse strand, counting down.
TGGCTGTCGTCTACATTTTTGGCCGTTTTACGCTTATCGGTTTACCCCATTGAGACCCTCCAATCAGCGTGCGAGATATAAATCAGTTATTGTAAAACTGGCCTTGAAACAGCGACATAGGACAGATGAAATATGAAATGTCGACAAACAGCACAAGACAGGTTGTGAAATTCAGTCTGGAGACATGCGTAACCCCCCCCCCCCACCCACCCCCCACCCCCTCCTCCCTCCCCTTTTCTGGTCCATACGCCACTTGCAGATCTCCCATAATGCACCTTATTTTAATTTCCCTCAAAAATTTTGCAAAAGCCAAGGAGTAGCCAGGAGAAATGAAAAGCAAATGTTATGCAAAATTTTGGGGGGCAAATAAGGTGCATTATGGGAGATGTGGTGGCGTATGTGCTTTTGTTTGCGCCTTTGCGCTGATTGCAAACTAAGTATTTTCCTTTTTTTAGCAGAAATGTGGCAGTGTATGAAATATCGTCGTCAAGTGGTGAAGTGGCTTGAATTTTCAATGTGTATTGTTACGTCAGTCTACGAGTCCTGTCTTTTACAATTACAGACCTTCGGTGACTGCTGCGTTACGAAACAGTAATGCGAGGATACTGGCGTCCGTAATTGGCTGAGCCGTAATGAGTAACTTATTGACGTGTATTAGTAAGAAACAACCATGATGCAGGCATCGAAGGAAATGTATTCTTCTGGCATAAGCTTTGGAAGATCAAAATTCTTCCATTCATGTGGGAACTTGAAGTTGAAATCCGAACTAGAACCAACCATAACAGCTCGTTTAGCAGGCAAAGACGCTCCCTTCCCTTTTCTCTTCCGCGCTTTTCTCCCCTTCCCTCTTTTTTCTCCCCTTTCCTTTTTGAGCCTGTCACGAAGGCTAAACATTCCTTTTAATTTGCCTGGTCCCTGTACGGCGTTTTCCCAGTCCCTCTCGGTCAATTCATTTCGGTGACGTATCCGAGGCGAACGGTCGGGAAACACACATTTTCACATTTTCATTTTTTTTTTTTCGATCGGACCACGTGACCCAAAACGCTTTGGCCGCGCGGAATAATGAGGCCTAGGGACTAGGCAACCTTTTAATCTCATTGGTCCTTTTAAAAGAGCGTGAAAGATGGAGGGTACTGAGAGCTAGGAAGGGGCGCGCGCGTGTCCTCTTGTCGCGCGTGCATCGTTATCTCGTGCCCTTTATTTCTTATCCGCCTGCCACACAGGTTATCAGCCAAGACAAACTCGTCAATCTTGGTTGCCAAATGACCAGCACGTGGATGCGCGCTCACTTCTGAATAAAGTATTGAAAAACATTTTCACTTCTGAGGGGTGTTTATTACACGCTTTATTTTATTATGCCATACCGAGGGAATGTCTGACAGATAATAGGGATTTCTTATATTTACAGAGTTTAGTTGAGCTTTAGCTTCTGTGGTCGTTGTGCCAGAAAGGTAACTTACAGTAGTGTTTGCAGAGAATAGCGCCTTTTGTCTTGGGAAGTAGTGAAGTAATGATAAAAACACCAAATACCCCAGAAAGAGCCAGCTAGTTTTTTTTTACCAGAACAGGGGAGCACTCTTGCAGAAAAATGAATGACCAAAATAATATTTTTGACTTTTTCTTTTAAATGTCACCAAGATTTCACTCGATCATGCGATTTCCTCTTGGTAACTACAAAAACGCCGTTAGCATATTTTCCACCATTCCCCACCCCCCCCCCCCCCCGCCCTCCTCTCTCCCGTCGTGTAAATCAAATTCCCGCCTTGATTTACATTCCAACAAAAGTTTTTAAAGAATGGGGCCGAGTGATAAGTAACCAAGGCTCGTTTGAAAAGGTCGAATTTCGTATTTGCGATTTCAATTCTTACGTGGAAAATCTGTTCCCGCTCCTTTGCAGTTATTCGCCACATGTGAAGTTCGACCTTTGAAACGGGCCAAAGTGCAACATCTTTGAGTTGCAAACCCATACAAGTGTCTGTAATTTTTCCCGCTACTTGAGTCTCCTTATTCGGTGATACATAGGGCGTTTTCCTTCACTTGGCCAGCATCCAAGCCAATTTATTGGAACAAAAGAAAGCATTTACATAAGAATAGAGTTCATCTAACAGTGGATTTGTTTGGAACACAAACACGGCTGCCGCATTGTTCTTGAACACCAATATGGCCTCGTTGACGTCAGGTGAAAACGCTCTATTGGTTATTTTGACGTTGCATTTGAGACTGGGTCTGTGTTGTGTCGAATAGCATCGTGGGAACGTTTTGGAACCAGTTTCCTTTTCCAACCTCGTAACAGCCGATAAAAGAAGCGGTAGCTAGCGTCCAAAATTCGACATCATTGCCACCCAGTTTCTACCGTAATCTCAAAATGGCCAATTACCCGTCTAATATATTTTACCGAGAAGAAGACTTAAGTAGCAAGGGAACTTTAAAACGGATGCCAACCCAGACAATCACGTTCGGCACTAAACAAAAATACTACCTTCTTAGCTTCACCAACGAAATCACGGATCTCTGCTGATTTCTGCCCCGCGCAATTCATTATCTACATTTTATTCTACCGAAAAAAAATTCACGTCAACAAAAGACCGTCCTCGTGTTTTGGGCGTTTATATGTTCTATTTTCTTTTTGCTGCAAATGTATCAACATCTAATATTCCATTCTTATCTGTCCCTCTTTCACGGTCCATCATCTCGATCCGGATTTTCCAAAATCACAGGGGAAATAAGCATTACTGCCGAAAGTAAACATGTACCAATCACTAATCGTTACTCCGTGATCCTGTTCGAGGCATCGCGTTTTTGTTTGTTCCACTCGTAAGTAAATCACAAATTCTCGATATTGAAGGCAGAGGAGGTCACTGTGTGTGCATCTCATGCATAAAACTTGAACAAATCTCTGTGTTCAGGATGCGGCTTGCTCGCAGTTTTAACGACGGTCTTGCGGGGATTCGAGGTTATACGCCAATGGGCCATTAGCTTTCTGCCTCTAGTGCCTGTTTTAAGGATTCCTGGTGAAGTTCGGTAAGTTGGCCCACACACGCCGTCCACATATCTGCCGCACTCTGCGAAAAGTGCGTAAAACAAATACATAAACACGAGAGGCAATGTGACACCACAAATCAAACATCAAAAATAGAGAAAAAAAAAACAACGCCCGTAGGAATACTTTTCACTAACGTCAAAGGGTTTACTATTTGATAAAATCAAGAAACACCTTTGATACCATCTTGACTTTCGAGAAGAAATCAAGGACACACAAGCATGTTATGTTGGTCAGTAAAACTTAAATAAAAAACCTGAATTTATTTTATACTTTTTTTTTCTTCATAACTTCCCCACTTTATTAAACATACAGTCTTGTATCTTAATTGGCAATTTTTCTTACCTCTACTAGAAGATTTTATCGAAGACGGCGTGGAAAAATTACCTTTTAGTATTTGGTAAATTTCAAGTTGGTTGATTTCATGTTTATCGTGGACACTTAAGCGTGATTATTATTCATTCAAAATATTTCCCCAATTCTGATTGGCTAAAAGCACACGCAAAATTCCCCATAACCAGTTACTGATAACCAAATTTGGAAGAATTTTGTGCTTACCGCGAGGAAATGACGTCAAAAATGAAGCCTTCTACAGGTTAATGAACCATTAACCGAGAGACCTGGGGATGAGGTTGAGTTGTTTTGGTTGTGAAAAGAAAAAATGGCCGACACTTCACTCGTGTCAAGAGTAAGGACTACAGCTGGAACTGGGCGAAGTAATAGCTAAAAACATAGCAAAAACAGCAAGAAGACAACTCGGAGGGCGACATCTGCTATTTGGAGAATATTTGCGGAGCTGGACAAACCTAAACGTACACTATCCAAGATGAACTTAACATCGATGGATCGATGGAGGTAAGCCTGTTTCAGCTTTCAGCTATGTTTTTAAACTAGGAATTATTTTGAACGAATAATAAAGCAATCACACCTCCTCGATCTCCATAATTCTTCATAAGACACGAAAGCCGAACTCATTAACTGTTAATTGTAGACCGTTGTCAAATAGATGAATAGATGAATCCTATTCCTGAAAGTAGACTTTTGTTTTATAAAGCAAACTTTGAAAGTAAAGAATGATCATCGCAGTAAATTTTCCAATTTAAGCAATTGGAAAGAAGAAGCCTGAAAAAAAAATCAGGGCTTCAACGGGATTCGAACCCATGACCTCCGCGTTGCCGGTGCGTTGCTCTACCAACTGAGCTATGAAGCCACACATTGGGAGCGAGGTCAATTTATTGAGTTCATGTCTCCCGTGAGGAGTGAAATGATGATCATTCTTTACTTTCAACTACAACCGCAGTTCAAATATGAATTATTTCATATACTTCACATCATTTCACTCCTCACGGGAGACATGAACTCAATAAATTGACCTCGCTCCCAATGTGTGGCTTCATAGCTCAGTTGGTAGAGCAACGCACCGGCAACGCGGAGGTCATGGGTTCGAATCCCGTCGAAGCCCTGATTTTTTTTTCAGGCTTCTTCTTTCCAATTGCTTAAATTGGAAAATTTACTGCGATGATCATTCTTTACTTTCATCTACAACCGCAGTTCAAATATGAATTATTTCATATACAACACATCAAAGCAAACTTTGTTCATATCTATTGTTATTCTTACCTGAATTTGCCGTATTATCGAAAGAACCCTTTTTCTGGACGCTTCATTGTCACTAAGAACATCATTCACAAACACTTCGCCAAAAATTTGAAGGATTCGAGGAAGATTACTGTTATTCGCACCAAGAGCAAGAGGATTATTCCTGTTTGAGAGAGAAACAGTAACGTGATAAGTATTGATAAAATACACTCCTTGTGACAACAACAAGGTTTTCTTTTCCGGGTTTTGTAACATTTGGTAAAAATGTCGAACGAGACAGGTATTCTCGGCTTGCACTGTCACGCAATGAAAAATAAAAATGCAAACCATTCAATACAGAAGGACTAGAATCTGGGAAATGAAAGAAGATAAATATACAAAAACCCTTGCCAAGAATCAGGTCTGTGAAATACTTCTAATGCGAGTTATTAGGGAAAACGGTTTACCTAAATTTATAAAGCTTTGTATGGAAACGCCATGTTGGTGTCCCTTTCAGGAACACCAATATGGCCGCCGGATACTAACAGAAACATCTGTTTTCGAGTTTTCCTACTAATGCATGAATTCTTCCCTCGAGGAACTCATAAAGATTACAGTAATATTTATTCTGAGATAAGGAATGTTTAGATTGCAAAATCTCCCAAAATCGCTAATGTTTTTAACCCACATAATAGCTTTCCCGGCCGCCAGCTAAATGCCGCGTCACGCAAAAGCCTGGAAATTCAAGCGTCCTCTCTCGCAAAACGAAGAACCCTTTCGAACCAAAAATTTGTTTATGTACAGATGTTTAGGTACTGTAATACCTCGTGAAAGTATAAACTCAGAAGAATCGATAGTTTCTTAGTTTGATTTTTGGTGACGTCACGTGCAACCCAAGAATAGGCTCGACCACCAACCGCTGATCAGGAAATGAGCTCAACGCTCCTCTCGGGAGGAACAAGACCATGTCGGAGAACAGAGGAAATCAAGGCCCAAAATTAAAATGTATAGTTTTCACATTTGCCTAGATGCAGCATTCACAGGAGAAGAAATGATTTCCAAACAAACAAACGCATTAACAAGAAATCAGAGTCAAACCAACAGGACTAATGCGGGAAGCTAGTGGCCAGCTAGCAAGACAAAAGTGCGGAGAGCTAGTGGCCAGCTGGTCAGTCAACAGCACGGAAAGATAGTGGCCAGCTGATCAATCAAAAGTGCAGGAAGCCAGGTGCTAGCTGGTCAGTAATAGTCAAAATATTCGAAAATCGAAAGGCAATAATCGAAATCGAATCGAATCAAATCGAAAGTATCATTACGACCCTGTTTTCACATAATCTGAGAAGCAAAGCAAATGCAGCAAACAAAGAGATCAGACCATGCGTCAAGACAATTCCAGTCCCTTTTTAAAAATTATTTTATAGAGATCACAAAAGCCGAATTGTAGCTCTTGCAACCGTCACTTTAACCCTTTAAACCCTAAGACCAAAATTTCAATTCTCGTTGTTGTACCTATTCATTTCCTACAGAAGTAGTGGGAAGAAAGTTGATAAAAATATCAAGCAAATTCATCATGTGTGATCATGTTCGTGCGGATTCTCATGACCACTCTGTTTTACAAAGCATTGATATTACAAGGAGAAATTTGAAGCTGATCACTCTCACGAGTTATTTTACTGTAACAGAATAAGCTCACCCTTCAATTAGGTCACAGAGGTATCCATACACATGTGGAGCTTCTTCTTTATCTTCTATTATCGGAAGCGCCGCGATGAACGCGGGAATCACTTCATTTAGCGCTATGTTTCCACGATTGTATTTACATATTTTTGCCACCGCAGACACGGCGTTTTCTGTCGCATTTACATTTTCACGACTTCTGGAGTCTTGAGCGTTAATAACTTGAAAAAGTAATGGTACTACCTCTGAAAATGAAAGATATTTCTTGATTAGACATCAAAACAATCAAAACATCAAAACTGGCACTAATTAGAAAGGACATATATAGGCCATATCCGGGTTCCGAAAACTCTCACTTTCAAAACGAGGCTAAGTGCAAAAACGTTTTAGGTGAAAATGAGATTTATTTGCATGAGAATAAAAAAATAAAAATATATATTTTCATATCATTAGCCTGGCACTTGGCTTCGCTTTGAAACAGAGGTCATAGGGCTTGCAACTACTTTTCGGAGTTGCTTCTTTTTGTCGACTAAACTCGACAGTGATTTTCGCCGGTCGCCGCAGCGTCTTGGGAACCCTTGATATGTTATGGGGGGGGGGGGGGGGGCGGGTTTACAGACCTGCACAAGCTGACATGTACTCCTCCCCTCCAAACTGAGCCATTACTCCACAGCCATAACAAGCGGCCTGAAATTAAAGAGATGGCATCAAATACCACGACAGAACGGATCTGGCCAATCACGACAGAAGGAGACGACCAAATAAAACAATCAGAACTTGACACAAATGAACTCGGCCGGCGTCAAATCGAGCGCGGGAAAATGATTGGTTTTGTTCCAGCTTCTGATTGGTTGAATGCATCAAATAAACCAATCAAGACTCGGCATAAGCGCGGGAACACGCGTGCACGCAACTGATGATCGGTTTTACTCTAGCTTCTGATTGGTTTAAGTCAACTCCAAAGTCACTCAAAAATTAAAAAAAAAAAAAGAAGATCGAAGAACACCGAAGGCAGATAAATCAAGCACTCTGACATCCTGATGGTTCTACTTGGCTTATTACGGCCTTAAAATCATTATTGTTTGAGAACTTATATGAAACACTCAAACTGTGTCTCGTGCTTCTCATCAAATTTTCTCCTTATTATGTCAAATCGAAAAGATTTTTAAAAACCAAAATATTTCGACAGAATGGCTCAGCACTGATAAGTCTAATCCACTAGTCTATGCGTATCCACATAGCGGTGATATGACCGAAGAATGGTCATGTGACAAAAGTTCGACATCGTAGACGTTCGGTAGTACCATTCCGTTCTCAGTGCAGGCAGTTTTCTTCTTTCTCCGCAAATAAATGCACATAACTCAGGGCAAAATAAAACTACAAGGTTATGTGGATTTGGGAACTGAGTCTGTCTTACTTGGCTTTGTCACGCTGTTTGCTACCTTTTAAAAAGATAAAACGTTTTTCAGATCAATTGAATTCCCAAAATAATGGTCCAGTTTTGTAATTTACGACTATATTTAGTCTTGAAACTGTTTCCTGTGGTCTGTTGCAGCTGATGGCAAAGATTGACATGGATCGAAACTTGAAATAATTGGTCCAACTTTTTCAAGTTTAAATGTTAAGCCTGCAAAAAATTATTATGGTCAGTGCTCCCTGATGAAATTTGTTTGTGTACGGGTAAAGGCACTAAGTAAACAGCCCACCCACCCACCACTCCCCTAAGCCAACATTAACACCTGCTTCTCACTTAGGGCAAAATGTTTGCCTAGGGAAGGGGTTGGTGGGTAGTTTCCCGAAACGTATAATAATCCATGTTGGCTTTGGGGAGGGGTTGGTATGTTGGCTTAGGGGAGAGGTAGGTATGTTGGCTTAGGCGAGGGTTAGGTGGGCAGATTTCCAGAAACGTAGAATCCATAATTAATTTAGAATTGACCTAAAACAGCAATATCCTCGTGACATAGCCACTTTAATATGAGATGCACTGACGAGAAATATCCGATCACATCTCAAAACTAAAACTATGGGGAAAAAAAATGAATGAAGACACCTTTTATACCTGTCTTACGTCAGAGTTTCTGTCCACAACATAATTCATCATTGGTCGCAGAAAATATTCCTGGTACTTAAACGAAGCCTACAGTACAACAGAAAAACAATTAGGGTTTCCTGGATCAGCATTAAGTATATATTTATTGGGATCGCAGAGCGTTTTAACTCATTACTTACAGATCCAGTGTGTTCTATGACGTCATCAAAGACACACAGTGACCACTGCTTGTCTTGGGCAGATCCACTAGGGGCCTGGGGAACAGAATTTTATAATTAAGACAAATGACACAATCGTAATACCAAAGAATAGGCCATTTCCGAGTTGAAAATTCCTCGCGTGCCGCGTGAACGAAGCATAAGTTCTTCCATAAATTAAGTGGCATTCTGTTGGTTTACTCACTCTCAGTTCCAAAATTTAGGTATAGAGATTTTAAGGTTTTTATTCTACCTGTAACGTTCTTTCACTCCCAGATACTTAAACAGGGCCTCTGCTCGCTTAAGAAACTGGAACCCTACATAGTATGCGCAATTTCACGTAAGATTCAGATGAGTTAAACTTAGACTGCAAAACAGTCCGTATAAAGGTTACCGATTTCTTTACTGATTTTGAGAAAAGAACCGACTGTTTTGATGTCTAAGTTCAACTACGCGCCTCGTTTTTGACCAAAGAAACTAGATTTCGATTGGTGAAAAAAATGACTCTCATCATGTCCTTTTTAGGGTTATAAAACTTGTAGTAAATTACTATGCTATCTAATGTAAAGTAAATATCTCACCAATAACGAATGGAAATCAGGAAGAAGTCGTTCAAAGAAGGGCAGAGCAGCTTCTTTATGCGTTCCAAACAAAGCGTGCATTATATCAGAAACCTGAAAAGAAAAAGCAAGGAATTGGTTGACCTATCTCGCTGACCACTACTTGTAATCAACTACGTGAACAAAAGAAAAAAAATTCACGCCAGAAACTCTTTTCCGTTCACTAGTGTGGGACGGAACCTCGTGCATAGATAAAAAACTCGGCACCGTTTCCCTCTCATTTTTTCGGGGACGAAACTCACCTTACTCAAGATGTGTACATCGGTCTCGTGCTAAAGATAAAAAATAATAATGCTGTGAGTAAACATCACCTAACAACCAGGAAAATTCAAATCTATACGATCGGATATGGACGTATTTGTGTAAAATGCGGTGAAAACCTTGGAAGCAGATTCAATCTTTCAGCATTGAGTTTAAGCGGTGACTTCATCAGCAAAATTGACGCTTATATTTATACTTTACTTAAAGTACACAGATAGACTAGACCGGCAATACGCAGTCGAACCTCTTCTTGCCGAAAAAAGCATTTTGTGACCCTAGGATTTGACAGGGTAATGAAAACAAAAAACCAGTTTGACAAGAAGAAAGTGAAAAATAGAACCACTCACCTCATCTTGTAAGTCTTCTTCTACTTCTTCATCATAATCTTCCTCTTTTCTTCTCTCTGCCGAAGAGGTAACCAACAAATTATATAGTGTCAGTCTGAAATGTCAGTCGTCTCCACATTCTAACCCGTAGAGTTAGGGGGTGCGGGGATCCACACTCTAACCTGTAGAGTTAGGGGTTGCGGGAATCCACACTCGATCCCGTAGAGTTAGGAGCTGCAAGGACGGCTGACATTTCAGACTATATAACTATAGCGTATGAATGAATGAACCAACACATCAACCAAACAAAACGAGAACACGCAAATTTTGCTAAATTTATTTTAGGGAAGGTTAATCCCAAGCCAATGCGGCCAGCACTTTCTTTCAAAAGGGGGCTTTGCAGGGGTCATTCGCTTGTCACGTGGTGTCCATTGCCTTTCCATGGTTCCCGTTACCGAACTATGGACTTCATCCGTTCGCTTGCCGTGCGTTTGTTAGCAAGGAACGGTTTCGCGTGAGAGGTCAAAATTTAGAGTAAAATGTCGCAGATTCTGGCCCCATACCCTCCCACACTGTTTAAGTGGTTCCTGACACGAGGTAAGGAGGACTTTTTTCGAGTTATTTAGCAGCCCAGCCTACAACCTCCTTCATACCTTCCAACTGCATTTCTTTAGGTGAAAAATATTATATAACGTTAGAGCAAAGAAGTTAACAATACTTACGTTGTCTTTCAACCTGTCTGTTCTTGTGCATCTCTATAATATCATGCAGCATAGTCGCAAGATCATTAAAATAATCAGGGGTCATACATCCCACCCCTAGAGTGTCTATACACTGAGCAAGCGCATTCATGATCAATATCTGCACTTCTGGTTCCGGTTCAGCACTCATGGCCTTTAGCACTTCCGGGCACATGTAGGCCCACATTTGCCTCACATAAGCTTCCCCTTTGATTTTAGCGCATTCTAGGATATAAGGTAAGGACTCTGCAGCTGCTGTGCGTACAAGATCATGGAAGTAGAACTTGAGTAAGGGTACCATAAGCTTGACAACTTGTTCTGTGTAAGGAGCAAATCCTTCTTTCAGCTCCCTGGCATAACAGACAAGCATCTGACAAGCGGTGCTTTTGTCCTCCAAGCCGGCTGTCTTGATGCCAAACTTTTGCTGTGAAGAAAAAAAAACTTACTTAACTAAGACGTAGGGAAGACTTTAACTTTGGCTTTGAATTTTGTTAGAGTGGAATATCGTCGGATCGATTTCCGCCGCTCTCTCGGTCCTCTTCGTGCGTGGCCGATCGTGTCTGTTAGGGGAGGAGCGCGGGCTCATTTTCCGATCAGCGGCCAGTAATCGAGCTTAGGACTATTGTGGTAATTCAATCAGTCAATAAAATAAAGAAAAGAAAGGTCTTTTCCTGCAATTCAAAATAATCACTAGTTCGCTAGCCTGAGACACAGCCGACCTTTTCACGAACCATCACTAGCTTCACTATGACATGAAGGAACTAGTAGGTCGGCAGCTTTCTTACGTTACCAGTTCGCTTGTCCAAAAATTTTTAAAGATACATAGCAATTGATAAAAACGATTTGGTTGAGAGGTCGAAATGGAAAGTAAACCTCCACTACCGAGTGCATTGCACGAAACATTAGTACTCTTGATTTAGTTTTGTCTGTGAAAGGTTTGAACCCAGGAACCCAGGAACCATTTCATAAGAAGGTGGAATATGATCGCCCGGGTGAGTGTGGTCTGAATAGAACTGTTGTTGACAGTGACTGACGTTTCGACAACCTGAGCGGTAGTCGTTTTCAGAGTCAAAGTGAGCTGTATCACTTTAGTTGACGGCCGACTCTATATGGGCTTCCTGTCGTTCAATAACCAGGATTATACGCGTCTTACCACGTTTCCAGTTTTAAATCGCCTTACCTGATCACCAAGAGTGATAAACTGCCATCCTTCATCTTCAGAATATTGCCCACTTTTGGGATCATCAGCTGTTAATAGAAAATTTATTTGTCAACGAAATAATGATTCGCAGATTACCAAATAAACTGACACATAGCAACATAAAGTGGGAATTATGTTTCTAAACACTTTTCCCTTGCAGGCACCTGCATCGCTCAGAAAACATCTTTTTGTAAAATTGACGAACTGCTCCCCAAAAATCTGTCAATTGTCTCTTGGTAGACTGTCGACCAACAGTAGGCCGACAGGGGACCGACATGACCAACAGTCGGCTGACAAACGGCCAACAATCGGCCGGGTAAACAACCAACCATTTATTTCCTCTCTGATGATGAGAAAACTAACTGCTTTATTTAAGATGCAACCCCCCTCAACAAGACGCCTGCTTAATACGGATTTCAAAATGTAACATGTCCCCTTGTTGACCCTGTTAACAGGCCTCTACTGTAGTTTGTTTAAGGTAACAAGACAGTGATAAAACAAACCATCGATAACTGCTACTTCTGGTTTGATTGAGGCAGCTTTCATGACAGACGGCATTACAAGGGGAAGATACTGAGTGAATTCTGTGCCAAAAATCTTGCACATTCTGGCCCAGGCAGAGATCATGTAGGAAATCTAACAACATCAAATAGATAACAAGGTTAATAAATAAATGCAACGAACAACTAACATAGCAAAACTATGCTAGTATTATTTCCGTAGCAAATAGTGCATTCTGATGGCCTGATGTGTTTGGAACCTATTAGATGGACAAAGACGTGTACTGCCAACAATTAATCGTTAATGCTAAAATTCACACAATTCACAGTACAATAGTAGTATACTGTATAACCAAAACATTATTAGAGGGCTCACTATCAATTTCTATTGGTTTTGATAGTTGACTTGGGGCATCGTCCTTCCGAGCCTTAATCAACTTTTTGTAGCAATAATATATTTTACAATGTAGAAAACCGCAAATAATGCAAAGAAAAGAACCCGTTGACATCATTTACAATGAGTTAAATTTTCAGGGGTGGAGAGGAACAGTTTGTGAAGTCCATGAGTTAGAGAGTTCTAACGTAGAAGAAGGGAGGCAAGGCAATAAGGTGGGGCTGCGTGAGGGTGCTTTGTCAGCTGCTAACATGTATAAACCACAAACCTGCGGATCATCTGCTTCCAGTTCTTCCATCTCAGTCTGAGTTTTAAGCAACAATTGCATCACCTCACTGGCATCAGGCAGGAACTAACAACAAAATAATAACAATTAATAATAAAGCATAATTATGTAAATGATTTGAGTCCAGATGTCATAGCATAAGTACCGTAAATCCTCTATTAAGCCCCCCCTCTCAAATAAGCCCCCCCTTTTCAGAGGAGGAAAGTTAATAAGCCCCCCCTCCCCCTCCCCCAATCCTTATTCTTCACAAAAAAATTAACGATTAACGTGGACTGATCAGTTATGATTTGTTCAGGCTGGAAGTTCATATTGTTTTTGGTCTTCGGCGGCATGACCTCCAACTTCTTATGCTTAAGTTTCTCAATTTTGCGCTCTAGCTCTCCGTACAACGCGTAAGTCTACTCTGCCTCATACCACGGTATTTTTGCTACGGGTGATGCGTTTCGCTAAATTAAATAAGCCCCCCCCCCCCCCCTCAAAAGTGCTTGAAAAAAATAAGCCCCCCGGGGGGCTTAATAGAGGATTTACGGTAGGTGTTACGAATTTTTTACGCACGTGTTTTCCAGGCGCGTTTTCTCGTGTAATTTGCGTGCAATATGGCGGATTTACACGCAAGAAACACGCGTGTAATGCTGCAATGCCCGTGGCCTGTACTGTGTGATCATTTGGGTGAGTGTAAACCTGAATAGGACTGTTGTAATGTTGACAGTGACTGATGTTTCGACCATCTGACGGCAACAACAAATTATTATGAAAATTATCCTGAACATAACGATAACGAAATAAAAGCGAAAGCCAAAAGTTTGACACCTGCTCAAAGAACTAGCACTTTTGTCTGAGTCAGCTTTGTCACTGACAGAAAAAGATGTTCCTCGGTTACAAACACTTTCACTCTAGAACTTGTTTTTACTATGGCAAGATGACTTGTCACTCTAAATTTCAAATCTGTGAGTGAATTCCTAAGGTGTGACCATTTATCAGGACCTTCATTAAAATGTACTCCTTAAGATTTCATATACGTCAACAACAACAACAAGATCAACAAAAAACTTAAATAACTCACACCTTTTCCTTTCCTACAGCCAAACCGATCAGGCTGATACACTCGATGGTTTTTCCCCGTAGCATGCGATAATCAGATGAGAGAGCATTCTGCATGATGTATTTGAGGCTTGGCATAAAGCGATCATAGTAATGCAGAAACTTCTCCTCTGCTGTGTCAGCTACTGTCGCGATGGTAGTGACGACTTGTTCCAAAACAAGTTTACCGCCGCGTTCAAGCTGTTAAAAAGACGAAAAACTTGAGAACCTGGCTATCTAAGTACGTTAACGGACCATGGTATTCGACACTTGTATTTTACACTTTTTACTTACAGCCTGTATTGGTAGTTTTGAGTCATTGTCTAAACAACAAATTTCCTCTTCTAAGGTGATGAGAAGTGCTTCAATCTAAACATCAAATTAATTTGACTTATGGCCCTTGTAGAAGTGGTTGGAAAAAAATCCAGAACACAGGTTGTGGGTTGTACAGCAAATACAGCCAATCAAATCAATGAAAATTGACTTGTGCCAGTCTCCCTCCATTAATAGTTTTGGTCAGAGAAGACACTGAATGGCTTTGTCTCAATTTAACTATCAATGCATCATATGACCTGCATTTTGTACCAGCCATTTAATGAGAAGTTTTCCTACCTCTCTTAACTTTGAAGACAAAACAACTTCAAGCTTGGTTACGATATTATCCAGATAAGAAGACAAGATATTTTTAGGGCAGTCGTCACAGAAGTTAACAAGGGCCGCAGCAGCATGTGCTTGTACACGTGGGTTAGTTGTGTCATCTAAAACCACAAGAAGGCCTGGAACCACCTGATCAGATTTTAAAATATATAACAAACTCCTGTCAAGTACTTGATTTGCTGTTTGTAAGAGACCATAGTTGCAAGAGTGCAATGGTTATGAAACCTGTCAGACTATTTTGCTATGTCTTTTTTGTGGACCTGATGTGCACAACATTCATAGCATTGCTATTATTTAATCTTATTCAGAGCTGTACACCAAGCAAACTTGAAGGGAGCCTAGTGCTCTGAACCTGGAAAATCTAGGCTGCCCAGCATATGATTTGTCTGAAAAAACTAAGATTTTCTAGTTGCCTGAGAGCAAAAGTTAGGAGCCAGAGGCCACCAGGCTCTGCTAGAGCACAGCCTTGTTATTGACCAATAAAAAGATGGCATTAACTTATTCTGTCACAATTTGTGGACAAAAAGACAGAGGAATTGTGCACCGTCAGGGAGCTTACAACATAAACTGCATCACCAGTTGTTTTAATCTTTGATGTTTGCTGCCTTTCATAACCAGTTTCCACTACTAAACTGACCCATAATTCAATGACAACATTTTGGGTGGCTGCTTATGGAAAGTTAACTGGTACCAAGGGTTTGTGAATCAGGCTACACAAGAGCAGTGATGTGCTGTTAGGACGTTTTACCAACTTCAGTTGAAAACAACAGAAATGGAATATAAGGGCATTAGCTAATTTTCAAGATCTTTCAAAAGCTAACTTACTCTTGTATGGAACTTCTTTTGGAATCCTGGAGCAAAATCAGTGGACAGCTGTCCCACAGCATTGCAGGCAGCATATCTCACGCGAGGATGTTGGTCCGCAAGGAAAGGCAATACAGTGTTAACAATGTCTGGTAGTAAAGTTTCCATTTGCTTATAGCAGCCTTCACCAACAGCTGAAATTGCCATGAGACCAGCATGACGATACCTCCAGTCCGCTGATATGAAAAAGTACATTTATTTACAAGAATAGGCATTAAACAGGGGCTTAACCGTTGAAGTGCCTGAATAAAACCCCACTTTCACCATTTTCACATAGACCATAACATAACTTGTCCCCCTCCCCCCCCCGCCCACCAAAAGTTTGCACATGCATTGAATACTCTAAGACGTAATAATTGTACTAACTTATTAGCCTAAGCCATATATAGTTATAAATTTTTGTTGTATGTAACTTTTATTAGTTATTGGAATTAGTTAATGTACTATATATTGTATACGACTCCAAATAAAAATATGTCTGTCTGTCTGTCTGCATTGTCTTCAATTTATCTTAGCAGAACTGTAATAGCAGTGCTGTCAACTCTCCCGTATAATCTGGGAGACTCCAGATTCTGGACCGTATCTCCCGGTCTCCAGATTAGAATTGAAAATCTCCTGGATAATCACCAAAGTTTGCCATTTCTTGTAGACTCGACTTTCTGACCCTAAAATTTGAAGTCATTTTACTCTTAACATAGCACATTTCTCATGAACTCTGGCATGCCATTAAGCAATAATGTGGCTTAATAGAACTGACTTATGGGCTATTTACAACAATCAGAGTCAACGAGTATTTTTTTGCTCAAATGACATCATGTGCCATACGATATGACATCCTCTATCATTCCTTCCCAATCAATTCTCAATATTTGAAGACGTGGGGGGTTGACAGCCCTGTAATAGCCAGGAGAAATTGGAAACAAAAGTGATATTCCAATGGCTTTAACTAATCATGAAGTGGAAACTCACGATTCTGTAACATCTGTGGTACAGTAACTATAATGTGAGGTAAAACTGCTTTTCCTCCCAAACCACAGGCCAGTCTGTCCAGGGAGCTCTCTCCTGCTACTGAGTTACTATCAACAAAAAACATTAAAAAGATTAAAAAATAATAATAATTAGAATGATACCACTCACTGATGGTTCTTTTACTCACATTTAACTATACTCTGTAAAATATTTTTGAGGAAAATGAATTGAATTTTTGTTATTAATCATGTGTTAGAGAACAAAGTTCTGGATTTGTGAGTAACAAAAAATTGCCCTAGATGCGTGAGATTGATGTCTATTGTGTGGTACCTATCTGGTAAATTATGTGACTCTACTTCAGAGATTGGCGAGGTGCAGCTTTACACCATTGCAGAAATCATCCTAAAATCACCGTTCTTATGTGTGAATAGAAGTGCTATCCGGTATGGTTTTCGTGCCAGTGCAGAAGCTATCTGGTAAAGTGTGAATACAGCCGAAGTCTGCAGAGTCATTTTACAAACTCATTTTGCATATTCAACTGTTGACAGTTACCCACTTCATTGTCATAATACAACTTAAACAATTCATGCAAACAGGGTATTGTCTGTGAGATTCTTCATGAACAGGAGTCATCTTCTTGCTTTATCATCTGCCTAACCCTCTTCCCAAAGGTTCACATAAAGATAGATAAATGCACATCTAGGCCATAAGGCCGAGATTAGGGCCAGATCTCATCCCAGTTTCTGTAGGATGAATCACCTAAAAGTATTCCTAGCCCCCCTAGATAGGATGCTTGGTCATCGCAAGTTAACCCCTGCCAGTACCATTTATACAATGTGCACCAGGCCTCGGTTGTTCAAACCTTGGATAGTGCTATCCACCGGACAAATCACTATCCAGTGGATAAGTATTAGGAAAAACAATTACACTATCCAGTGGATAGAGCTATCCACCTTTCGAACAACTGGGACCTGGGTGAAGATGGACATAGTAAAGCAACGTTTCTTGTCTAAACAGACAACAGAGCAGTAGCAAGCCTTGAACTTGCACCTACAGATCTGAAGTTCAAAGTTTGAGCAATCAGCCATCACACCCCCAGCCTCTCCCCAAAAGGAAGCCCAAAACAGGGTTGGTCCTCTTTGTGTACATCCATTCTTTCCTACCTTTCAGCATCTTCATCATCAAGATCGTCAGAAACACTCCACTCAGGATCATCCTCTAGATCAACCATCATGGCCAACATTTCAGGAACTGAAAAAAAGTATGTTATAAATAAAGAAAGATGGTAAAGTAATTCTATGAAAATTAAGTCTGCAGGTAATAGAGTGCATCTGAATCTGAGCACATCGGCAGCTGAGTAATTTGCTTGTCATTATCCTACATGTGATATCAGCAGAAAATAGTGTTCTCCAAAATGTTCTCTACAAGAGTTTTTACCATTAGTACTTACAACTTACTTTAAAAAATGTTAAATTTGAGACCTTATGGCTTGATATGTGTAAGTGATATTACATGTATAAGGCCACAACTCTGGGGTTCATAATAAAAAAAGCACATTCAATTAAAGATCAAGAAAAACTTACCTATTACTGGGATATGCTTTTGACATTTTCTGAGCATTGCTGGGGCTGCCAAGTAAATACAACATAATCATTGATAATGAGTCTAAATTTATTCATATATTGGCTTCCTTGGGCTTCCTTGCCTCATCTTCTTTTGAATTTTGTTTACATATTTAATTTAAATGGCAAAATGATAATTAAAATAAATAAAAAATAAAAAAATGTGTGCAAAGAAACTTGGCCATCATTGTATGAGTGTAAAGAATTTCCCTGTCAGTTAGGCTAACAAATCCAGTCCTATTCTTGCCCAGTAGGAAGGTTGAAAAAGATTTTTGGGTCACAAATGTTTGCATACTGAGCCTAACAAGCTAATGTCAACAGTTTTTCCACTCCATATGTACAGACCTGTTTCAGCCAATGTAACAACACACTCTAACGACAAGTGCCTCCAACTTTCAATAAGATTTGTGTTGCGCACAATCTGCAAATTGAATTAATAAGACTTAATACAAAGCTTAAGTTTCCAGTTCCACTAGAAGAGAGAAATCTGTCAACAAGACAGGAGACCTACAAAAAGACAACAAGAACTAGAGGGCCAGGAGTTGCACAGGATAGCATATTATGAGAACAACTACACCATGAAAACAAGGGAACTATGACAACAACAAGAACCAAAACCTTGAGAATCAAAAGAACTAGGGTGGAACCATGATAACCAAAGGGAAGGAAATGTGTAAGCTGAAATGAGAGAGCATTAAAGGATTAGAAATGAGGGGAACTAATAAATAAATAATGATAACTAAATAATATCAATATTTTAAATAACAAAATGATAAGCAATGACAAACACAAAAAATGAAAAACTACAGTGTACCAGGTAAAAAAATCAGGTAAAAAAATCATCCCAACCATCAGCTCAATGGTGTTACCATCACCAGTGTCTTCAACACAGGAGCCACTCTCTGGTAACACTGGTCTTATGAGGCAGGATCTTCCATCTGTCATGGCTAACAGACGTGAATGGGACAGACTTATCAAATCAGTGTGGGTGTGTCGGAAATAGATAGATCATCAGGTCCATTTCTCCATTTGGAGAATGGGACAAGAAATAATGCTAATTAACTTCAACTGTCTCTATCTGCCCCAGGCAACAATCAAGACCTTAGCCAATAGAACCTAAAATAAAATATTTAACTACAACATTAAGGACAACATACTGCACCTCTAACATAAGATCCAAAATAGGTTCTAAGTTTGCTCTGAGAAGCTTAGGACATGTGTCTGCCAGGTCAATCAGACATTTCAATACTGAATCATCAGTACTTGCTTGAGCACTCTCTCGCACCGCCTACAAGAATAACACACACAAACAAAAATGTACCTAGTAAAAACATAGATAGCCCACTGGCCTAAAAGATACTGGAATAATATACAAACTAATCTTATCTTACAAATGTAATGAATATTACTATTATGCACATTACAAAGATGAAAGAATTAAAAAAAGGAAAAAAATAATATTGATGAATGCACAATGATATTAGTCACTTTAACAAAAAATACTATTTCTTTCTCCTTCAGCTTCAAAATAACTAACAAACTTGCACACTACCTCAAGCAGAGTAGAATGGAACCACAAAAATTACATCGACACTTTTTACGTTCTTCGGGGATGCTACATTAAATTTTGATAGATCTGTTACATCGCTTACCTGTACTATTCCTGGTACAAGATCAACAAACTGCCTCTGTTTAATCTCTTCAACCTGATCTGTTATAAAAGCAACTGAAGCACGCGCTGACATAAAGCGAACCTGAAGACAAAAACAGTCGTACAGAGCATTGAGCACCATAAAAAACACAAGCATTATAATACAGTTGAACATCCATTAAGCAGCCAACTGTTAAGTGGCCAGCACCCTCTATTAAGCAGCCAGTAATCAAAGCCCCAAAGTAATTTGTAAATTAAGCCTCTATTAACCTGCCAGAGCCACTTTTTGCCATACCAATGGAGTTCTCCCATTGTTGTCACTTCTATGTATTAAGCATCAAGTGCTTGATGCCACTTGTTTGGATTTATTCAAACTATAATGATGAAGGAAACTACAGACTGGAATAATATGACCATTGTGGACCAGTAATATCACTCCCACCGTGTGTTAGTTTAAAATAATGTGCTGTTTCATCTACAGATTATGATTATTTATGACACTTTTCTATTGAACAGTAATCATTTATACTGTACCTGTTGGCAAGCCTGATCCTGCAAACACTGCCATAACATCTGTTTAATAACCTGCAAATAATGCTCCTGTTGTGTTCCAAATATTCCAGGGAAGGATCTGCAAAAACAGCCCATGCTAGTTACATCTAATTCACTCGATGTCTTGTTTCCTTGGACAAACAGCTGTGAGAGCTTTTGATTTTATTTTTAATGCATTAATATGTAATAATTTTGAAGGGGTAAACAACAAATAAAGCCAACAGTTCTTGTGGTCAGTCTGGAGACACACACACTACTTTTTAGCCAGCATTCTTCACCGAGAAGTTTCATCAGCTACAGTGCAGTTTGAGTAGTTTTCCCTCTTTTTTCTTTCCATTGATATTTCTGTGTGTTGTGTGTCTAAGAAACCATTTTTTTAAAGTTCATTATGAATTATTCTACATTGATTATCAACAATATTAATTTTCCTTTATGTCTCCTAGCCCTAAGGGACAAAGGAATTGAGAATAAACCTACGGAAGGTACGAAAAATTTAATCTGAAATCAAACTTGACCTGCAACAGGTGCTTGGCTGGGTTCGGGGGTTGTGTCAGGCATGGGGGCATTATTCAGTCTAAAGGACGGCTGCCCAAAAGGGAAACCTGGCTATTCCAAGCACCCAGCCTCCATTAAGTAATACAGTTCTCAACTGTGGGAAATAAAGGCAAATTATAAACAGACTGAATTTTGGCAGAATTCCAAAACAATTGGGGAGTCTATATTAAAATACAACAATTCTCTCATACCTTGAGTGTTTAAAACAAACTATTATTTTCCTTGATTTTGAATAATTGAGTATCCAACTGGGTGACCAGTATTAATATTAAATTTTCCTGTGGCGCAAAACTAAACTATACTATTTTAAGTATAATTTAATCAGCAATAACCTCTTGGACGTAACCATTATTAGTGCAAATACAAATTTTAAACATAATATTTCTGGGATGTCACTAAGATTTCAAGTTGCCGGGTAAATACAACAAGTAGGCGGGGTCTTTTTCTTCTATTTTTCGATGACAGTAGCCGGGGAAAATCCTCAGCCCCCGCCTCTAAATGACAGCCCTGTATTTGGTTTTTAAAGCCAAATATTAAATGAGAATGCCTTATAAACTTACACAAAAATATGAAGTGCACTTTCTTTCAGTTCTGATTTAGTTGAGTTGCAACAGCCAAAAAGAAATTTCAACAGCTCTTGCCAATGATTGTAACCTTCTTCATCTAAAAAAGAAAACAGATATCTAAAATGTGCGTGAGAGAAAAAAAAAATATTTCAGACTGAGTCTAATCTTTGAAATGCCAATCCAATAAATACACTGTACATTTGTACAAAATACTCAAAATACTGGGTTCTTGGAGTGTTAGAAGGTTTCTGCTTGCCAAAAAGGCTGCTTTAACAATGCCTTCTTTATTCATATAGATCAATAAATAACATTCAAAGACTATTGCCAGAAATTGAAGGACTTAATTACCTGTGTCCCAGTTCTTTAAAGTGAGTAAAGTAACTACTGGCTCAGGAAAGCTGTTCTTGTTTACATTTACAATCATGGTTCATACCCGTTTTTGAACAAAAAGTTCAAGGACTTTTCAAGGAATTTAAAGGACACATTTCCGATATTTCAAGGACTCTATTCAATTCAAAAAGAGCCTTAATTCTATGTCTTTTTTTAGTTCTTCCACAACATAGGTAATTTTATCTCGAAGGCCTTTCTGTGTTTGCTCCTTTTCCTTTGGAGTTCTACTTAAATTATAAAGTTAGCACCGAAATTCAAGGACTTTCCAGCACCGACCGCAATTTTCAAGGACTTTCAAGGCCTTGAATTTTTATTTTAAAACTCAAGGATTTTTAAGGACTTTCAAGGTGTGTGCAAACCCTGTAAGATAAAGACTTTCAGTTAACAAAACAAAATGGACCGGTTTGTTGGCTAGGACCCCCATTTTTATTTTTTAGATCTGGATTTGAAATTGATAATCTGTTTTTGGACCTAAAAAGTTACTGGAACAGTCTAGAAATGGCCAGCCATTGGCCTTTTCAGGGCATCTTTGAACTGGTCACTATAACTCACCAAGAAGACTCCTAGACAACTCAGCCACAGCATCGCAAATCTTTTTCCGCACTGTAGGGATCTGTTCCTCCTCGATGGCCTTCAACAAACCATCCTTCATTCCCTGCTGCAAAGTTGGGTCGAGTTTCTCATAAAAGTCCACTGAACTAGAGAAGATCCTGCGCAGAAGTACAGCTGACATTTGACGAACCTTTTATTTATAAAACATTTAATTTTTAAGTTGACAAACGCCCTTTTAATGAGTTCTAAACATGTTATAGAAACTGAAAGAGTTAGCATCATTAAGGAGAGGTAGCATTACTGACAAGGCCCTCTAAAAAAAATTTTTTTTGCCTTATCCACCAATATCGGTATAAAAATTTTACATGAGCTGTTGCAAAACACTGACTTTCATAAAATTAAAACATTTACATGTAGAAAACCAAAGCCAATGATATGCTGAAAGTTATTACTAACATAAATAATTATTATGCTGTAGTAAATTTGATTTGAGCAGGACTAACACCAACTTCCAAAGGCACAAGCATTGTCAGAAAATGCGAACTTGGAATAAATGATTTACGGAAGTAACTTTTGGAACAAAACCATGGTGTGAGGGTTGACTGGGATTCTATCTGTGTAGCCGAGTAACATTTGGGAGTGACTGGTTTTGTAGTGTGGTCCTGATTGTCAGTCTTTACCCTTGTGCAAAAATTGACTGAATGAAGCTCTCACACTACAAGGTACGGTGTAGTGATTCTGTTTCATTTTTAAAAAGTTTATAAATTATCACAAATTTTGTTATAGTTATGATTAATAATGGTAACAGGACTTTGTATTGTCCAGTTTGGTCTGCTACACAGTTGTCCGATTTTGTTAACCACTCACATGTGTATGACCGAATTGGACTCCACTCAGTCCTGTTACCATGACTTACAACTTATTAGACAAGTGTTTTTAAACTCCCATACAAATGTTTATTCATATTTTGTGACCCCAGGCCCAGTTGTTCGAACGCCGGTTAGCGCTAACCCAGGGTTAAATTTTAACCAGGGCTTCTTTTTCTTATCATCAAAAGAACTCTCTCGGATGATTTTCTATATTTTTTTAGAGTATCCACTCATCAAATTGTAGGCAAAGAGAATTAAACTGAATTTGTTTTTTAAGCTCTGATATCTGAGTTCAAATTTCGCAATAACCCTGGGTTATCTTAACCCACCTTCGAACAACCCGGCCCAGAAGACTTCAAACAACCCTGGGAATCTGTACCTGTTTTAACGCCTTTGGATATTTTGATGGGAGTGAGTACAGCTTCAACAGACAAGTGTGTATGCTCTAATAAATCTCACCTCAGGGATTCCTGATGTCTTTATCATTTGAATAAGGAAACTAATTTTTGTTGGCTCAACAATGGTATCATAATGTGCCTGCCAAGAAGAAAAGCAAGAGGCAGGCTATCAATTTTTATAAGACACAATATTCAACCATTACAAATATAAATTATACAGAAAATGAAATTTTTTACCAAAAGAAAACTTAATATGATGACAGCTTTTTGAAAAAAAGACCTTCAGCATTTTTCTAGCAATTAACCTTATCAACACTAGATAATGTAATGGTCCAAAATGCCTGATAGGTTGCCACAGTCTTGTAACTTTGATTCAAGCATGCTCTTGAGGTTTCCATGGCAACTATGTAAATGGAAATCACCGATGGCAGGTGAAGTTATGTAAAATTAAAAGAAACCAGAATTTCAGTTTTTTAAAAAACTACATCCACGTTGCCCAAGGCAAAAGTTAGTTGCTACAGATCCCTGGGCATGGATAGAAACATTCCTGCATTCAGTGGAATATTAATTTTAGAGTACCATGTCAAGACTGATTCCATATACTAGTCTAAGGAAGCATTCACACTTCATACCTAGGCATGGTGCCCAAGTGGGGTTCTCGCTGAGCACTAATGTGAACACAGCCTTTTTTCAAGTACCGGCCAACACTAGAATTTGAGCACAATGCCAGAAAGTGTGCACAGGGTCCCTGTGTGCACAGCTTTTTGTTAGTTCTGGGGCAGAACTTGCTTCTAAGCACATGTTCCAATCTTCTCAAGAACTATAGTTACTTGGAACCATGTCCCCCTCACTAACTACACTCCCACAGTCAGTGCCTTCAAGGAAGCAGCCATGTCTTTTGTTAGGCCCCATTAATTTTTTAACAAGGATATTGTACATATACTCTGTCTTCCTATTAACTTTTTCTTACTTCATTTTAATCCAATTAATTATGATATTTATTTATTTACTTTTAATTGTGATATTTATTTATTTACTTTTATTCACTATTTACTGTTAACAGTATATATTTTAAATATTTTAAGTAATCTTGTACATATCATATTGTTATGTTCAGTTATATAGTTTTATTTAACTTGTGTGTTACATTTAAATTACACCTCCTAGTATAGCGAAAGCTGTCTTCTTAGGAGTACTTCATTAAAGCATTAAAAGCATCTGGCAGGGCGAAATGGGGTAACTATGAACACAGTCACACTGATCGGGTACTCAAGTTGTGAACACAACATCGTTTACTGCCAGTACCAAGGAACTGGTTCCAGGGCACTAAATAAGAATGGTGCCGAAATAGCTGTCTAGGTCTACATTTAGGTCAATTTGATAATGTTAGCCATAAAAATCATTTTATAAACCAAGCAATCTGTTGATCATCTGTCTTCCAGATGTCTAAGTATTAACAAAGGTTATTAGTATAATTACATCGATGAGTATCGAAAATACAGCGCTGTGATTGGCTAGGAGCTTCGCACTATCCCGCTATAATCACTGTGCGGTGATTATAGCATTGAAGGCTAGCAGTTTTCAAAATGGCAGCCAGATTTTTTTATGTTTCGGGGTCGGAAATTGATCAATAATTTTATTTTCTTGAATAATCATCAATGTAATTATACTAAAACAATTAGTCGCCTCAGGCGACGTGAATATTGGCGAATAGTCACCTCCACTTCGTCTCGGTGACTATTCGCCGATATTCACGTCGCCTTCGGCGACTAATTGTTACATAATCAACAAAGAAACAGACAATAATATTTCACCAAATAAACTTGCTGAAATTTGAAGTGCATGAGGCTTTTTCCTATTAGAAAATACATCAATAAAAGTCGTTCGCTTATATTTTGACAAACCACGTTACACTCATGATTGTATCGCCCTTCTAATAAGAGGTAGAAATTGGGGCCAAGGTAAATGTTCATGTTAATTCTGACTCCACTCCAGATAATACAAGCTTAACCAAAAATTAAATAAGTAGTTATTTTGCTCTTTAATTGCTTCTTCATGTAATCCTTATAAAATATCAGGGCTCAAAGTTTAAATTTGAGTTCGGGAGCACTTGTGCTACCAGATGTAAATTTTAGGCGCACTGCTGAAATTTTAGGCGCACAGCTGAAAATTTTAGGAGCACAGATTACAATGTTAGGAGCACCTATTCCAAAAGAAAAAGCCTCATACTGCCACGTTAATATGTCATCTTCATTTTGTTACTTTTATTTCAGTCTTGTGATTGATAAAAGACAGCCAATTTGCTATGCAGTAATACTGTTGTGTTTTTTCATACTAATTTCTCTTTTTGACATGACAGTTGTGACTAAAGAAAACTTACACTTGAAAAATATGGACAACAACAATGAACTATAAACTGTGATGATCTTCTTTCACATAACAATGAGTATGTCGAATGAGAATGAAAATTAATCTTTAATGAATTTGTTAAATGTGAATGACTTACATGTAACTGGGATATGACTAACAAACTTTCTTACCTGGAAGAAAAAAGAGGCTCTTAATCTGCACTGTTTTTGTTTTGACTGACCTTAGAACTGAACATATGACATGATCCTTCATTGTGGAAGAAGTACGATTTTCGTTCGTAGCATATTTGCATGTATCAGCTGCGTATATTACAAAACAGAAGACTCTGGGATGGCGTAAAACATTGAAATGAAATTTGTGGAATCCATTGGGAGAAAGGACGAATTAAACATACACATATGGAAGGAAAGCAATGTTATTATTTACAGCCTGATTGTGCTATTTCTACAAAACTTTTATTTTCATTGCTTGAAGCTACTGTTTATGTCTTACTAGTTCGAGTACATAAGTATGGTCAGGCTAGGAGGCAGGGAAGCAAGTCAGTCGCACTGTGCTTTGGGTTTTATGGCGCACAGGTGCGATTACACGTGATTTTTTAGGTGCACAATCAAAAATCCAGTTGCATATGTGACCAGTTAGTCGTTAACTTTGAGCCCTGAATATTGTATTTTGTTTTCTTATAAAGTTATAAGCTGATCATCAAATTACAAACACCCCATGTACATGTACCAAAAATAACCTCATCAAATCAAGTTTAAAAGTGCATGTATGTTACAGGTCAAATTTTATTTCAGATTAATTTTGATTTTACCTAGGGGGATTTCTGATTCCCTTTGTCTCCTAGCCCCAGAAGACAAAAAAAACTGAGAATCAACCTAGGTTAAAAAATTTAACCTGTAACATGTGCGATTCATGTTGACAGTATGCTCATGTTCGATAGGATTCTGACTAAATCGAGCTTTTGAAGAGAAAATTTCTTAGTTAATTGTCACTTTATCTGATCACGAATCAGGGATAAGTACAAAATAAAATTCCATAAAGTTCGATTTTCTGAGAAGATCAAGCTCCACATGCTAAATGAACACCAAAAATTCCGCAAATAATAAAAGAAAACGTGGGCGAAGAAAGCATATAATTACAAAATATACCGGTCCTTTAAAAAGAAAGAATACTACCGAAACATAGGACAACTAAGGACTATCTCACAACTGAAACGATCTATAGAATCCCGAAATAAAAACAGAAATCTCGGACTGGCAAAAATTGCACATGGTGTAAACATGAGTGCATGCATTTGATCTCACCGGGCGAGATTCTTCCTGGAGAAAGGACCTCGGCAACAACCTACATTGTTCTTATTAACTCCGTGGAGCAGCCTGATAACGATATGATAAAGAAGAGATATTTTCCTACCTCTGCCTGGTTTCTTATGTTATTATCGGGGGACATCAGCTGAGAAACAAGGGATTCGAATTGCTGTTGCTCGTTCGCCATCACGGCCACCATATTGCCCAACCTATGACTTGTACGCATGCGTGAGGAATGGTCCGATAAGAATCTTTTGGCGCCAAAGGGAAAGTTTCAAATTTTGGCGCGTTACTAAATAGTATCCAAAACGTAGCTGAACGGGAGGGGTACTACATGACATGGCCTATATACGGGATGTGCCGCTGGACGAGGTACGAGTATGGTTTTTGTCCTCACAGCTGTCCTTTTAAAACTGAGAGTGTATGTAGTTTCGTGCGAGTCTATCCTAATTTCAACTATAAATTTGCTTGATGAATTTTGTTTGTACGTCAGGTATAGAGGATTATAAAAAAAGTATTGATTATAAACCAAGACGGTGTTTCATTTTGTCCTTTGTCCTAGACAGGGTATGTATTTCAGAATTTTTTTTATCCTAAACAGGGTCAGAGAATTAAACCCCCAGCGGCTTACCTGGTCGAGTACCCCTGGGGAAATTAAATTTCGCCCAAAGCTCCTAGTGAAAAAGACCTATTCGACAAGATTAACAGATTCTTTGACCCTGTCTAGTAATCGGCTCCTGGTCTAGGTGGATTTTTTAAAACGTGGATTTTTTAAAAAACTGCAGCCATTTGATCGAAGGTGAAGCGATCTTTTCGAGCCCGACAAGCCCGATACAAACACGTTACCTGTTAGATGTAGAGGGCAAAATGAGGAAAATAGAGAGAGAGAGATCATTGAAGAGGAAGAGGAGATCTGATAAAGGGGAATGATCAAATGAATAATGAAAACAAGGCCAATAGTAATAACAGAAAGCCAAACAAACAAACCGAAACATAACCTAACCTATACAGCGAGACATTTTAAAATCACTGGTGATCCTTGAAATCTGATTGGCTCAGTCTGACTCAAGTAGCTTGACAGTATCCACGAGTCCCTCTATTGAATCTTTTTTTTTTTTTAATAAGAATGTTGTTTTTTTCCGGCCCAAGCTGGATATTCTAATTTTTCTGACAATTTTAGGCCGAAAATATTCCTGTTTTATGGCATTATAACATGAGGGATTGATTATGGCTTATTAATTTTTTAGGTTTTTAATTTAATGTATTGGGGTACAAATTGCAGTCAATGCTGGTTTCTTGGCCATGGCGTTGGTAGCTGGTTTTGTCGTATTCAGAAGGGATGTGTTATACGGTCGATCGAGTCATGAAAATATAAAATTGTATTTACACTGATTTTCAACGCACAAAATTGTACCCCTTTCAAAATCTCAGCCTTGTGTTTACTCTTACAAAATTCTTAAAATTTTGCAAATTTCAGCCTCGATATTCTTATAAAAAAAGAGCTAGCTATACTCTATAGCACCAATACTCTAGCTATCATTTGATAGAAATTGCATTATTTCTTAATCGCATCATGTTTGTGCTCCAAATCGCATTATTTCTGTTTTTAAAAACAAAATAACATTAACAAGCGTTTCCGGTTCCGTATTTTTACAATCTGGCAATTCCTAACCCTCCCCCCCTCCCCCACCTCGTGGGACGAAGTTCTAAAAAGGGTTACCCCTGTCAAAAATGGTATGTGAAAGGGTAAGTAGTTGGAGCCTGTCCGTAAAAAACTTGGGAAAACTTTGTTGAGTACCCCTCCCAAGGGCAATTTCAAAAACACAGAACCTCGCCTCCTGTTGAAAAAATCTGTGATTCGATGGGTTCTCGGGCCGCAAACCGCCTTCGAGTAGACAAGGTCCAGATAGCCTACGTTACAACCGGCCCACGCACCTGACCGCTGGCTGATTTTCTGTGCAGCCTTGACTTTGTCTTATCAGTGTCTTATGGAGCCGGACATGGGTCACAACAAGGCCCAAAAGTCGACTAAATCGATGAACTCACACTAAAAAACACAGGAATACATCAAAGATAAGTGTTCCTTTATTTATTTTATCGAAAAAAGGTAAATGTAATGATATTTAGCGTTTGCAGACCTCAATATTTTATTTTTTGCACAACGCCTCAAAGGTCGCCCGTAACGCAACACCGACTCTCATTACTTCCACTCTCTTATGAGATGGGACGCCTCGTGGGTAAAAGCGAAGACCACCGAAGGTTTGGTCTGAAAAAATCATACTTTTGATAATCCTTGAAATTGAACAACGTAAAGAAGCAAGGCTGATTTTGCAATTGGAAATATAAATATATTTTTAATTTTGTGACCAACGTTTCGAATTTAGTTACACGGCGTTACGTCTTCAGGGTCTTACATACAAAAGAAATTGTATCTATCAGGGGCACCCAACGTCATTTTTTGGAAAATGTCTGTTCGGAAGACGATTTGAGACCTAGAATTCTCGGAACATTTGTTGTAAAGTTTGTTGCTTGCCTGCCTCTCCTAGGATTTCGAACATCTAAAAAATGGTATAATTGCCCATTTTTATCCGATTTTTACCCTAAAAAGGTCACCTAGAATTTTCGGGAGCCTTTTTTTCTGAGTGAAATTTTCGAAAAGGTAAGTTTTGATCCCTATAATTTTCGGATCACTAGACTTTCAGCAAGGAAATCCGAACAGATGAAAAATCAAGTTAAGGGATAAAAATAGGCCTATATCTACCTTTTAAATACTAAAATACATTTAACAATGCAATGTTTAAGTGGTTTTGAACTATATTCTCGTCGGGTGCTCCTTCATACCAAATTGCACTCCACTCAGTTTTGTCCCGTTGATGCTGTTTTTCTAAAGTATTTTATGATTATATTGCAGGAACAAAAACTTAAGATTTTATTTTTAAAATGTCTCATGACTTGCGCGCGCTCGTATAAAATAGTGACTTAACCGAGTGCCCAATAAAAACATGAGCGTGATGTAGGGCGCGTGATTTATGGCAATATCACGAACTCTTTCTGCGGTTGCCCTTGAAAATTTTTATAACTTGCGGAAAACGAACCCAAAAGCCTCCATAAAGTTTGCTTCTTACATGAGCAGAAATGACGTCAGATAGCATGTCCTCTTCCGTATCAAGTCAGTTCCGGTCTGAGCACAATTTGTTGCATGATGGGAAGGCTTGTTTTGGAAGCAAACGCAAAATGGCTGCCACTATCAAAGATTCGGAAGAGGATACACCGAAGCGGAAACATATAAAAGCTGTTTTAGTCAACAAGCTAGAGGGATGCAGCGATATAGTTAATATGGCAGTGACAATTCCGCATGAAGATGCAGTTATAAGTGTCTCAGATGACAAGTAAGCGACAAATTGTTCGTGACTGAATATTGATGTGTTGTTGTTTTCATAAAATTGCTAATCAGCTGAATGTAATACATTTACCAGTGTTTACAGCCGAACGTATTTTCTCCACGTTCTCGTCTTGTTATTCACAGGAGCATTAGGCTTTGGATAAAACGAGAAAGTGGACAATATTGGCCAAGTGTTTGCCATATGATGGAGTGTAAGTTTGAGTTAATTTTAAGTCTTACTTTAAATTTTCGTTTAATATATTTTCAAGCTTCATATCACTTGTCAAGGGGGGCAACCTTTGCTAACTAACGTTCCAGATATAGATGTGATCTTCCTTTTCATCTCAACCCTGACTTAGTATTATGATTATGTGGGTTGAAAATATGATTTCTTGGTTGTAGAAGGACGTGTTGTTGTTAAGGGTTTCGTAATCTATTTTTTTTTTGGATATTATATCTCTTATTTTTGCATATTTATCTGATTCTTTGAGGAAATTCTTGCCCTTTTAAGTCCAATTTGGTCTTTTCTGCTTACAGATTCAATATCACTTATTTATGTTTGCATATGTACCTTGCTTTTGTAAAAATTCAGGTTTTACCCAAAAAGAATAGGATCGGTTGTTGGGGGAAGCTTGGTAGGTTCAATTACCAGTCACTATTTGGGAAATGAGCCTGCACTCATCAGTGACTGGACCCAGGAGATGGCAAAAATCAAGCCTAGGGGGCTGGATCAGAAGAGCAGTTGTCCCCTAGACCAGTTCACATGTTTTTTTATATATCTTGTGATGTCTTGTGATATCTTCTATTTTATTGTTTCAGCTGCATGTTCTGCCCTAGATTACCATGGTACAAGCAGAAGGCTCTTTGTAGGATTGGCTAGTGGCACAATTTCAGTAAGTGCTGAGTTTATGAAAATATTGATGCAGTCTTATCATTTTTTTTTTTTGACATTTGCTATCTGCACATCTCCCATAATATACCTTGTTGCCCCCTCAAAATTTTGCATAAGAATTTTATTTTAACAATTTTACTTGGAAAGACTGTACTATCCAGAAGAAATTAAAAATAAAGGTTATGTAAAATGGGTTATTCCATAAAAAATCCATCCCCCACACCGGAAGGCATGCTGGAAAATCTCACAGGAGGGGGGATTAACGGCTCTGGAAATCCAGATGGTAGGGGGGCTCTGAACGTAAAAATACATCCTCGGGGGTAACTTAAGCGATTTTATTGATGTCTCAATCGCTAAGTTTCAAAACATTGCTTTGCCTTTTCAAATTTTATTATTCTTTCAAACTACAGACCTCTTACCACATTTATTTTAAATTTCCATCCATAGGCTCGCCCTCGTTACTTTTGTAGAAGCGACGTACAATAACTTGAAGATATCAAGAAAAATCGCATACTTCATAAAAAAGCGCTCAATTCAAGGAAAGCAAACAATGATTTTACCTTGAATTAAACATTTTTCCAAGGTCAATGCTATTTCAGGGCGATTTACCACTAAAAACGCCTTACAAGTAAGCATGGTTGTTCAGGTGTGTAAGCACTTGTTTCCATATCTCAAACCGCCCTCTCCCTTTTCACTTACACAAGTTTACATGAAATGTCTAAGTTTTTCGACTCAGAGACTTAGTTTCTGCTCAACAAATGTCATCAAAGTGCAAGTCTCTTCAATTTTAAAGAAAGAAAAAAATTTCGACTTATGAGCAGGAGTCGATCCCGCAGTACTAAATCTGTTATCTCATGCCCTAACCACTAGACCACCGTGGACTCGCTGCAGGGTCCTGGAGTAATTTAACTACTGTAGCGAAAACCCTAACCCTAAATAAAGCTAACCGTTAACCCTAATCACTATTCTAAGTGCTTAACCCTAATCAGTATGGTCAGTGCTTAACCCTAATCAGTATGGTCAGTGCTTAACCCTAATCAGTATTTTCAGTGCTTAACCCTAATCAGTATTGTTAGTGCTTAACCCTAATCACTATAGTCAGGGCTCACTCATATATGTATATATAAATGCAATTACTTTGTGCAGGCATCACAAGGTATCCAAGGGCGGTTTGAGATATGGAAACTAGCATTTACCAGTTGTTTGTGATAGTTTGGCGGCCATTTTGAAAGGCAAGTCTTGTGGCAAGAGTATAGTGCTTCATGTAATATCCCACTAAGTGTCCTTTTTCTTTCTTTCTTTTGTTGTCATTTTTTATCGACAAAGAAGAGAACCATTTATTCGAGGACATAGTTTTCAGCTTCATTGTAGTATATATTGCTGTATATTTTGCCTGTTCTAGAAAAAAAGAGAAGTTCACTCAAATATGGGCTTATTTGCAAAAAGTCTAAGCCTGTTTAAGAAGATGTGAAAATGGAATCTTAACTTTCACAACAAACACTGAATTCACGGAAAATTGAGACTTATTTAATGAAAAGATCATCTAAGTGCTTAAAAGGATTCTTCTACATTGAGGATAAATTAAAATTACAGTGTCTAACAATTTTATGGAAATCCAGATGGGTTTGAATTTTGAAATCCTGAGGGGAGGGGAGCTCAAGCAGTTTTGGAAATCCAGGTGGGAGGGGGGGTCAAAAAACCATGCCTTCCGTCGTGGGGGTGTGGATTTTTTCTGGAATAACCCAATTTGGGGGGCAGACGTTGTGTGTAATGGGAGATGTGCAAATGGTGAATGAACTTGAGGAGAAAAGAAAAGGTTAAAAGGCTGCTACACATCAGGAAAAAAGAGAAAAAGTGTCTTTCATCTTATCTAGCCAACACTACATGACCTAACATCAATTTTTGTTAACTTGAACATTCTGAACATTTTCTAAAGTTTTATGTAGTGGAACTCCAATATAATAAAGAGGCCCTGTCAGAGTTAAATTCCAACAAGCAACATGGCCTTGAAACAGCAACATAAGACAGATGAAATAGTGACAAACGATGGGTTAAAACTGCAACAAAATGGGTTAAAACCGTGACAGTGTCGAGGAAAATCATAAATACAATGGTAAAATTTCAACAGCAACATGACCTCCTCTCCAATACGCGAAACGACCACCTAAGTACATGTATCCCCCCTAAGAGGGCCTTATCACTCCTGCCGTCCCTTGCTGTACCAGCTGCACCAGCTGATCTTGCAACCTTGCTACATCTGTGAGGACCAATTAGGGTAAAATTCCATCAAGCGACATGGCCTTGAAACAGCGACATGAGACAGATGAAATGGTGAAAAACGACATGAAGATGGGTTGAAACGGCAATAGTGATGGGGAAAATTGCAAATACAATAGTAAAATGCCTATAGTGAGATGGCCTTCTCTTCATTGTACGTTTTTGAAATTCAAACTGGGGCATACGTACCCCCCCGCCTAAGAAGGCCTCAATAAGGAAACTAGGGACTAAGTTATATTAGAATCCTGTCCCCGATATTTTACAGTAGACCCGCCAACACTGCATTACAAGGATGTGTGAAAGAGGGACAGGAAGTCACCTGAGATGACGCCATCCCATGAGAAGCAGCCCGCAGCTTATCACAGTGATAATGGCTTTAAATCATCCGGGCAGGTGTCAAGAGAGCTGAGGGTAGAAGGGAACAGTTTTTGCTTGACAAAGGGAGCAAAGAGGGGAGCTATTTCCACATCATTGTCACCAACAGCTTTATACATATGTGGCAACAATGGCAGAGACTGTCACTCAAGAATTTGTCTTTTACGTTACAATAAATGCTACTGTAAGACAATCCCATTACGGTTGTCATATAATACAAACCATATTTACATATAGTATACAAACATTTG
Organism: Porites divaricata; assembly: GCA_038088405.1. Lineage (NCBI taxonomy): Eukaryota > Metazoa > Cnidaria > Anthozoa > Scleractinia > Poritidae > Porites > Porites divaricata. The sequence goes on along the minus strand of JBBMOI010000010.1, from coordinate 17,228,367 downwards.
AGCCTTTTTTGTTACAGTTTACTTTGTTTACATGGATAATGATTACTGTAACCAGCATGCAACCTGAATGACCTTTTTTCTGTCTGTTATGGGTCCTGCTTGTGTAAAACCACTGCTGAATTACAATTATTTTCTAACCATCCGAAAGTAATGGCTACTCGAAAGTAACAGCCCCTTTGGCCTGATAAATCCTAAAATAATGGGGGCCGTTATTATCGGAATTCTACGGTAGCTTTGGAAAAAATAATGTGAAGTGCTTCTTCTCTAGGAATTTGAAGTGTCTGAAGATTTTAACAGAATTCACCATATACGAAATTATTTAGGTATGTATATTTGCTTGTGTTATGAAAAATGTTGTAGTTATTGTCTTTACTTAAAGGGGGCAGCATGGCCGAGTGGTCAGCGCATCGGACTCGCAATCCAGCAGCCCCAAGTTTGAGTCCCACTCTGACGACTTGCTGCATTTGTTCTCTGTTATCCCGAGTTCAAATCCTCGGCCATGCTTAATAGCCAACTGGTTAAGTTTGCCTCCTGCCAGTTGGGGTTTTAATCCTATTATGTTTTATTTGAATTATTTGTTTCTAAGTATTTGAGTGGAGTTTCTGTAAAGTAGTTGGATAAGCTAAGTGCACTTTCCACTAAAAACAAACCTTTGAACCTTTTTTAAAGACAGGTTAAAATATTTTACTGTGACTTAAAGCTTAAGTGAAGTCTTTCAGCTATTTTTTTTCTCTTTATATACCGGTAGAATATTATATTATTGAGGCCAGATTTGAACACAAGTTGGAGTCTTAGTTTCTACAAATCCATGTTTAAATTAAGCTCAATGTGCTTTTTGTTTATTTATACAGGGCTTCTGATATTTCGCGCAGTCGCGGACCCACGAAATCCACCAGAAATATTTCCAAATACATGTCGGCAAAACATATTTCATACTTACCTTGGCTATTAGACCTGTTTTATTCACGCCAAACGTCCAAATTTATCTTGAAACTTCGTCACTGCAACGAGTAAACAACGTTCCAAAACTACCAGGCGTTTTAGATGAACGTTGCGAAAAACTGGGCACTAACCATAATCTTAATAGCTTTAGCATTCGCTCATTTTTTGAGCGAACTGTTGTTGAAAGAGCAAATTATTATCCCTGTTAAAAAAACGTTAAACAACGCTGGTCATATCAACGCGAAAATTGAGTCGATTTTAGCGAAATTTGCCAAAAAAATCTAGCGAAATCGGCTGTTTTTTACTGATTGTTTCTTGGCGAAGTTTCTCCCCGAAATTTCCTGTGAAATCAGCCGATTTTTCTAAGAATTTGTCCCTGAAAATCCTTCGAAATTTGAATTTTTCCCTCGAAAATCCTGCAAAATTTTGATTTTTTTTCCGCGAATATCAGAAGCCCTGTTTATATCTTTTAAAGTAGGTGCAGGTGGCTAACTATTTACTTGAAAGTGTATGCTTCTTCGGCCACAGCACACATCCTATATTATAATATTTTTTACTGGAATGATAATTATTCAAGAGATCTTTTAACTTTTATAACTCTTTATCAGTCCACCTTTTCTGTAAATAGCGTAAAATTGAATTGAACCTTGAAGCTTGAACTAGCTTTTAAAAAAGCTGATATTTTAATGAGGCCACCACTGGTCTCCCTGCAAAATGTCATCTGAACAATGAATGCAGGATCCAGGATCAGGATCCAGATCTCGAATGTGCTTTAACCAATCAGAAGCACCACTCAGATTTGGGTAGTGACACATAATCAGAATGGAATTTCTGTGCTCGTTCCTCAGACTTTATTTTGTGGGAAACCAGTGATGGCATTGCAAAATGTCAGCCGTTTTTGCAGGCCAAGCTTGATCCTGCAGTTAGCGTTTGTCTAAGCAGGCTTCTCCATTTAGAATATGTGTCAATGAATTTCTTTCTTTTAGCACACATGAATAGAGTGAGTGGCATAATATTTTCTCTGGAGAATGAATGGTTGTTAAGTGTAGGACGGGACAAGTACTTTCAGTGGCATGATTGTACGAATGGAAAAAGACTGGGTGGATATCAAACTGAGGCTTGGTGCACTTCACTGCAGTATCCTTTTAATTAATAAGATTGCAACAGGTTGAATGGTTAACCCTTGCCAGGGTTTATTCTAGAAATTGGCCAATGAGGGTCAAATGGGCCCCTTCTGTAATTTTAGGGGACCCTTTTTCAAGAAAGGGTGTCTGTTCATGAAAGGGGACACCAAATCCGAAAAAACTAAGTGCTTTTTGAGATTTTTGACTTTCTATTTGGGTCAGACTAACCAGACGCTTTGCTGCCAGTTTGGAACATTAATTTTTGGGAAACTGAAAAAGCGCTGGGCTCGAATTACTGCAGAACCCCAGATGTTTGTCTGGTGAAATAATGACTCAAATGAAGAAGAGATATGCAATTGAGACAGTAAGAAGTTATAAAAGTTTAAAGTATGTTTATAGGGCAGCCATCAAATTAGTGTTGTTGTCAGTGATGTTTTCGAATGCTTTATTTCAAAGAATAGCACTTATCATTGGGTCTATTTTTTTGCCCCCCATTTGACACGGCAAGGTAAATTTTATGCAGAAGTTTTTTTCCAAATTGTGGAAATCCTGCAAAGCCGCACTCTAGAATAAACCCTGCTTTCCCTGCCTGCCAAGGTGTGATTTTTAGTAAAGTTTTGAGTCTGCTGGTAAACGACCTCAGCTTGCACTATAGCAAATTTTAAAGCCTCCTGTATGGGTATCTCTGATTAAATCAAAGGTGTGACAGTCTCTATTGATAAAGCAACAATCTTAGAGATTAAAGTGACAATCGCATTGCCATTTTAATCAAATTTGACAATGGTAGCCATGCAATGTCAGTCAAGAAATATGCCAAAATGTGTGCAGCACATTCAGAGTTTTTCTTTTCTTTTTTTTCTTTTGTTGTTATGCTGAGCTAGCCAGTAGAATTACCACTCAAAACAGTCTTTGAATTGTGACAATTACACCTGCTAAACAGGCAATTTGATGGGAAACACATGGCAAAATTGACATCCATCAGTACCCATACAGGGGCATGATTGAAGTGTTTTGAATAAAGACCCAAATGATTTCTGATAAACTGCCAGTATTTCCTTGCTGTTAATGAGATGGAGAATTCAACAGTAGATCAGGACTCACTTAGGGCTGTATTCTACACATCCCTTTTTGTAGCTACTGCGCATGCGCGAGTAGCTATAATGCTATCGTTTTGATGGATAGAGTCAATTTTACGAGGGCTTTCGGAGACCTTCGGACTCTGATCAATTTTCTCGGCACACGATAATGCCGGTAGTAAATTTGATAAGCATCCAATTTCAATAGATTAATTTTTACAGGTTATAAAAACACAAAAAAACTTATTGTTTAGAGCTTTTCTTTCTTTGAATCTGGTAGTACATCTTTTTGTGTCAAATACATAAATACTAGTGTAACAAGCAGATTCACTGACCACTTACCGTAAAAGTGCGATCTCTTTCCGTAAAAATATCGGCTGTGAAACGTTTCGCAACGTTGCATTTCTCCTCTGTTCCCTACCGTGAATGGTGAATGCTCTACATCTTGTTGACAAAAGGTAAGATTTGCTATGTTTTCGTGATATTTTCTGCGTATTGTTAGGCAAAGTATTCAAGTATTATGTCCAGTGTTTTCTCGTAAAGTGTTTTTCAGGGGTGTTGAAGGTTCAAACAAAGTTTGGACTTCAAAAATATCGCTGAGTGTGAGTCGCCAAGATTTTTGTCGAACATGGCGGCCGAGTGATTTCTGCAGCCAAACAGCCCGAAATACTGCATGTACCGCTCGTGGCAACCAATGACCTGTTATCAGAATCGCCTGATTCCATCTTTGGAACTAGCATTTTCCTTCGGGAAACGATAAATTCCCTCCCAGGAACCAATAAACTTGCCTTTACAGAGAGTGGTATGAGATTGCTTTTGTATCTCATTAAAAACAAATCGGACACCAGTTACACAAGAGTCGTATCTTGATGAGAAAATAATGCCTCATGTTTATGTTATTGTTAGCCACATCTTCGACAGTTACACAAGGAGTTATATCTTGATGAGGAAACAATACATCATACCTCATGAACAGCAAATCGGACGCCACTTACACAAGGACTTATCTCTTGATGAGAAAACAATACCTCATGTTTATGTTATTGTCAGCCGCATCTATGGCAGATTATTTTTGTACCTCATGAACAGCAAATCGAACGCCACTTACACAAGGACTTATCTCTTGATGAGAATTAAAACAATGCCTCATGTTCATGTTATTGTCAGCTGCATCTACGGCAGATTATTTTTGTACCTCATAAACAGCAAATCAGACGCCACTTACCCAAGAACTTATCTCTTGATGAGAAAACAATGCCTCATGTTCATGTTGTTGTCAGCCGCATCTACGGCAGATTATATTTGTACCTCATAAAAAGCAAATCGGCCGCCACTTACCCAAGGACTTATCTCTTGATGAGAAAACAGTGCCTCATGGTTATGTTATCGTTGGCCGCATCTGAATGCACTGAAAAAAATCCATTGAAAATAAAATTTCGAAAAGATATTGTTGAGTCGTACAAACCTATTGTTTGGGCCGAGCCCCAACCAATTTCCATGTTGCAGAATGTCAGTCATTTGTCAAATAACCACTTATTTTTACCTCACATGCTCCTTTGCGGTCTGGGTGTGTACACTTGAGCCGCAACAACCTTAGATTCATGAAATAGCTGTATACAGCTAATTCAGAAAAGGTTGTCGCTCTATGAGTACCCAAGCATACACGCCCAAAGTACCTAATGGTATGGGCGCTTAGGCCTTACGACAACCTTTTCTAAAATAGCTGTACATACTAAACAGCACCGTATTCACATACCAATGCCAACAAGAACGCAGTAGCTACACCCACACATTGCGGGCCTATTTTTTGTTAATATTATTCTGATGCTTGCAGTTGAATTGTTATTCAGAATATTTCACCATTTTTGGCTGGCTTAAATCCATGACCAGCTAATTCTTCATACCCAGCTGGTAGTGATGATGTTTGGAAGATGCTGGCAATATAATTTATACCATCATTAACATTGGTTAATCTGATCTAAATGAATACAGTCAACTCTTGCCTTGTGGGCACCCCACTATAATGGACACCCCGGTAATACGCAGCTATATAATAGCAGCTATATCCCAAACAGAAATAAATTACAGATGTTTGAACGAAATTAACTCCTGCTGTTACAGACTCTAGCTAATAATGGAGGAAACTAATTCAAGGTCCCTGCAGTGCCAAGTATAAAGAGAGTTGACGTAGACTGCAAAACAGTCGGTTTTTTTCTCAAAGTCAATAAAGAAATTGGTAAACTGTGGCATAAGAGTCTTACGTGCGCAAAGCGCGCAAGCCTCACTCAAGCATCTCTCCCCAGTCTCGCTCTCTGTTTTCAGTCACATTCCAGACCTTTTGTTTGACTTTTCACGCAAACTTGATTGTGTAAAAATACGGACTGTTTTGCAGTCTAGAGTTTACTGTATCTAATAATTATACAATCATTGACATCACCAAATCAGCAGAAACCTCGATCAGAAGAGGAGCCAGATGGCTCTTGAGGTTCCTTAACAAGTTTTAGATTTGATGCTGACTCAAAACATGTCTTTGTTGGAGATTATGGAGGCCACATCAGTGTGATAAAACTAGAAAACAACTCACCAGCACTGGTTACAACACTCAATGGTCACTCAGGCAAGTTGCCGCCATGGCAGACATGGTTTGGCACAGGTGATTAGGATGAGTCCACCTGTCACTCAATTCTAATCTGTTCTTAGCTAATGTCTTTGTGGTGATAAATTATTAGGAAAAGGGTTTGCACATTCTTGAAAAGTCCATTTTTCCTCAAAAAGTCCTTAAATTTCTGTGCAAGCCCTTAAAAATTCATCGAATTTTCATCAACAAGGCATGTAGTGGCCTGGAAAGTGTTTTTAATGCTTTTTGGTTGCCCAGTATGGAATATATAAATAAAAAAAAACATAGCTCAGAGAAGTTACTGGTGATGTACATAAAGCATTTTTGTTTTATGGAAGAATTAACTGTCAATTTAAGACAAGTGAACTGAAAAATGTAGAGAAGTTGGTGGAGAAAACAGTTCAAGCCTTGAAGCCCTGTTAGAATGGATTGGAAATGTGCATTTTTGTACAATCTGTAAAATCACATTTTTGATAGGTGCATGGTCCTTGAAAATCTAATGTGGTCCTTAAAATGTCCTTGAAAAGTCCTGAAAAAATGGTTACAATTTTTTGTATGAACCCTGAGGGAGCTTAGGCAAACATAGCAACAATAATATTATAATGATGATAGTGGGTGTCAGGAAAAAAAGATAATATAATTCAATGGTTTTTATGAGCAGCACTGATTCTGCATATACCTCACTCATTTTGGCCGTACATTGACCGTATTTTAGAAGGCATGATCATTAATGACAGTTGAACTCCGATATTGTCTGCAAGCATTTAAGTATTTTAACCCTTGGGAAGTTTGTCAACATTTGGCAAATTGAGTCTAAATAAATGCAATAGAGTTTAAAAGAACGCAAATTCATTTTTTAGTGACTTTTCACTGCCATGTGGAGGCTCGTGTGGCAGAGCAGTTAACACCTCAAACTCAGGATCTGGAGGTCAGGGGTACAAGCCTTTCGATCGCCTGTTGCATTGTTTCCTTAGACAAGAGCTTTACTCCACTTTGTCTCTCTTCACCCACATGTCTAATTTGGTACCAGCAACATGCTGCTGGGGGGGGGGGGGGGGGGTAACCCTGTGATTCACTAGCATCCCATCCAGGGGGGAGTAATAATACTCCTAGGCATGCTTCATGCTAAGGATACTGGGATGTGTGCCTTCACCTTATTTTTCACTGCCATAGTCCTCATGGTTGCTTAAGGTATTTACAGGGTTTGCACACACCTTGAAAGTCCTTGAAAATTGCTGTCGGTGCTGGAAAGTCTTTGAATTTCAGTGCTAACTTTATAATTTAAGTAGAACTCCAAAGGAAAAGGAGCAAACACAGAAAGACCTTCGAGATAAAATTACCTACACAGGAAAAAATAACAGATTCCCATTTTTGGATATTTTAGGGTATTTAAAGAATATATATACCCATAAAAATCCCAAATTTGGAAGAGTGAGACAAGTCCCAATCTGGGAACTTATATATTAGTTGGGAATTCCCTGGTTGGGACTTGTCTCACTTTGCCAAATTTGGGATTTTTATGGGTATTCTTTAAATGCCCTAAAATATCCAAACATGGGAATCCGTTATTTTTTCCTGTGCTATGTTGTGGAAGAACTAAAAAAAGACATAGAATTAAGGCTCTTTTTTAATTGAATAGAGTCCTTGAAATAAGGGAAATGTGTCCTTGAAAGTCCTTGAAAAGCCCTTGAATTTTTTGTTCAAAAACGGGTACAAACCATCTAGCTGTCTTTAGTGTCTAGAAGTGGTGAGCTGATACTGGTTTTATTCTTTTTACTCTTGAAAGTGTCATGAAATTACCAAATCTCATCATGTTGGACTGTGTGTTTGGTCATGAAAGCCCAACTTTGAACTTTTTACTGCAGTACAATATCCACACAGCTGTTATTTTGCAGAAATATATTTTTTTGGGCTACCAACCCCAAGGTCCGCAAAAACATCGGGCCTCTTAAAAAGGATGACGGCACCCTGGAATTTACAGACTTGGGAAAAGCAAACCTTATGAACTCTTATTTTGCTACAGTTGGCTTAAAGCTATCCAACACTTTACCCCCGCCTACCAGTTGTCGATACGGGAAAACCTGTGCAGACAAGGGCGAGACAGATAGTCCTCGACTCACAGATGCCTATGTTTCAAAGTCTTTAGTAGCGGACAAAATAAAGGCGCTAAAAACAAGAAAATCCACGGGTCCTGATAACATATCTCCAAAACTTCTAAAGCTAGCAGGCGATGCGATTGTCCCGTCACTCCTCAGCCTATTTTGACTCTCCCTTAACACCAGTAGGGTGTTCACTAGCTGGAAAACTACGAGGCTTACTCCAGTATATAAAAAGGACAATGAAACCGATTGCTGCAATTATAAACCGATATCACTGCTAAGCGTCCCTAGCAAGATCCTTGAATCCGTAGTTAACGACACAATCGTTCGTCATGTATATAAAGCTAATAATCTGGTCACGGACAAACAATGGGCATACCGCGCAGGATTTTCGACAGAACTGTTACTAACACATCTTACCGAAACGTGGAGAAAAGCTGTAGACGAAGGTTTAGTGGTAGCAGTTGCCTTTATAGATTTTAAAAAGGCATTCGACAGTGTGTTGCACACCATTCTCGAAATGAAGTTGGAAAGGGACTTTGGCATATCGGGATCACTCCTGGACTGGCTTAAGAGTTACTTAAAGGAAAGACAGCAAACCAAATGATGCTAACTTTGACTTTTATTATTGACATTATTGTTATCTTTTTTAGTTTTTATCATAGCCTTTTAGCCTTATTTTAAATTGTAGTTTTTATTTATACGCTCACTAGAATCTTCAGAATTGAAGGAGGTGAGTCGTTCAGGAAGAAGAAGAAGAAGAAGAAGAAGAAGATACCGATCTCTTTTGGAATTCCTCAAGGGTCCATTTTGGGGCCAATACTTTTCACTCTTTTCACGAATGATCTTCCATCCTCTGTGTCTTCCGCCGGATCCGTCTATATGTTTGCCGACGACACAACGGTTTACTGCATGAGTGACACGGCAGAAAAAGTATTGCCCAGTTAAATTCTGCACTCCGTGAATTAAACGAGTGGTGCCTCATTAACAGAGTAACACCCCACCCAAGTAAAAGTGAGGCCATTCTGATCTCTAGAAGAAACCCCCCGGCCAACATTCCCCCGATCTTCATTGGAGACTCTACAATTAAATGGGTATCAAAATCACGATTACTGGGAATGACCGTAGATGAGAAACTGACCTGGACTCCGCACATGCTGGAACTCAAAAAATCATTCGCTAAAAAACTAGGTTTACTTAAGAAGTCGAGATTTCTCCCTAGGAACGTTCGCCAGGATCTCTATTTTAAGGTCATTTTGCCTTCAGTGACCTATGGTCTTATACTATGGGGATCTTGTTGCAACTCCGACTTATTTCAGTCCCTGGAAAGACTTCACTGCAGGGCTGCGAGACTTATTTTTAACTTGCCGAAAGACATGGCTTCTGTTGGTGTTCTACAACGGGCCCAATGGCCGACTCTGTCTATTTATTATAAATCAGCCATTTTTATCTGTTTTCATAAAGCTTTTCACGATAGGTTACCTTTCACATTAATCGATCTGATTTCTAAGAAACGGGTCACATATTATTCAACCCGGACCTGCGCTTCTTTAATTGTTCCCCGCTTCAAAACACGTTACATGAAAGACTCTGTCGCGTTTAAAGGCTTGGTCCTGTGGAATGCAGTGACCAACAATTATTGTAGTGCCCTGACAAAAAACGTTCCATATCGTGACCTCAGGCTAAAGCTTAAATCTCTAGTTAATTTTAATGAATTTAGTTTTAAGATAACGTCTGCATCCACTTGTAATTTTAGAAAAGATGACTTTGTATATACTTAAAAAATTACACTCACAATTTCTTATTTGTAAATATCCCTGACTTAAGTTCAACGTTCTTTCTGTAAATACTCCTAGTTTTTAGTTTTTTTAGTTAATTAGTGATTAGTTAATTGCAAACGACCCCACAAGCTCATGTAGCTTTAACACTTATCGTTTCAAAATAAAGGCTATCTATCTATCTATCTATCTAGGTATTGCTCTAATGGGCCTTCTACCACAAGTTTCCAGTCCACCAGTTCTAATAGATTAATATTATTACTAATCCAGTAATAATCTGACTTACTTGGTCTTGTTTTCTGCATCATCATCTACTCTTTGGGTCATCACACAGCTCTCCTTTTAGAGCCTAAATATGGCTGCTGGCTACTGCTCTATGTACCTGTATTCCTCCAGTGGCCATACTTCCTTTTTCTCTATACTAGATGGTTTTGGCAGAAATTTTCTGATGAGGCATGATACAAAATGACACTGCAAACATAGCCTACTAAATAAACTTGCTGATGACAAGTCTCGAGTCAACAAATGTTGTCGCATAAAATCCCCAAAGAGGCAAAATAATTCATGGCATGTGTCCCATAGGATGCAAAGAATCATCTATCAATTTGAAGATTTTTTTGGTACAATATCCTGTTCATGTGATTTCTGTGGCTGTTGTTTAAAGATGCATAGTTATTTTAAGTCTTCTGTGTGCTTTAAATATATAGAAGGACTGTATAATCTCAGTAAACTATAATAAAGAGTTTTGGCATCAGTCTCCAGATTAACTGTCTGGTTACATAAGGCCCAAGCATGAATCCTTGTTTTTTTCGCTGGGACTGATTGGTTCTGTAGTGGGACTCATGATTTTTTGCAAAGATGAGTCCCAGGACTCACCGTAACTATTTGTAACAAAATCACTGATGTAGTGGATAGTCATCTATAGGAGGTTAAGTTTCATTGGGTTGATCCAGATCAGGATCAGTGAACCAAACTGAGTTTTACTCCCCCGATCAGATATTAATACATCAAAGGAACCAACAAATCCACCCAGGGAAAGGACTCATCAGTTCATTTGATGTACCATGATTGGAAAGATCAGATCATGTTCCTGATCTGGATCATCCCAAAGGAATGCACCCAGGGTCTTTCTGGAATAAATCCAAGATTAAAAAAAATTAGGTCTTGTTAATAATTTATTTTTCCCATTTTTTTTTTCCAGGTAGCGTACGTGCCCTTGCCTGGGACGCTGAGAAGCGGTTGTTATTTTCTGGTAGTTTTGATGAATCTATTATAGTATGGGATATAGGAGGACAGCAAGGAACTGCCTTTGAACTTCATGGACATTTGTAAGAAAACTGTGGCTTGATAACTGTTTTGTTTATATCCTGGCCTGTGACAAACACGATGCTTGTTAAATTTCACTGAAATAATAGGCTGAAAATGAAAGATTTCTCATGCCATGCCTTCTCAACCAACCTCTAAATTTCTTAGTAATTCTTCTCTCCTTCCCCAATTTTGAGAATCAACAATTATTATTGGAGGAGGTTGTGAGCAAAATATTGTGATTTGTCAGTGGCAAGCAGATCTTAGGCAAATAAAATAATTGATTTGCAAGACGCTGACAAATCATGGTATTTTGCAATGACCAAGTTCAATTATTGTTTTATCATTCAATCACCAAGTTTGTTTTTTAATGAGTATCTTCGCGAAACGGAGCGATCTGCCATTTTCATGCAATAGTAATTGGAAGAAGGAGAAAAGCGTGTTTTCATTTAAGCATGAGCAGAATATTATTAATTGCAGCCAAACACGGTCGGACAACATTGTGCATGAGCAGACCATTATTTTGTAGGCAGTTATTTGCAGGCCCCCTTGGGGCTCTTGGCCAATGAAAAGGAAGAAAAAATTGCATCCAATGATTATTGCATTTATTTGCAAACGGTTAATACGGGAATCAGCATTAGGAAGGACAAAACATGACTAAAGTGTTTCAACAAATGTGACGAGTATTGCCATAGTTAAAGCACACTTCTGCTATACACAAAGCATTTTTTTAATATAAGTGCTCAGCACTTAAAGACGGAAGCCATTAGGAAATTGAGTAATTTTAATTTTTAGTGGATAAAATCCTTGTACCAGAATAGTTTAAAGCATATTGCAAACGTTTTTACACTTTTCTTTGAAAGGGCTAAAAATGAAATTAGTTATATGTAATTAACACTTAAGAAGGTTTCTTATGGTAGCCCAAGGAAATAAAATTTCAAAGCTTTCAAATCTCACACCATGAAATTTTACCTGTGTTTTCACAATTCCTGTGAAATTTGAAATCAGATTTCTCGGGCTCCCATTCACTGTAAGAAATTAATCTGTTTGCATTTATTACGTGGCAACAGGGCTAAAGTACAGGGTCTGTGTTATGCACCACATGCCAAGAAGTTGATATCATGCAGTGAGGATGGTGTTGTAAGAATTTGGGACATGAATGTTAAACGACAAGAGGTATGTCTAAACTGCCTCCGTTAGGGTATGGCTTGTTCCTTTTTTAACAAGAGGACAGGAAACTGTTGAGTATTGTGTATTATTATGGTGCCAAGGAAATAAAAAATTCATCAGTTGTTGATTGTTTAATGTTCAGTGAGAGATATACTTTGGAAAGTATCATTAATTCCTTCTTTATTATACTTGTATTAGACACCAGAATGGTCGCAAAGTGATATCTGTGAGAGATGTAGTGGTCCTTTCTTCTGGAATTTCAAGGTTATGTGGAATCAGAAAACAGTGGGTGTGAGACAGGTATGACCTTTAAGATGCCTCCCTTCCAACCGTCCTCCCTCCCTGCCGAGTAGTGTATCATCTTTATTGGTGTTACTAAGGACGTACCCATTACGTACAATATCCGCATCAAGAGAACCAGAGATTTTTAAATCAGTGGCGTCACTCAGTAGAGAGGAGAAGTCATTACGTCATATTGCCATGGTAGCAAAATTTTGGATGACAACAAACGGAAAAAGCGGGCGCGTGATATTAGGACGTTTCATGTCGCAGTCGTGCAATGACGACTAAGAAATGTGCAAAAAGCGTGATGCACGTGCAAAGTTGATGTTTTGCTAATTAACACCTATTATTTTTTACTTTTCGTGTTGCCGTACAACCTCGTTCCCAGGGTTCTCTCCTACCCGCCCTACGGAGCGGGCGGGCAGGAGAGAACCCTGGGAACGAGGTTGGTTGCCCTAGTCTTTGTTGTTGTTAAGCTCCCTTTTGTTGTGGTCCAGAAATTGTACTACCATGGTAACGTGACGTCACACTTCTCTCTATACAAGCATGCGGTTATTGGTCCTATGAAATTAAGACGAGCTTTCTGGCTTTTCAGTAAGTTGTAAGTAGCAAAAGTGTCTCCATCTTTCAAAACAGTTAACTTAGGGTTAGTATAGTGTAGTACGTGTCATGTCCTAATAGTTGTGAAAATTAATGGGTCGACTAAATGCCTGACTTCTTTGGTTTTTCAGCATCACTGTCGGAAGTGTGGCAGAGCAATTTGTAACGAATGTAGTTGCAATGAATCAACGTATCCGATCATGGGCTTTGAAAATTCAGTCCGCCTTTGCACTGAATGTTATGAATCCATCACTGATGATGAGTAAGTTTAGTGCCATGTTTTAAAGCACTGGTTCATTTGAATGGTCACGCTTGAATATTTCTTCTGTAGAGACAAAAATTACAGACAATTTGCACACCTTACTAAACAGTTGCACGCGACGGCCACTTCCAAATAGCTTGTCGCAAAAATCTCACGCGGGCGCCTTGAAAATCTGAAACCAACTGCACGTTTTGCGGCCTGCACACAGGAAAATGGTGCTCAGTAGCTATAATGTGAGTAACCACATTGGAGGATTTCATCCTGACTCAAAAGTGTCAACCTTATTCTACGGCATAAACAGTGTCATGGAAAGTACGGTTCAGTAGCTGTCAATTAGACTCAATGCAAACTACAAGGAACGCGACAAATAGCGATCCATGAGCAAGTGGGGAGGGTTTTGATAAAGTTTAGGTGTTCATCAAAAAACATTCGTGAGAATGGGCGACTTGGCTGTGAACATTCAAGCTGTTATTTGAATGGTCACGTGCACTTAAAAGTATCTTCCACTGCAAAATCTCTTTGCACAGCATAATGCTCAGTACCACAGCAAAGCACTGCTAGGTAGCCTTTACAATTCACTTGAATGGTCACACTTTAGAATTTCATCCTCAGACTTACGAGTAAGTTAGAACTACCTTGTACAGCAGATTGGTAAATCCAATTGGGGATCTCAGAATCTAAATCCCGATTATCCAAATCATAAATTACTGCTCGACGGTTTTATTTGAGTGCTCGTGGTATAATTAACAATTATTCCTCGAGTCCGAATGGGCTCTGAGTCAATAGCCCATGAGGCCGAAGGCCGAATGGGCTATTGACTCAGAGGCCATGAGGGCGAGAGGAATAATTGTTTCAGTAAAATCCAGCTAGTTGGTCAAAAATATCGAGAACAAAAGACTTTAGCTAGTTAAAGCTAGACTTTAATCCTTTTTTGCCGCCAAAACGCCCGCGCTTTTCGCTACTAGTGGGCTATAACATGTAGCCTAGTAGTAGCTCAACCAGTCAGAACGCAGCATTGATGATAGACCACTGGTTGGATTTTACTAATAGATTTTATTCACAGACTCCAAACATAGAATCACAAACATCTTGCTCAAGGATCACACTATAGCTATTTAATCTACAGACTTGCCACTTTTAATAGCATAAGAGAAGAAATAGTTCCGTCTGTAGCGAAGGAACAAAGAGCTTAAACCACAACTTGAGACAATTTTTAAAATCTGTTTTTCTTTAACCCAGTCGAGTGCCGCTGTCCGATTTTCTCGATGCAAAGCACACAACACGCTCGATGTACTTGGATCTAACTAAAGGAAGATTACTGACGTGTGGCGGTGATAGAGTTGTGAAGGTTGGTGTTTACAGTTAGTTTCAGTTTGAAAACTCATTAAAGGTGGATTTCTACTGTCGCGTAATTTTACGTCTATCCTCCCCCGCGCACGATCTTACGGGTTCGTCACGCGTTCCTGCTGCAGTAGTTAGTGGGGCAGGAACGCGTGACGAACCCCTAAGAACGTCTGCGTGAGAAGTTATTTTACGTCCGTACGCGGATAAATGAAATAGAGGCAAAGTGTGGAAGGTTGTGCGTAACGTAAAAGTTGATCGAAGTACAACTTTTGCGTTTACTCGCAGCATTTCATACATTGCCTTTATTTTATTTACCCGCGTAAAATTTAAAAGTTACGCGACAGAGGAAATGCACTTTTATGTGAAAAGTAAATCTGCCGGTGGAAGGAGGTCGACCATTGTAGTGCACCCGTGTCCTCTTATGTAGCCGCCTAGGATGTCATTCGTTTATGCATGTATTTAACAGATTACGAATAAATGATAGTCTTTCACAAAGGCCTTTACTCTCTGTGAGGTTACTGACAAACTTTTACCTCATATTTCTTATAAAAAGAGGTCAAATTGGTGCACATCTAATAAATAATAAACAATTAAACAGCGAAAACGTAACAACAAAGATTTCATGTCACTGCCACTTATTTCAAATTGTTTGAAAAGAAAACCCGAATTTTCTTTTAACGCAAATTCAAGTATCAGTTTAAGTTGGAAATTCATCAGTATTAGATTTTGTGTTTTAATGGAATAAAGGTTGAAAGTACATGTATCAAAATTATTGTCTCCAATTTTTTGAAATATTGATTATGATTAATTGTTAATGGAACTTCGTGTCGCCCAATAAGCTGCAGTGGTTATTGTTTAATAAATCGGACTTCCGTTGCATGCTCTCCGCCTCTCTCCTTCACAGGTTCCTCCACAGAGGCCTCTTTGTGTCATAGGGAGGCTGGGGAGAGAAAAAAACAGTGCACGCTGGGATGATGGGAAAGGCAAAGAGAAGAAACTTCCCATCGTTCTCCGCGCTTACTTTTTTATTTTATTTTTTTAATGTTTATTGGAATCACCGCGGAAGCATCTGCAGAGAAGAGTGATACTCACCCCGATGTTGTTTAATTACTTATACGATTACCGGCCGATCTGGATTCCACTCAGTCCTATTACCAGTAATAGAGACTTTTAGATTCGAGGACGAGGGCGCCGACTTCGGATTACGAGTACAAGATTTGATAAGTTTTTTCGCGTATTCTCAAAATATAGACTTCCCGGGAAGCTTCATTTTACCATTTTTCACTAGAAAAGTTAGCGCTGTTATCTTTAGTGAAGGAGGTTGTGCGCTCTCCCGATCGTAAACTGATAAAACTTCTAATGATATCTTGTTTCTGTCCCTTCGACATCTCGCTAAAACTCGTAGTAGAATGACGACGGCTACCACTTTTTCCCGCCAAAATGACGTTGGTTCACGCGCGTACACTACTTAGACTAGTACTGAGAAAATGTCGTACCCGTAGTCGTACTCGTCGTAGAATCTAAAGCTCTCTAATGTGTCATTTTCTTATGATGTTATTACTATGACTTTTCACTTTTTTGCAGATTTGGGACGTAAAGGCAATTCTTCTATCATGAACAGTGATTAGTTACTATTAGGAAAAATAATGTTACGATGAGAGGAAGGATTGACTGAGCGACAGCGTCTTTGAAAGGCTCGGGTAACGCCAAAAAAAGACAATTACCCCAATGATTATTGTCTGTCGCTTAACTACAACAAACTTTCCAGGGGGTTTTGCGCGGAAACGATGTTGGAATCATTCCAATTAAAAAGTGATAGCTTTTTAATACCGCTCCTCAAAATGTAGCTTTTAGAAACCGGTCCTTTCGATACGACCTCAATCATACCCTGGGTGCCAGAGGCTTTTCATGCGCGGTTTCCGGTTTCGGTCAAGTCTTAAAAAAAGTGACCCGCGCGAAGTTTTTTCTCGCGGCTTCGTCCGAAGACGGGTCGGCCTACGGCCGACGAAGCTCCTCGTCGCACGCGAGAAAAAAACCTCTGGTAGCCAGGGTACCTCAATAACTGAAATTACACAAAACTTTCGATGACTTCAAGTATGGTTTGCGCGTGAACAAGAAAAACCTTTGCGGTGAATATTCTTCGTTCTTTAAGCCAAGTGCTTGAAGCTGCATACACCTCAAGTAAAAAAAACTTGTATCGAAACAACCGGTAACATAGCGTTGAGATTCAATATTGTTACCTCAAGGTAGATGTAGTTAAATAATATCAGAACACAGAATACGGATGAACGATTTTATGTTAGTATCGAAAATAATTTCTCGTTCGCTTTGGTCATGCGTAGACTACGAGTAGTCCTCCATTTTTCCTCAGGGATAGTAGAGCGTGCGAAACGCGCGAGAGGCGAGACGCCTTTTCTCGCGTGGGGTGATTTTCACGCGGGTGAGGAACTGGTTGAGGAATCCTCTTTAACCTTTCGTAAATCCTTCTAATGTAAACATGGGCTGTTATTTATGATTTGTTTGCAATTGTTCTGATTTATTTTTGTTCAAATGAATAAACATCAAGGTAATGACCATTGTCTTAAATTAATTCAGTGTTGACAGTAAAAAGTCTTATCCACAGTGTTTGAAAGTAAAGACACCAACGTGATATGCGCTTGACTTGACGAGCGAAAGAGATTTTTTTCTGTTTAAGCGTTTTTCTTTTTGTTTTTCTGCGTGCTGGTTCTTTTTACGTAATGACAAAATAGTTTACAGGTGATAGTCAGAAAATAGAATTTTGCGACGGTCTTAAAGTAAAGGTATTTTTCTTTGTAGTAATGTTTTCAAATGCCTTGTACAAAACACATTAACATAGCTAATTAAAGATATATTAAAACAACTCCTTGAATAAACATTGATTATAAAAACGAGAGCTGTTTGTTTTTTACGTTGTTTTACAGATAGATTCTTGTGGTGGCGGCGGCGGATTAGTTCCCTGCTAGCAGAGGTCTCGAGAAACCTCTGCTAGCAGGGAAGCGGATTAGTTAGTTGTCTTCTAACAGATACTCTGACTGATCTATCTGTAGTGGGTTGCGCGCGCAATGCATGATTTCCAAGAGCAATGTCAAACTGTGTACCGTGCGATAGTGTGCATAAGAAAACAATTATTTGATTCGTTTTTTTGTGATATCCGAAATAATCATGGTTTTCTTATTTGTTATCATCCTCAGCCTTCGGTATCGGCTAATACCTTTTACCTTGACCTTGATTGTTCCAAATATCACAAAATCTCAAAATTGTTTATTGTCTTGTGCTTTTGTCACCGTTCAAACGTTTACGCAACCAAACGAAACTACGGGCTCTGGGGACGATAATAGGGAGATTAAGCAGCGACGCTTTTGAGCGACGCACGTCAACCGGAAGTGAGCCTTTTTCTCTTTTAATACGTCTTGACGCTACCATATTTGTATTGCTAAGTGTCCTAATTCTTATAGAGACGATTTGCCCAAAAATGTGGTCAAAATTACGGCTCAAGAGTGCAAAAAGTCCACTTCCGGTTGACGTGCGTCGCTTAAAAACGTCGCTGCTTAAGCTCCCTAATGGGTTCTGTCAAAGACGTCTTCACGCAGCTCAATCTTCACAAAGCGACTCTGAAGGCCTCGTATAGAGCGGTTTACATTCTTGTCCGTCATAAAATAAGCTGAGTCGCTCTGGGGACGAGAATGGGAAACCCCTTTCGTCTACGAGGAAGTGCGTAGCCGTTGCCCGTGGGGGAACATGGGAAGGAAGTCTCTCTTAACTCTCTCTTCATCCCATAGTCCCCTTCGTGTCGGATGCTGTGCTTGCTCCCGCAAACCGCGACAAGCGACCGTGAACGACTCCTCTACATGCAGACTAATGGTTGATAACAAAATACGTGTAAGTTTGAAATTTGAGTTGATACTGGTAATGTGATAAATATTTAAAATAAAAGTATGGTGACACGTTTTATTAGTTTACAATTTTTGTCGTAATGCGGTCATTTTCAGGACAGAAATCTCTACACCAGACGAGGAGTCCTGGGTCCCTGACAAGGCTCAATGAAATAGTTGCCATTTCTTTAATGTCCAAGAGGACTTGACTGACCAACACCAAAATATTCTCATCATCATAAAAAGTTATATCGTTTGTGCGAGTTATTAGATACAATGTTCTTGGTTTTCGTTTGGCTAAAGGCAGCGTACTGCTTTATTTTTTTATGGCTAGCCAGAGATATTTTTAATATAAAGCTTTTGTCCAGCGGCAATGGTTATATTACCTACCGCTGAAGTGGTTATTACAAGTAATTACAGTTAGGAACTTTTGCTTTACAGCTGCTGAGGGAAACGGAAATGCGGATCGCAATTATAAAAGTGTCTAACGCACGCTTTTTACACGCTTCTAATGACTCGACGAAGAGTCTTGCTTTGAAACGCACTTTTTCTATCAGAAAACAGGGTAGACCAAGGTGTGTATACATTTCTTCAAGTCAAAGGCTGATTCGAAGTCCCGGGGGGTACTCCCCTATACAAGCTATACCCGGGGGGAGCCATATAGGTATGTGCCGCCCCAAATAGTAGGGTTTTGCGCCGTTTTGGTCTGAAAACGGGTATGGTTTTCAAGGGAACTGCGGTAGTGTACCAATGTATTCATTGTTTTAATTCAAATGAGTAAGAAGGAAAGAGAAATATGCGAATTCGAAATGGATTTTTAAGAAATCGTTTTTTTCTTACTTTTCTAATCTAAGTAAAGATGACATATTTTTCACACCCGTTTTCAGACCTGGCCTCTAAAATCCATGTCGATCTCAGACTCGGTCTTAAAGAAATTGACATTTTTTTGGTCTGAAATAAGGCAGCACACCCCTACCAAGAATTCCCAGGAGTACCCCTGGGTTTAAAGTCTTCTAACGCATTTATGTTATGAGAATAAGGGCCAGCCCGAATCAGTCTATGCTGATGCTTATTCCGCATTCAGTTTTTCATACTACAATGTTAACATAGAAAACAACGCCAGACAACAGAGCAAAACATGTCGGTAGTACGGTTAGAAATAAACTTAATGAAACAAAGAGCCAGAAATCACTGAAATACTATGATGTTTTTAAAAAGTGACGTTATTTTTGACGTCATCGCTTTTTGCCAAGTATTGAAGGAACGAAAGTGCAAATTAGGTAGCTGCTATACCCACATTCCTGGCTGATCGATGCCCTAACAATGCGCTATCTATTATTAAACGGCCTCAGTCTAGCATCTTGGGTGTTAACGCTAATTACTGTCTTTTTTTGGCACGTAGGTGTATGTAAATTCTGGTTATATCTTTGATGTAAGGGGGCCGTTTTTGATATTACATTTGACACAAATTTGAAGGTTTTTATGGTTATCAGGAACACGAAAACGTGGCAACGATAATTGCCAGAAAACCAGGTACAGGTTCAGTCATCAGTAAATTAGAGTTATATTATATTATATTATTCAAGCTCTTTTTTCGCGGTTCTTGTTTTAATACTGAGTTTAGAAAGGCGTGTCTAGTTTTGTTGGTAATTTAATAATTTGCTTTGGGTACTGAGGAAAGAAATCGTTATTATATCCATGGACATGATCGATGTCTTTTAAGGGTGAGTGAATTAAAATATCTATCTATCTATATATAAAAGAACAACATAATTTTGTACAATTAAAAATCTAATCGTGCGCCAGCCTTTCGCCCTGAAAGAAAGCCAAAAGACTCGTTTCAACCACAAGACTTTATAACTGTGGCTTGTTGGCCTGCGTGGCAAGCTTTTCCAACTGATGAGCGAAAACAGGTATAGAAGAAGTGGGTATAACGGAGAGGTTAGTTCTTCCGCCCACCCTTCATTCCTCTCATTGCTCTTGTCCTAACTGCTACGGAGGCTAATCTTATGACATCCGTATTTCCTTCAGTGACGATGTATGCTTGTTAGAATTAATGTTATCCATACTGCAATTTTCAGATTTCCGGAAAATGGCTTAATAACACTAAGATGTAATTATAGGCGCTAAATTTTATTTATATGTATAATTTTGATAGTGACAAAGTGATCATACACAACGATAGAGTATAGGTAGTAAGTTGTGCCAGGCTCTCGGTCAGTGCAGACGAGCGAAAAAAGTAAGCGAGCAGTGAGATAGAGCGATTTTCGTATGACCTTGAAATGAAAGCGCGCGAACAAAACAGAAACAACAAACGAACGGAAATGGAGCGATTTGATTGGTTTATCGAACGGACAGACAAACGCGCCTGGCTTTTCATTGGTTAAGCGAACGTTCAGGTGAAAAAACTTCATGCCCAAGAACTTTCTAGAAATCAACCGATACTTCGCTTTGACGTCATACGACAACACGATTGGCCAATCGAACAATGCCTTCTCCATATTAGGGTTTCTTTGGCTGGAAAACGAAGAGGCCATGTTTTGATTCATCCATTGGCTGATGAAACAAAGAACGAACACTTACCGAAACCTCGCTCTAGCGAACGAGCAAAAAACGGCTGACCGCTCCGTCTCGTTCCAGCCCTCACGCGGTTTTCGCCCAACTTTTCTCGATCCGCTTTCCTCTCAATATCGAAGCTTTTTTCTTATATAAATTCAGTGATTTTACTGTTAAGAATTTTACATTCTTAATCTCATTTCACGGTCACTTTAGATTACTTTTGAAAATGTATGTTGACTAGCATACGAAATGTCAAGTTTAAAAATGCGAAAGTTCGCAATGTTAAGGGAAAGAAGCATCTAACTGAACATGGAGGGCAGGTGTGTTCGAGCAACTCGCTCGCTACACGATGAGGTACCAGGAATCTGATTTACATCTTGCCTTTATTCCTCTTCGATTTCTGCTAACAATCTTAATCTTCTTACTCTTCAGTCTAACTCTTCCACTTTTGACTAACTTTTAGTCTTCTACCAACTTCTACTCATTCTACAAGCTAACGCAGCGAATTAAACAGCCAAATTGTAGACTTATTTTGGGTTAGCTGACCAGGAGCGCTTCTATTGAAAATCAGTCTTATCGCTTATATTGCACTGAGCAGGTTTGCTATTGTTAGATTAGCCTACGCACAGCCGCAACTGACAAGTACCAAAGAACCAAGGTCAGCTTAAACACCACATGCAAACACGACCACCTGTAAAAAAACTAACATCTGACAATGCCAAGCGAATAACATCCTAATATGGCAATAAGTAAATTCGCGAGCTAAGCATAAATTCAAGTACAAGTAAAAGCAAAAGATCAAAACAGGAAAACAGTGCGTGGACAAAACAAGACTTAATAAAACAAAAACTAAACTTAAAAGATAAGATAAATCCGTCTTGAAAATAACTTTCAAAATACCGTAAAATTCCGAAAATAAGCCCCAGGGCTTATATTTTTCAAAGGCCCTTTTTGAGGGGCTTATTGTTGGAGGGGCTTATCTACGGAAGGAAATTTGAGTTTCAAAATCAATTGGGCTAGCCTTATAGTTGGAAGTAAATTTACCGTTTTTGCTTTGTATTTGAGGGCAATTTTCCAAGTACAAGCCCCCGGGGGGATTATATTTGGAGGGGCGATATAACGGAGGATTTTTTGCGTTACCGGTTTGGGGGGCTTATATTTGGAGGGGCTTATACATGGAGGGGCATATTTTCGGAATTTTCCGGTGCTTCACAACAAACATCTTTCTATTTATCAATTATTAGCGCTAATCAATTCCTCTTGAATATTTTCAGCGTTTCTTCACCGAGAAGAGATAGGCTGAATAACACAACACAACAAACTCCGCGGAGCACCGACTTTTACCGCAGCTATGAACCTCTCCAATCCAGAGTTTGTATTTAACGGGACAGAACCCGCGGGATCGAGTCACGAATTTCGAAGTTTGCCTGTCATGCTGATTGGTATTGTGATGACAGTAACAGCGGGAATAGGGAACTTCATGTTGGTGTTCACCATATATAAAAATCCTCACAGAAATTTAAGGTCTCCGAGCACCAATTTGGTTATAAATATGGCCGTCGCTGATTTCATGCTGGGAGTTTTTGCGGGAAGTCTTCTTACAGCCCACGACGCCATGCTGTTCATCAACAAGTCCAAACATACAGACCGGGTTCATACCTTATTGACGGTCGTCATCTTTACAGGTTTAATGAGCATTACTGAAGGTTGCTGCAACGTGATTGCAATGGCGTGTGATCGGTGGGTGGCTGTTAGATGGGCGTTGAACTATCGGCACGTAGTAACAGCCAGACGGATTAAAGTATCAATAATTCTCTTTTGGATCTATGCGGCTTTGTTTACAAGCCTAGTTTTTGTACCAACTGTCCCGTACGTTGTATTTGAAATCCTTTTCTGCCACCTTCATGTGTCGCTTCCACTTCTTGTGCTACCTGTGGTATACTGGAATACATTTACTGCACTTGAAGCTCATATGCGTCGAATGAAGAAAATGGAACTGGGAGTGAACGGACGAACCAAAAAACAGCCCAAAGAGAGAGGAACACAACAAAAGCTTTTGTTATAGTTCTGTGCTTGTTTTATGTGGCTTACCTTCCTTACGTCATCGCGATCAACTTAAGAAATTTTTGCTTGGATTGTGCAAGTGCAGAGGCGATAGAGACTTTCCTTCAAATTTCTCTAAGGTTTGTTTTACTGAATTCCTCTCTCGACCCGTTTGTGTGTGCCTGGAGAATCCCGAAATACCGAAGAGCTGTGAGGACCACGTTGAGCAGATACTGTGGCTTCAGGAGACGGGGAAATAACTCCGTTGGTCCCACAGATATTACGGACCTTACGATCCGACAACAGCGACGTCCATGAAAACTTCGCTGAAAAACAGACTTCGCATCATTTTAAACTTTTTCGCGATAATCCCAATTCGCCCTGTTACTCAAAAGAAGGGGATTTTGGCTGGAGTTGAAGCGAGGGGAAGGCGCTCAAGTTTGGACAGAGATAGTAGAATTTATCGCCTTGCCGTTCCCGTTTCCAAGGAAACTTAAAATTTGGTTATTTCACGTCGTAGGTGTGCGGTGAAGGCAAAGAAATGTTCAAAAAAGCGTGATGCACGTGCAAAGTTGTTGTTTTGCTCATTAAACCTATTGTTTTTTGACATTCCCGTTGCCGTCGTCGTCGTGGTTTCGTAAGGTCCCTATTACTGGAACGACGCTGCATGAGACTCTTGGACAAGACATCACCATCTATCACCAATAATACAACATTGCAGATTAGCAACGCTATCTTTTAATTTCATCTTTAAGTTAAAAAACCTGGGCGTTAACCTATGGAAATAAGATTACCCCATTCTATCTGGACGTAGAAAAAGATGTGGACAATGTTTATTCCGAAGACCAGAAGGCCAGTACTGCTTTGGACACGGGATAAGCCGTTCACATTCCAGGCCTTTGATTATCTATTCCAGTTAGATACGTCCTTTGAAATGATAGCAGTGCAATTCTGCACGTACTGTGGTTTCTATCATCGTCCTCAAACATAACAAGCGCCATCAGGGCCGACGGTTTTACAACAAGCCAATAACAACAAACCATTTTATTTGCCAAGTTAAAAAACAGTTTACAAGAACAAAATAAATTAAAGTAGATCAGGCAAAAAAACTACGCACAATAGCATAAACTAAACGAGCTGAGTAGTTGCAATAATCAAACTGCATTCTTTAGTGTTGTGTCACACGAAAGACAAAGAGGAAAATAAATTAAAGTTCAGAAAATAAAAAAAAAATGCCATAAATAAATAAGTAAATAAATAATTAAAAATAAAATTGAACAAAAAAAAAAAAAAACGGTACCAGGTAACTATAAAGTTTACATTACTGAATTAGGGTAAATTAACAATGCTAGCCAGCATCAAAAGTGGCACTGAGTTTATTGGCCGTTGCTTTAGCAGACATGGCCACCTTTCCTCTGGAGATCTGCTTCCATTTCATAATGCACCTTGTTGGAGCCAGTTGGCAACAAACGTTTCATTTGTACCATTACATTGCATTAATCAGGGGCACCCAACGAGGATATAGTTCAAAACCACTTAACATAGCATTGTTGAAGGTATTTTAGTATTTAAATGGTAGATATAGGCATATTTTTATCCCCTAAAAACTTTTCATCTGTTCGGATTTCCTAGCTGAAAGTCTAGTGATCCGAAAATTATAGGGATCAAAACTTACCTTTTCGAAAATGTCAGCCAGAAAAAGGCTCCCGAAAGTTCTAGGTGGCCTTTTTTAGGTAAAAATACGTTAAAAATGGGTAATTATACCAGTCTTTAGATGTTCGAAAATCCTAGGAGAGGCAGGCAAGCAAAAACTTTTACAACAACTGTTCCGAAAATTCTAGATCTCAAATCGTCTCCCGAACAGATATTTTCCGAAAATTGCCGTAGGGGGCCCCTGATTAATACGTGAAGCCGCTGCGATCCGCAGTCTGCGGCAGAAAATGCCACCAACACCGGCATTCCCAGAACCCCGCGCGAGTAGTCCAGTGAAAGCCGGGAAAGTTCTGGGTCGCGTAGTTTCGGCAAACGGCAGGAACACTCAGGATAGCAGTGTCAAAATTCTTAAAGCCATTTATCTAAACGTCAAACTTTTCAACACTCTGTTCCTGTCTATTATTAGGTGTTAAAGAGATGGCTCTTAAGGCAACAGCTGCGACCAGAAATAGTTAGGAATAGTTAGATATATTTAATATCATGAGACACAATGAAAGCCTGCAACGATTGCAGTTATATCAAAGTTCCATTTCGCTAAGTACCATTTTATAGTTTAGTTTCGCGAGGTACTCTAAGCCTATTACGCGCATCATTCATTAAGGTTCTAACTCAATCTCTCACTCATGTCCGGCTTTTCTCATGAAGGAAGGCTTATTTCCCAGACAGGGAAAACAAATCCATCAGCCGCAATGCACTAAACTAAGAGTCCGCCACGCACTTAACTATTGAATAACAAGCTCAGTATCCCTTGGTACACCGCATGCATTTCTGTGTTGTTGAAACAGCTCCTTAAGTTTCTCTTTGTACTCCGAGTGCAGTTTATTTATTTGTTGCTCGCTTGGATTTTCCACTTTCTCCACTGGGATAGGAGATCCAACTGAAAAGGAAGTCAAGAAAAACAGGTTACAGTGAAGATTATCCTAATTCTAATTCTAATTGTATAATCTACACGGGGTAAAGCCCATCAGTATCACTGTAGATGAGCAAGCGGTGACGGTGTTAATATAAAACAAGGTGTAAATGTTTAAAATAACCTCGGCTCTCGTAAAGAGGGCTTCTTACCCGTTTACGCGAGACGCTTCGGCAGTCACCAACAGAACACTTTACGCTTCTAGAAAATCTGGTTTTGTCAAGAGAAGATGAGGGGGGGGGGGGGGGGGGCATAGCCCCTTTATCCTCTCTTGGTTTAGTCAAATGATGTTACGCGAGTCGCGCTCGTTTCCGTTCAAGTTAATAATTGTTGATTCAGTGACTGTTTAAGTAATAGGATAGGTTAAATTAGGCACGTGGAGTTGAGAGATCTATTCGGAGTTCATCTTTTGTTGGAGTAGCCTTTCATCTGTTGGAGTAGCCTTTTCTTTTCTTTTTATCGTTTCTTTACACATCGCTAGGAGTTGGACAGCGTAAGTGATTGTGATTTTCAATGTTTTATTCGTTAGTTTTCGAATTCTAGCCGCATTTTTATTGTAATCTTCGATCTTGTTTGCAGTTTTTCCACCACGTGCCATTAAGCGAATGTAATGAATCTTCGAATAAAGAATCAAATTAATTTTACAATTGTGGCACTGAGGTAGCAACGGCGTCTCTCGAACGATCCACCACGTCGTACTCGGGAACGCGACAAATGATGATGGAGAAGTGTGACTTCCACTACAAAAAGTGATGTGAAAACTGATGTTTTGAGATACGATCCCTGTTGTATCTGACAATGATAAAAAAATATCAATATTACTCACGTTTCTCGCGAACGCCAAAAGTAACTTCTTCACGTTGAAAGCGACAAACTAACGCAAAAAATGGCGGGATAAATGACCACGTGATTATCCCACCGTTTGCAGAAAGTGGAGTGCACCCCTCGCCGTTTTTCCTTCTTTGTGTCATCCCCAATATCTGGGTTGTGGCGTTCAGCGGTTTTAGTGAAAACAGGGGTTTGGGTGGGGTGCTTAGTCTCGCGGGCTCATAAAACCTGGTGTCGGTCGTTCTTATTTAAGGATTTTCCACTATCTGAACGCCTCGAACAGGCTTTCGTAAACGTGGCGCAACGTTCTAACTTTTTAAAGTATCATTTGGAACTTACCAACTATAGTAATAGGATGTGGATAGGGCATGACTCCAAAACGCGCAAACATGACCTGCATGGCACCTTTCAAGAAAACCTTTGACCACTTCTCCCACTTGCTGCGTCCAGCTTTGTATCTTAGCAGGTAGTCGATTTTAGGCTGTTTATTAAACACGTCGTTTTGCCCAAATCCAAATACTGGAACCAAGGGGGACCTTGAATATGGCAAAGAAGCAGTTACTTAGTTATCATCAGTTCAAAGGACTAATGGGGTATTAAAGATCATTAAAGGAGTGAGCTGTACCGCCGAGTCAGACACCGCATATCTAATTCTACCGTAAAGTTTTAAAGTAAAAACAAAGGAATTCAAAGGCATGTTTTGATACGTGTGAGGATAAACAACAGAATAAAGTCAAGTTCTCTGCAATGTCAAAAGCACCATGGAAAAATTGCTCAGATTTGTTCAGTTTTTAGTATCCCATCTGATTCCTAAAGGAGACTGTACTCAAATAAGAGCTACAGTGATTTTCAAAGTGCTAAAGATGTTTGGCATCAAACGCTGTTTTCAACATAGTTTGACAGTGGCTGGGTTTGGTTTCTGTAGATAATTCTTTACGCAAAGCCCCAAGTGACAGCAGTATGGGAAAAAATAGTGCCTTTTTTATCCAGAACAGCCGATAAATAAAGTGAGACCAAGCTCTTCGATTTCTACCCGTAACCACTAATATGGGGGTCTCCCTCCCAGGAACATATTCCTCTCGTTTGCCATTCCCAGGCCACATCCCAAAAAAAGAGGAATGTTACCCAGTCTCCAAGGCCAGCTTGATAAAGCCTCTTCGTCTTTCCAAAGTAAGAATATAAGAGCCAGGAAACAGGTTAAGAACTTCAGAGGCACCCCCAACAACAATGGCAACTGAATGTCCAGGACCCCGCTGTGTCAGTACAAACTTGCAGCTTTCGTGACTGACATTTACCACTCCAAGACCCATAACAATGTCACGAAAGATTGGAGACCAACCCATAACTGTGGAAAGGAAGTAAAAAATACTCAAAAACTCTATTCCCCAGCTCCCACAGGAGTAGAGAAATAGACAAGTGCTTAATTAACTTTTTCCATTAACTTGCACTCAAGGCAGGTGAGGTGAGAATCAACCACTGTGTCTTACTCCTAGTTAATATCATTGACCCCAAGGCATGCTCCTACAGACCAACTGATAACAATGAGGTACTAGGGGGAAACTAAATACAGTCAAACCCAGCGGACACTGAGGGGACCATATAGAGCAATTTTCGTATGACCTTGAAATAAAAGTGCGCGAACAAAACAGAAACAACAAACGAAAGGAAATAGAGCGATTTGATTGGTTTATCGAACGGATACAAACGCCCAAAGCTTTTGGTTGGTTAAGCGAACGCTCGCGTAAAAAAATCTCATGCTTGAGAACTTTCTAGAAATCAATGGATCCTTCGCTCTGACGTCATACTGAACACGATTGGCCAATCGAACAATGCCTTCTCCATATTAGGGTTTTCTTTGGCGGGAAAACAAAGAGTCCATGTTTTGATCTTTTCATCCATTGGCTTATGAAACAGATGACGAACACTTATCGAAACCATTTTTCAAGGTCATACGAAAATCGCTCTAACATGTCCGTATGTAAATGGGGTGTCCATGTCAAGCTGGTAGAATTTAGAGAAAATGTGAGGGTTTCTTTTCTCAGGGAAAAAGCAAACTGTCCAAAATAATGAGGTGTATTAAGTGAGTGTCTGTAAAGTGTAATCTTTGGTTATTATTGGAAATTATAATTTGTATCCCAAATTTGAAAAAAATATAATTATATATTCCTTAAGACAATGACTGATAATAATCATAAATTTTAAAATGCAACATATTTATGTTATTTGTATCAGTAATCTGTAAATTATTGGCTATAATCCCTTTCTTGCAAGGTAACATAAGGTTTAGAAGTTTCACAAGTGCTCTAAGGAAGTGTGCAAAAATGTGTTCTTGATGATCTGTGAACGTAGTGAATCTACCGAATTTTGAGCAATCTTTGAGAAGATGGACCCTTTGGAGTGTTTTAACTTTAGGAATTGAGCCTAGCAATCCTGGAATAAATACTGGTCAGTTTAAATTTGTCTATAAAAACCTCTACTAATAATCCAATAATGAATTATATATCCCAAAACCCTTTAAGACCTCACAAGTTATTGTAAGTTGCATGGACAGTGCATGAAGGAGTACATGTAGGGAAAAAATTGAGCATGCAAAATGCATTCTTGTTTGCCCAAATTCCTCAAACATCTTCCACCCAGGCTAAGTTTCGTGAGTACGCATGTGCTGCCTAGATGACCCCATTTAAGGCATTACCTCCCTCACTCTAATAGCATCCAAGCTTTCTCCCCTAGTAGAAGGAAAGAGTATAGAAGGAATTTATCAATTTTCTGAAACTGTCAAACTGTTGGCTGCAATTGGGCTCAAGTCAAAAATAATTATCTAACACTGAGAAGGTGCGTAAGACAGGGTGAGATCTGGGTATGAGGAAGTGGAATCACTCCCATTCTCTTGTTGTTGTTGCTGTGTTTGTACTAATGTACATAATCCTATTGTTCTAATATGCATACGTACATGAATGCACTCCAATGTAAGGGACAACTCCTGGGAATTTCTTGCTGAATTGCAAAGCTTCTGATCCAAAGCCAATAGCTAGACCATCTGGGATAGCACCATGTGGATGATAGCAAAATATGTAGTTTCTCGTCGGATCGAGCTCTGTGGTCTTGACCAAACTTATTGGGAAATAATCTCTCATATAATCAAACAATGGGTTGTTTCTAATGAACTCCGCTCTTCGACCTCCACGGCTAAAGGTCTTAAGGTCAATAAAATACACCCACGTCAGGTAAAGGACACCGAGCGGCCAAATCATAAACAAACGATTAAATACTACATAAACTATGAAAGCTCCAAACACAAATAACGTACCAAAGACCAAAATCCAGTAGAAAACTAGCACGCTTAATCCTTGAAGAAGTCGAACTTTTTGAGTAGCAAGATAACGGACAAGTCCAGACATTGCTACTGTACCGTGGCCGGTTTTCGTTTCCTGTTTGACTGTGAGTGTGATGTTTCGCTACAAAAACCTCCTATAATTTCTCCTATAGCTGTACTTGAAGTCCTCACAGGCATACACTAAACATTATGAGGTCAAGAGGCTTGATTATGTAATCTGTTGTTGAACACGTACATTCAGGGGCTTTTCGAGGAGTTCATCTCTTTGCGTTGCGTGACAAGCTATCGGGAGGGAAAGGGAGGACTGGGGCGGTTTTAAATAAACTGAATGATCATGCAGTATCGCTTTACACTAATTCACTTAAAAATCTATTCTAAAATGATATAAATATACAATGTAAAATGTGAAATGTAAAATACAATTGAGTAAAAAATAAATAAGTTAATAAATAAAAATAAAAATATTGTATAATGTAATCAAATCAGATCAGATTTATAGCTTCAAAAAGGGTTCAACTACAAACATTCACTGACCGTATATTTATTGAGACTCCAGTTACAGGGCTTTTCAGTCACAATGAGTTCACTATTTACAACTAACTAGATACAAAAAGAAAAATAATTAAACTAGTCAACTAATAATTAAAAGTATTAAAGTGATGAAAGTGATTTTAAGAAAATATTCATAAGACTCTTCTTAAATGAAACCTCTAGTCTAACCTGTCCGAAAAACGAAGGTCTTAAGTGTGCGTTTAAAAATAGATATCGCGCAATTCAGCGGGCCAATAGTCTCATTCGCAGCCGTTTTTAGGGTCGTCATGCAACGCTCCTCCCACAAAATGGTAGGAGCGTTGCGTGACGACCCTAAAAACGGCTGCGTGGGAGACTAGTGGGCAAATTATTCCACAAACATGGCGCACCAGCATAAAAGAAGCTGGCAGCAAGCGTAGAAAGCATTTTCTCTTTAGGCGGCTCAGTAAAAGTCTACTATTTGATCTGAGATTGTAAGAATCAAGAATATATGTGGTGGCCCAAGTCCGTGAATTGTCTTGAAAACTAAAATTAATATACGAGCGCGAACTGGCAGCCCGGGGGGGGGGGGGGGGGACTCCCATATGAAACAGACGGGGATGCTCGTCGGAAATTCTGGATTTAACCCCTAAATTAAAGGAGACCATCTGGGCGTGGCTCAAGCTTTTTGTGACCCCTAAAGGAGATCAATCTGGGTGTGGCTTGAGCAGATTTTGACCCCTAAAAGAGACCGCTTAAAAACACATAAATACGACATGCAATGAGTTTTAATGATATAAAGACATAATCATCAAATATGGTAAACAAAACAAGTTAAAATTTGACTTCTTTTTCTCTTCGCGTAATTCTGTGTTTCTTCGCGGAACCCTAAACGAGACCTTGGCGGCATAAGATTGGCGCTTTGCCCGGAACACCCTAAGCGAGACCAAAATCCAAAATTTACACCCCTAAGGGAGACGACGAACATCCCCGTCTGTTTCATATGGGAGTCCCTCCCCGGGACTGGCAGCCAGTAAAGATCTTGAGGTGCTGGTGTATTATGATAATACGTGCCGATGATGTTCACAGCCAATATCTATACCCTGTTCAGCGGCACATATCCGTCTATGCCCTCTCTGGAACAAAAAAATGCAACTAGTGGTACAGTCGAACCTTCATGTGCGACCACCTCTCGTAAGCGACCGCAAATCCAAAACACCAAAATTTTTCCAGTCAAGGCCTTGCAGTTAAAACCCCTCGTAAACGATCACCTCCTGTAAGCGACCGCGACCTCTTTTTGGGCCTGACAGTTAATAATTTTCTATCGTTTGAATTCTCTGATCTCTATGTTCGCTGTGTACACTATGCTACTTAGAATATACGAAGAACTTTAGTCATGGGCACCCAACGACAATTTTCGGAAAAATATCTGTTCGGAAGACGATTTGGTATCTAGAATTTTCGGAACATTTCTTGTAAAATTTCTTGCTTGCCTGCCTCTCCTAGGATTTTCGAACATCTAAAAATGTAAGACAAAAAAGCAAGGCTGATTTTACAGTCGGGAATATATTATCTTTTGACCAATATTTCGGAAGGCACGGCCTTCCTTCTTCAGGGTCTTACAAATAATGAGACGTTACAATTTGAAAATAAGAAATAGCGTGTAATATGATACTATGATAGCAAGTGAACGTTGAAAACAAAAACCGTTGAAGTAGTGATTGAAAGAAATTTGAAATAGAAAAATAAGTGATAACAAAGAGAAGAAATAAATATAGTATTACATTTCATCTTTCTTATTGATACCTAAAGGTTCAAGAGTTTTACCTCTCTCGATAAGGTATGCCTCTCTAGCTTTTCGTACACTGTCTCTATTAGATTTGGTAAGCTCTAGTGGGATGAGGGTGATGTCGTTAGCAGAGTGATCATTGGTAAGAAAGTGTTCTGAGACTGTGGTGGGTTTAGAGATATTAGAGGGGTTATCAACTGGTCTGCGGTGTTCGTTGAAGCGGTCTTTAAGTCGTCGTTTGGTTTCACCTATGTATTGTTTGGAGCACTGGTTGCATTGTATCATGTAAATGACGTTTTTCGAGTTACAGTCAATGTGATTAGTGATAGGTCTGGTTTCGCCTGTAGCGTGGAATGTGTATGAAGTTTGTCCGTCAGATATGTATTTGCAAGTGAGACAGTTTTTTCCGCAAGGGTATGAGCCACGGGGCTGGGTGTTTTGTACAAGGTTGCGAAGTTGAGCCCTCACTAGAAAATCACTGAGGTTACTGCTGCGTCTATAAGCTACAATGGGTGCAGCTTTAAAGACGTTGTAGCAACGGGGGGATGAAATAAGGATGTGAAAGTGTTTGCGAATAATGGATGAGATGGAACGAAGGGCTGGGTTCCACCAACGAGACATTCACACTACGTACCCAAATCTAACGAGAACTGCATACATTGTGAGTCAGAGTGATGAAATCACTCCTGCCCACCCCCCTCCTATGCACCAAGGTCCCAGGTCTCTGTTTACAGGTTAATATAGCTTTCAGGAGCCTAATTTTAATTTTGTCAGGTTCAGACGTATTCTATTGTTAGTTTAGACCTGTTTTACATATTTTTTGCACTCAGAGTGTTTTAAGGAATGTACTAAGTGTATGTTACCTGTTAGAAACCTGCTATGAACAGGGTTTAAAGTAGGGAGGAAGTTTTTAGACAAATTGTGTCGCTGCGTCTCAAAGTAAAAGCATTTGGTTTTATCAACTTAGTTTTAGAGACCTTTAGTTTCGAGGACGTGGACGACTAAGGTGACAAGATTTAAGTAACCTAATTTTTTTGGCGTATTCTTAGAAAAAAGGACACCCCGGAAAACTTCACTGTACTTAGTTATTCTTCTTGAATGAGGCTAAGCCTTCTCTCCATCTCAAAATGATAAAACTTCTCACATTCGATAACTTGTTTCAGCTACTACAACATTCTCTCTAATTCTCTCAAATGACGCTGGTTCACGCGGGCACTACCTAGTACTGCGAAAATCTTGTTCCCGAATTCATCCTCGCCTTACAATCTAAAGGTCTCTATCATATTGATGGAAAAATACTATTCTTACTGTATCGGACATCACAATGATAAAAATTTAGTTTTTACTCAAGTTTCTTTAAAAAGGCAAACTAACGAAAAAAAAGGAGGCGGAAAAATGACGTCATGATTTGAGAATAGGTTAAAGCGCACACGAGCCAAATAAAAGGCCCAAATGGCCTGAGCCTATCCCTCTTTTATTAGCATGAAGCACCTAGGCGGGATGCTAGTCTATCGCAGGGTTACCCCCCAGCAGTTTGTCACCGGTACCCATTTATACTCCTGGGTGAAGAGAGACAAAGTAGAGTAAAGTTCCTTGTCTAATGATTTGAGAATGAGCAGTATAAAACGGAAAGTAAAGGGAAGACTTGGTCACATGGTACAAATTGATATTTGTCGTTTGTCGTCAATTAAATACAACGCTCAATAGAGACCTTAAAGGTACGGTAAAACGAGCAACTTGTTTTGCAATATAACAGCTGCAAAACGAATTGAACAGCGATGTTTATACAGGTTTTTAAAAGGACACCGAGCGGCCAAATCATAAACTATGAGTGCTCCAAACCCAAGAAACGTGCCGCAGGCCAAATTCCAGTAGAAAACAAGGACGCTTAATCCTTGAAGAAGACGAACTTTTTGTAACAATAGACCTGACATTGCTACGAAAACGTCGAAGATTTGCGATCGCCGAGGGGTTCGCTTCCGGTTTGACTGTTGTGATTTCCGCCATAAAAATCTCCTATAATTTCTCTTACAGCTGTACTTCAAATCCTTACAGGTATACACAAAACAAAATAAGGTCGATAGCCTTGCTTATGAAATCTGTTGTTCAATGTTTAAACATGCAGCTTTTCCAAATTTGGGCCGCCAAACGGGGTTGGTTCTTTCCTGGTGTTCCTGTGTTTCGAGAGGGGAGGCCTGAGGAGGTCGAAGAAAGCCTGGGGATTTTTGTATAACTGAGCAAAATGTCAAAGGAAGGGAATTTTGCTAAATTATTCCAAGGTTTTGCGGTCCTTCTTCATTACACAATTGTGCTGGTGGGCTTAACTGGTGTTTTTGGGGTCGGAGCGCTGTATTTTCTCCTCCTAAATCCACAGATTTGGCCTCTTTTGGCGTTATATTTGGCGTGGGTGTTCGTGGATTGGAAGACCCCTAAACAAGGTGGAAGAAAAGTCGCTGTCATTAATTTCATTGGCGCCCTGTTCCCGTTCAGATGTATGCGAGATTACTACCCCATAACACTTGTGAAAACAGCTGACCTCGATCCTGAAAGGAACTATATTTTTGGTTATCATCCTCATGGATTTATGCCCGATGGGTTGATGATCAGTTTTGGCACAAATCAGCTTGGCTTTGAGCAAAAGTTCCCTGGTATCTCACCACATATTGGCAGCCATTCCAGTATGTTTTATATTTTTTGTAAAACTGCGACCATGTTAACCCTTCAAGCCATACAAATTTCTCCAGACTGGTCTCTATACAGATACATGTACATCTCCATGAAGAATTAGCTTTCCCTTGAACGATAATTTTTTTAAAATTCTCATAACCTTTTCTCCATTATGTATTGATATTTTTGGAGAATATTGGTGTAGCTCAGTCTTGGGACTTGCCCTTAATGTATGTATGTAAGTCCAAAGAGTGACCAATTTTCTCCCCCCCAGGGGGGGGGCAGGTACTTCCCTATATAAGCCATATAGGTATGTCCCACCCCAAAGGGTAGGGTTTTTGCATTGTTTTGGTCTGAAAACGTTAATAGACTTTGCCCATTTTAGTCTGGAATCAGATGTGGTTTTCGAGGGAAGTACAGTATTTCCTTGAATAATAGCCGTCCCTCGATTAATCGCCTCCCTCTAATACTTGCCCCCTTTCGATGGAAATATTAAAGATAATCTCCTCCCTCCTGTAATCGCCCCCCCCCCCAACCCCTCTCACCATCTTTTCTTTCTTTTATCCCCTCCTGGTCAACTTTAAGTGGAGAAGCCCAATGATGTTCAGTTTATTTGATGTGATAGTTTTTTTATTGGGATAATAAAACAAATTATTTAGGGCACACCTTCCAATGAGCAATATTTGAAATAAACACCTCCCTCCCTCACTCCCAGCTATTAATCAGGGAAAAATGGTATATTTTATCGTTTCCAGTCCAGAGAAAGAAAGAGAAATATGCGAATTCAAAGTGGATAATTTTTAAGAAATATTTTTTGTTGCTGTTCTTATCTATTAATGATGACATAATATTTCTTAGAGACAAGGTCTGAAAATGGGTGTGAAAAATGACAATTTTTTAGTCTGACAGGGTCTGAATTTGAAAACCGGGTGGCACACCCTAACCAAGAATTCTTAGGAGTATCCCCCGGGGGTTTCTGCCAACAATATCAAGAATACATAATCAGTAAAAAAGGTTACTAGAATTAAGAAAATGACCATGTAAGTGGAAATGTTTTGATCTTTAAACCATTCTCTCAGTCCTTCAAAGAAATGCATAGAGATCAGTCTGGAGAATTTGTCTGGATGTTGGGGCTTAAAGGGTGAAACGGGATCAAAATTTAATAATATTTAAACTTGGGAACAGGGTTCATACAAAAAATTGCAACCATTTTGCAAGGACTTTTCAAGGACTTTATTAATTATTCAAGGACCACATTAGATTTTGAGGACCACCTACTAGGAATATAATTTCACAGATTGTAAAAAAATGCACATTCCCAGTCTGTTCTAATATGAATTTAAGGCTTGAACTGTTTACTTCACTAACTTTTCTACATTTTTTAGTTCACTTGTCTTATATGGATTGTTAATTATTGCATAAAGCATAGAGCACTTTATGTAAATAACCATTAAATTCTCTGAGCTATGATTTATATTCTGTCTTGGACAACCAAAAAGCATCAAAAAATTATTTCCAGGCCATTACATTCAAAGTTGAAGGAAATTCAAGGACATTTCAAGGACTGCACAGAAATTTAAGGACTTTTCAAGAACTTCCCCTAAAATTCAAGGAATTTTCAGGACTCTGCAAACCCTGGCCTAATGTGGGATACTTTGACAAAAACTTAGCGGAAAATGTAATACTGATCAAGAAAGGATTCTGGGGCTCTTTGATATAATAAGCTAAGTTCATAAAACAGTATCATAATGAAAGATGATAAAGTGTGAAAAGAAGTTACAAAATCATGCAACTGTTGGTATTATTCCCCCCCCCTTATTCCTTGGGGGTGGTTTCGGTAGGGTGATACCTTGAAGACTTCAACCCTGATCCTCTCTCGGACAAAATTATTTCTTTTTCTTAAAATGCTGTTTGAAGCTAGCTGTGTAATTTTTTGTTCTCTATCTGGTTAAAAAGAACCAAAACTGCCCGAAACATTGTTTATAAATCAAGCACTATGGCCGTGCCTTCTGAAGTTTTGGCCATGCATGTGCAGAAGGCAAAATTTCAAGATTTAGTTTTTGGGTTTAACAGTGACACTGCCCCCTTGACTTTCACCTTTTGCCTTTTCTCCATCACTCTTCTTTTGCTTTCCTTTCTTATTTTTTCCTACCCTGCACACAGAGTCTCCCTCCTTCAACCTTCCTAGGAAGGAGACTCTGCGTGCAGGGTAATTTTTTCCCAGTGCTAGGGACAAGTGCGATCCTTTTGCATGTAAACTGAACAGAAATGTTTGCAGTTGCTAACTGGATGATCCACCTTCTAGTATCTCCTCCCTCCATGTAAACAGCACCTGGGTTTTCAATACAGCGTTCTTAAACTGAAGTTCTTAAAGTTCTTAAACTTCTTAAAGTTCTTAAAGTTCTTAAACTGGGGCTCTTTGATATAATAAGCTAAGTTCATAAAACAGTATCATAATGAAAGATGATAAAGTGTGAAAAGAAGTTACAAAATCATGCAACTGTTGGTATTATTCCCCCCCCCCCCCTTATTCCTTGGGGGTGGTTTCGGTAGGGTGATACCTTGAAGACTTCAACCCTGATCCTCTCTCGGACAAAATTATTTCTTTTTCTTAAAATGCTGTTTGAAGCTAGCTGTGTAATTTTTTGTTCTCTATCTGGTTAAAAAGAACCAAAACTGCCCGAAACATTGTTTATAAATCAAGCACTATGGCCGTGCCTTCTGAAGTTTTGGCCATGCATGTGCAGAAGGCAAAATTTCAAGATTTAGTTTTTGGGTTTAACAGTGACACTGCCCCCTTGACTTTCACCTTTTGCCTTTTCTCCATCACTCTTCTTTTGCTTTCCTTTCTTATTTTTTCCTACCCTGCACACAGAGTCTCCCTCCTTCAACCTTCCTAGGAAGGAGACTCTGCGTGCAGGGTAATTTTTTCCCAGTGCTAGGGACAAGTGCGATCCTTTTGCATGTAAACTGAACAGAAATGTTTGCAGTTGCTAACTGGATGATCCACCTTCTAGTATCTCCTCCCTCCATGTAAACAGCACCTGGGTTTTCAATACAGCGTTCTTAAACTGAAGTAAAATAGCATTTAAGTTACTCTTAAAATTACATTATCTGCTACACAGCCATTGTGGGGAGGAGTGCATTGCCTGTGTAGCAGACAAAAGATTATGTAGCCAGTAGAAACTAGGCAAAGTTATTAATAAATCCACCGAAGAATCATACTCTTTTTTTGATCCATCCAGCATTTTTTATAGCACCACTATATCGTGAGATTGCAATGGGGCTCAGACTTGTTGATGCAGGATCGAAGAGTTGTAGATACATACTAACCCAGATGGGTGCGGGGCACTCTATTGCATTAGTTCCTGGAGGAGCTGCTGAGATGCTGGATTCATGCTTAAGAGATTACATTCTTATTCTTAACAGACGCAAGCAATTCATCAAGATGGCTTTGGAGACAGGGTACTATAATGCCCACCATGCTTTCCTATCAGTCTTATTTCATAATTTATCTACTCTGGTGAATTGATTTACTCCTTCCTTTAACTTGCTTGAGTTAGGAAATCCCCTAGGGCATCGAAACATGTACTAGAGTCATTATGGTTTAATGCTTTGGTTCTAGAAAGTAACCTTGTTAGAGGGGTCTTCAAGGCTTAACTTGTCTTAAAAGTAAAGTACAGTAGTGGAAGTCCTGACTCTTAACAGACATTCTTGTAGGCAGAGAGCTCTACTTGCTTAAAGCCACCTTCACAAAATCCCCATTTCAACTCCCACACAAACTCTGCATTTTTACTTTCCTGTGAGGGGACATTCCTGCACCTGGCCACAGACACATTCACTTAAAAGGGCTTTTACTGTTTGAATTTTAACTGGAATTTCTAGAGGGGTACTGAGAGGGGATCAGAGGGTGATGAAACAATGATTAAACCATTCCCAGGGATAACGATAAGCGATGCATGTGCAGGAAATAATCTGCAATAATGAAATGTAGGAACACCTGTAATATTCTCACTTGGAAAAACACACACAAAAGCCTATGTAAATTAACAGCAATGCACTTCCTAACATTCTCATTGTGGTCCAGGAGAAATAATACACAGCATACCCACAGACCTTGTCCCTCAGTTTAAACAGCAGTCTGCATGGTAATTCAGTCAGTTCTAGTAAAGTTTATGTCTTGGTAACCCAGCTAGCAATTCTCGCCCCACCCTCCTTCCCACAACAATGGATTATTCTCTCCTGGTCTACTAACTCGCTAAGCCCCAGGCTGATTCTCCGATATCTTATGCATTTAGGTTCATTTTGCTATGTGTTTAACTATTCTGGGTGAGAATATTATATAATTTACTATTTTGCTAATGATGACGTGTTGTTGCTTATTGCAGATCGTCTCTGGTTCCTGTGTTTGGATTTGGACAAAATGATAGTTTCAAAATTCCATCTTTTGCCAACTATGAATGGCTGAAGAGCTATAAGAACTCAAATACATCACTCCTGAAAAAATGGTCAAAGCTAATGATCAAAGGCATAGTGATTTCATTTTCTGGAAAATACATTCCAGGTCTGCCATATAATAATCCAATTACAGTTGTAGGTAAGATTTTTAGTTACAACAGTACTTTATGACATTTATTGTGAATTTGAAACTTGGACAATGCCTATGGATGTCATTTATGACACAACTTAAATCAAGCAAATATTTCTTTTGGATATAGAGTAATTATTTCTAGTTACGCCATTTATGCCCTCCTAGGTAGCTAGGTTCTCCAGAAGCCGTGGTGACCAGCGAAGGTGAAAATCATCTTCTAGTCAACAGACTGCTCTGGCTTCTCACACAAGTGTAACACAATAAATCCATCATATTTAATTTTATTTTGAAAAAAAGAATAAACATGTGATGTACAAATAATGTGGGTAATTAAAATGTGTCAACCTCATAGCCAAAATTTCTTTCCCTATAAAACGTGCCCTGAAATGCGCTTTTCAAGAACCCAAAACTTAAAATTTCCCAGGAGGCTACAGAGAATTATTATGTCTCCAGACCCGAGCCTACACTACGGAGGACCTGTTCTGTAGAACAAGATTCCCTCAGAGATTAGAAACCTGCCTAGTTTAAATGTTTTTAAAACTTCATTTCATGGGAAAGATTATCTTAATACACTATGACTCATTGTAACTCTCATTATAATAGAAGTTTTTTTTATTTTTAACTTTATATAGTCAAGTAGTTTTTTAGAGTATTTTAGTATATTTTTACACACGATTCCTAGGAAGACCACGTAAAAGTGATACAATTTCATGTATAAATAAAGATTGATCATGATGATGATGAGAGTCCCACAATGAAGAGGGAAGGGAGGGGGGGGTAGTCTCCCTCTTATACTACTCCTACAAACACCTGTGTGACTTTAAAGAAGCACCTTATGATCTAATAGCTAGGTTGCTGTGTACATAATGTTTTTCTCCTTCTACTTCAAATTTTCTGGGGAACCTTGTCCAGGGTCTCATATAACTTGTAAGCCTTGGCTCTTGGCCCTTTAACAAAATTCAAATTCTCCTTTGTTGTCCTCAGACGTTTTCAATAGAAGAAGTGGGAAGAATTTGTATTTGTATTTTTTACGGTAAATCATTCATCTTCTGTGATCATGTCCTCAATTCTCATGACCACTCTGTTTAAGCACAGATTTACAAGCCTTAGGAGAAATTTTTAGGGCATAAAGGGTGATATCTCTTTCTCTCTCTTCAGTTGGCTCACCAATACATGTAAAGCAAGTCACCAGTCCAAGTGATAAACAGATAGACCAACTTCACACTCAGTACTCAAACGCAATAAGAAGATTGTTTGAAGAAAACCGAAACAAGTATGGCGTACCCAGTGAAACTAAACTTATCATTCAATAGTCAATAATAATAATAATTATTAATATTAATAATAACAATAATAAATATTGATCTGTGTTGGGTTGTTATATATGGGATGAGTGTCAACTAAAGAAAAGATATTAACAGAAACAGCTGGCAGTGTTATTTTACGGTCTGACCTATTGCAGTTAGATCATTCAAATTGGTGTGAGAATCTATATACAGATCACATGTACATTTCAATGAATTAACATTTTCATTTCTACATGAAGCAAAAACTTATTATAATTAAATCATACAGAAAAAACTTCCAATTTCAAGCTGCAAAATTGAGAAAACAAATAGTGCAACGCATTGACATCAGCTATCATGTGGAATCTTGTTGAAGAGGTTTAATTAATTTACATGGTTAAACACCACAAGATTTCATCCACAGACCCCAACAAAACTCTCATAGTTAATCCTTATTATTATTTTATTGACTTTTTAAAGATAAGTACAGTTTTCCCAGTACATGATTGTGTTGTTATTTACATTGCCTTTGTTGCAATAACATGTTAATGTTATTACTTTGCACGGAAAAATTTTTTAGACTTTGTCTCAATTCATAATAATTAATCATGCGGTATTACATGTGTGTAATTAAGATGGGATCACTTTTTTGGTGAGGAGTCTAATACAAAATTTTCAAATAATGGGGTTTTATTGCTAATGATATAATTGATGTTGTATTAGCTATCACTTTTGTACTTGAAAATATTATATTATATTTTAAAATAACTTTTTTATTATAATAAATTTTGTCTTCTCTTATAAATGGAGTTACTCTACCCCTAATTGCTACTCTTTGATTTAAATAACAAGGGATAGGGGATTATAAAACTAATTAGCAGTTAAAACACTAGTACTATATAAGTTAAGAATGATGTGAAATAAATGAAATAATTCATTTTGAACTGCGGTTATAGATGAGAGTGAAGAATGATCATCGCAGTGAATTTTCCAATTTAAGCAATTGGAAAGAAGAAGCCTGAAAAAATCAGGGCTTCAACGGGATTCGAACCCGTGACCTCCGCGTTGCCAGTGCGCACCGGCAACGCGGAGGTCACGGGTTCGAATCCCGTTGAAGCCCTGATTTTTTCAGGCTTCTTCTTTCCAATTGCTTAAATTGGAAAATTCACTGCGATGATCATTCTTCACTCTCATCTATAACCGCAGTTCAAAATGAATTATTTCATTTATTTCACATCATTTCACTCCTTACAGGAGATATGAACTCAATAAATTGACCTCGCTCCCAATGTGTGGCTTCATAGCTCAGTTGGTAGAGCAATGCACCGGCAACGCGGAGGTCACGGGTTTGAATCCCGTTGAAGCCCTGATTTTTTCAGGCTTCTTCTTTCCAATTGCTTAAATTGGAAAATTCACTGCGATGATCATTCTTCACTCTAAGTTAAGAATCTTGTATAAAAGTGTCCATCACCATTCAAACATGTAAATCTGGTAACAAATAAATTAATGTTTTTGCAAAAACATTACCCTAGAAATATTTCTAAAACATTTATGTAGTTGCAACGAGTACAAAGTCAACCAGTCTTGAGCTTCGCTGTCACTGGTCATTAACACATTCAACATACAGTTTTCTTTGTCCAACAACAACAACAACAAAAAAATGGATTAATGCTATTAGTAAATAACCAGCTCTGTTGATTCAGGAACATTGTACTTTGATTTGTGATCTTCAAAAAGCTTTTTGAGTCTTTCAATGTAAGTAGCATGAAGGTCATCCAGTTCTTCAGGAGTTGGGTTGTCCACTTTTGTTACTGAAATAGGTTCCCCAACTGCAAAGGATAAGAAGGTTATAAGAACTTTCATAAAAACTAACTCCCTAAAAGCAGTCTCTTACACATAAGCTGTCTCATTGAAGGGTATTTCCAATTCTCTGAGGAGTGTCCGTGCCTAATGCATTGGGCCTGTTAATTTGCAGGGAAACGGTAATACAGGACAAAAAGACCTTGCAGGATGGCAAACAACGTAGGGGGGGCAAGAAAAAGAAAGAGATTACATCATTCTAAGAGCTAATAACCTTTCTTTGCAAGGTTCCACTTCTTTCTTTGCCCTCAAGCAAGGTGTTTTTGTGCCATGTGACCATTTATCTGCAAAGGGCCCATTCACATGGAAGTAACACCCCCTCTCCTCCTTAGTTTATTTTATCTATTTTCCATCAACCTCCATTTATGAGTGTGTGCATGTTTAATTTTCCCCCTTGAGCAGACGTTATGTGTATTTATTATATGGCTACATTAGTAAGCGCACTCTCATAATTTATTATGATCAAGCAAGAAATTGCTTCTGAGATTTGTGATCTAGGAACAATATAGTATTATCCACCAGAAAATTTTTCTATTAAGGAAATGATATTACTTCACAGTATCACCTACCAACAACATTTATTGGTTTTCTGTGTGGCAAAAAACCAAATGTGTACTGAAAAATTCCCCGGCCATGGAAAAGAACAGGGGCAAATGCAACCTTCTTCTGGATTTTCAGCTGAATATCTCGCAACCACGATCCCCTTGGATTATTGACTTGGTTGAATACATCATTTTCGCCAAATGCAAATACTGGAACTAACGAAGCTCTGGAAATACAACAGAGTTCCAACATAATTTAGGCGTGGTGAATGGTACCTTGAAAAGCGTGGGTCTTGGAAAATTTTGGCAGGATCTCGAAATCTCGGAAGCGTTTTTGATAAGTCTCAAAGTCTCGATTTTGCATGGTTTGTTTTTACTTTTTTTGAGTCTCGAAACTTTTTACCAAAGAGTCTCGGGCTCAGATTTCTAACTAGGATCTCAGCATCTCGGCGAGTCTCGGATTTTACCATTCGCCACCCCTTAATTTATACTGTACATACTGTGTTTAAATTGCAGCTGTGGGTGCAATAATGGCCTTATGGGAGCGACTGATTGGAAGGTAGCCTGAAAAAATGGCCAACATTTGTCAATGCCACAACTGGTTTCCCTGTGAGATAACGTCTGAGAAATGAGTGCTTCTGAATGGCTGAAAGCTTCAGCCAATCAGAAGCATTACCCAGATTTGGGTAGTGACACGCCATCAGTATACAGCTATTTCGAGAAAGGTTGTCGGAAAAAGTGCTCGCGACA
This sequence comes from Porites divaricata, assembly GCA_038088405.1. NCBI lineage: Eukaryota > Metazoa > Cnidaria > Anthozoa > Scleractinia > Poritidae > Porites > Porites divaricata. Next base: position 17,184,493 of record JBBMOI010000010.1, on the reverse strand, counting down.
ATCCCGAAAGGCATTGTGGGTGGTTTTGGATTCACTGTTCTTCAGAGAAATTTGAAAGAGTTGGTACGAAAGGCCATGAAAATGTGTTTGCGAGTGCTAATGGAAAGCAACAATAGTAGGTTCAACAGCTACAGTCGCCAGGAACAGTGTATTGATCATATCCCAAATTACCTTTCGGGATTGTTGCGTGCACATTTTTTCCAACGACCTTTCTCGAAATAGCTGTATATGGAATTTCTGCACTCGTTTCTCAGACATCAATTCATGGGGAAACCAGCGGTGGCATCGAAAAATTTTGGCTTTTCTTTCAGGCTAACTGGAACAGGGCTGAAAAAACGGACAGCAGGTCGCCGGCAATGATGAGAAACACAGGACGACCTGTTGAGAATTGCAATCGATTTGCCCGAATTTCGTCGAATTCCCAAAGAAGGCGACATTACTGATATGTACAGTAGGACCTTGACCTGGAAAGTTGCATTACTCCACGACCCCACATTATTCACTTCACTTTGTTGCATTTCATTGCAACATGACGACATGAAATTAATTTACAGCAGTGTTCTTTTTCTTAGAAAGGTTTAGTACAAAGCAGCAAAAAACGCCAAAGAAAAAAGAAATCATTATAGCGTTATAGAGTATTAAGCGACAACTGTATGGAAAATGAAATGTTCGTATCCAAAAATGACCAGTCAAAATGACCGGCAAGAGCGGAGTCCGCGATCAGGCTGGACATTGTCTGTTGACCTGCCGTTATTTTCAGCCCTGTGGAAGGAGCTAAACTATGGTTAGGATCTAAGTTACAATAATTAAACCTCTTAGCTGCAAATTATACACTCAATACATTATACCCTTTTCTGTTGTAAATTATCTGTTTTGGTATTGAAGCCAGAGACTTCATCTAAACCACTTTTTCAGGTTCTATAACATACTGCAGGAATTACAGTACGAAGCACAGGCAAGAGAGGGAATGGCCTGTGAACACCACTACAGATGTTTTGTGGGGAGAGACTCTCGCCCTTCTCCCTCTCCCTGCGAAAAGTTCAGAACCCTGGCTACAGGAAGAACCAGGCTGTCTTCTGATCGACCAAATTGCCTGCTTGGGATTTTCTTTTTTATATTCCATGAGAAAACCTTTTCCTTTAGCCACATCATCATCATCATCATCCTTTATTAAGCAAGCCGATTCAGTCAAGATGGCTGAATACTGGCCTTCTCCTCTTTTTTTCCCCCTTTATCTTACTTTTGGGGTGGTCTTTTTTGTAAAAAGGAACCCTGTGAATGCAACCACCGTAGGGCCATAAAATCCTGGGATTTTTATATCTGGATTGAAAGAAATTTTATGGTCGTGATAACTAGGTGGTTGTATGGTGGGGTTCCATTGTCTAGTTAAACATTTTTGAAGGGCAAGCTTTCCCGTCATTGTCCGCTATGTTCAAATCTAAAAATAATTTCTCTTTTTAACAGACTCACCCAGTTCTCAAAGCAAGTTTTATAAATCCTTTCCTTGGCTTCAGAATCAAGGAATACGTTCCTGGGTGGGCATCAAATGCCTCCTCAGCCCCTCCTACCACAATCACCACTGAATTTCCTGGGCCCTTCTTAGTAAGAATGTACTCGCAACTTTCACGGGTGACATTACACATTCCACTGCACATGATATAGTCACGGAATAAGGGTGGCTTGAACAAGGCTAATTAATTAAAGTAAAAAGATACAAAAATCAGCTTCACAACTAAACCTGGCAAGGTTGAAAATCATCCTGTGAATTATAAGCCCACCAGAGGGCAGAGGGACAGGGAACATCCCAAATGAAAATAATAGGGATGCTTTTCTTCATGCTGCTTTTCATCGTTGCTTAGGGGTAGAAATGGCTGATTTTCGTCTTACTTGGGGTGTTTAGGATGGAAAGCAAATATTTAAACAGAAAATTAATATCTAAAACAAAAAAAAACTTAGGTGTACACATTGGAGTGCTAAGATTTGTCATTTCTAT
>JBBMOI010000010.1:17142500-17177500 GCA_038088405.1 Porites divaricata | reverse complement strand
GTTCTTGTTCTCAGTTCAGCTTATGGATACACGTCATCTCTACCTTTGTTGTGATTGAACAATGAAGAGAGTTTGGCAGCCGCGTTCAGAAATTCGCGCCAAAACCACCAAAACACGGGCGCTAGGTTCCAGTCTTTCACCGTCCCGTCCGAGTGCGGCCATCTTGGTTTCTGGACGTTGATCTACATCGTCTTTGTGCATATCCTTTTTGTTTGACCGGTTAAATTAATGAAAAATATGTGAGAGACAAGCATGAGGTCTAAACTGAGGTGAGAATAAAAGAAAACTGCTTCGTACATCGCCTTAAATTTGCAAGTGAAGTCAGTCTCCGTTTATGATATTTTTACCTGTCGTTATACAGAAGAAGAAGCTCAATGATATGCCGAATGGAGGAAAAAAAGTACTTTTAGGTGAGTACTTACGGCTGTATTTTTGATATGTTAATTACACAACACAATTCAAATACATGCACGAACCTTGAGCTGATGCGGCTTTATAAATTCCGTATCTGAAAGCTTTTCCTGTACAAATTTAACACACTTTCAAATCTAATAAATTCTCGTCATTCTTTACCAGTTCTTCAATTAGGGTGGACAGAGACTTGCTTGAAGATGCTGCTTATGATAGGGCCATCCAGTGAATGAACTTACTCTTACGGCGAGCTGCAGGAGATTTAGCCACTTGAATTAGGGAAAACACTAGATCAGATAAGCATTTTAATTTGAACTTTTACAGTAAGCTTAAGTTTTCTTTTTCTCTGACTAAGATGCTTCGAATTCCTTCTTTAAGTTATTTGATTCTTTAAGTTGTTATTCTTGTGATAAAAACTCTCCTTTCTTCTTTGACATGAAATTCATTTAGAAATAATGAAATACACAACCTCACTTTGATAAATTGAATAAAATTATGATGAAAAAAAGGTTCTTTCCTGACTCATTTTTTCTTAGCACCTTTTATTTGGTTCTCGAAGAGTGAAAGATATATTGAGTTTCACATATTCTATTTGCATTCAGTTTGGAGTCACTATTTTGCTTAGAATTATTTGGATCAAGCCCAAGACTGTTAGCTGGTTAAGGAGAATTATCCAGGGGATTTTAGCCAATCAGAAGCAGACAAATACTCTGAATGAACAATAAACAGATATATTAACAACAGTTCATAGCTCCATTATTTTTACTATTTAGGTTCAAACCTTTTTTTAACAGCTTGACCAAAACTATCCTATCAATGACCAAAAATACAAACTAATACATCATTTATCACTGAACATGATTGACCTTCCTTGCAAAAAGTATAATACTACTTGAAGCTAGATTTTTCCCAATCATTTCCTTTATTCAGTTTTGTTCTGTTGCTGGTTTAAACGTGATGTCATTATTGTGTATTGTTTGACCACCAATATTATTATACATTAATATTTTTATTTATGTGTACTTTAATTGGGGGGGGGGGGGGGGGGGCTAGTTTGGGCAAGAATCTGTCTGAAATCCCTTTCCCCTCTCAGATTGACATGGTCATCCAATAAAAACAATTATATGAAGGACTTAAAGGGAACTGCTACTTCAGTCAAACCTCCGCTTATGGCCACCGTTTTCATAGCAGTACTGTCACATTTTTTTTGTTTGTTTTCTGTTTGTTTGTTTGTTTGACTGTATTTTTTCAATCTCTTTTGATGGTGTTGCTTGTTAAGATGGTAGAACAAGTTAGTATTAGCCAAACATGTTCTATTCCCAAAGAAAGGTGTCACACAAGTCAGTCAGTCTCACCATACTGGCCATCTAGTAAAAGATTATTGCAGTTATGTTCACAACTTCAAAGCAGGTTTCCTTTTCTGCAAACGCTTATTTGGTTAATTTATAAAATATGTGATTTCAAATAATCACTTTCATTAATTCATCACTGACAAGTTTATTTATTTATGAACTACCAAAAAAAAACATCACCCAGGGTCATGGGTTCACATCCAATGCAAGGTTGACTTTTTTTTCTGGTGTCCTTTTTCTCAACTGCATATTTTTATGACACAGTCTACTACATTATTACTTGAATGCACAAGGCTGCTGATGTGATATATGATGTTGCATTAGTTGTGTGAACAACTAAGAAAATTTACAAAATTACCTTGTCAGTGACTCAGCTTTAGACCTGAGTTGCTCTTGGCTATCACATCAAGCAACTCTGATCTTACGCTTCATACGTGCTTAGCAACCAACCACAAGCATCCATAACTTGATGCTTGCAAGAAGAGCATTTACCATTTTGTTAAATTCAGTTCTGGTTTCAACATGTGATTCAGCTTTGCAAGGTCATGGTGTTCATTTAATTATCCTGGTAAATAATAAATGAGAAACATATAATGTGCCTTTCTTATTTCGAACAATACTTGTTTAGCATTAACATTTAACCAAATGGTGAGATAACTCCTCATGCTTCAAAAATGTCACAAACATCCTTGAGAACAAAGAAGATGTTGACACAATGTCGAATGAAATTTAACAGCGTTTAGATTTCTTTCAACACTTTCTCAACTAGGTTTCAACATTTTAGCTTTAAAAATGCTGAGACTTTAATTTAACATCATTTTGTGGAAGTGGAAGATATATGACATAAATATCAGCTGCATTATTAGCATGCAGCAGATGGCCAGCATTGTTTTCCTGTAAAGTCCTTTTTAGCTGAGAACAATTCTTTTTAAGTGACAAGTAAAAGGGTTCTTAACTGAATTACAATTTTTGCCTGGAAATTATTTTGATTGTTGTACTTGCCGCTTTCTTGAGAAATCAAAAGTATAATAATATTCTTTATCACACATGTGTCATGGGCACTTGACAATCACACTGGAGCATAAGGGGGTAGGAACAATGCACAGAAATACTTGTAAACACTGCACAGAAAAACATAAGAAAACTGCAAACCACATCGAAATTACCCAAAAATTCCTAAATACCACAAACTGCTTGGTTTTGTAAAACTGTAATACAACAATGTAAAACCACATTCAATGTAAACCCTAATGCCGTTGTTTTTTATTTTCTACATTGATCTTTGGTTGTAACCATTACTTTTCGCAGCATGAAACTCTGAATAGCAAAAACAAATGACTTACAAAAAATCATCCAGCTTTTTCAGTGCATCTTTACAATTTTCTGTTATCAATTTCAACCACTTTTTGTTCACAGGTATTTTCATATGGTTTTTCAGAGGTGTTTCTTCAGCAATTTTCTCAAAATTTTGTCATAGGTTTTTTCACAGGATTTTTCAGAGGAGCTTTTGAGACAATTTTCTTAAACTTTGATCATAGGTTTTTTCACGGGGTTTTCAGAGGCTTATTTTAGTCACAGGTTTTTTCACAGGGTCCTAAATTTTGAAATTTTCTCAATATTTAGGCCGTGTAGTATGTATTCACAGGTTTTTTCACAAGGTGTTTTCTTGTCACAGGGTATTTCACATATTTTTCACAGCATTTTCACAGGTTTTCATCCAATAGTGATAGTTTTCAGTTTAAATTTAAATACTTCATAGACTGTTCATAGCATCATTCAATTTAATACATACCATAAGCACGTATACGTATATGATGCGTTGTACAGTTTCATTATTGCATTTCTATGATTTATCTTCTGATTTACTTCATAGCATGTTCATAGGTAGATGAAGTTTTCAGTTTAATTAAATACTTCATAGACTTTTCTAGCATGTGTCAACTTCATAGGCACTTCATAAGTGTCTCAGGGAACTTCATAGCACTTTACCTCACACGGAGCATTTCACAGCTTGTTCATAGGGCTATGAAGTTATTAATTTCAAACCTTCATAACCTGTTTCATAGCTTTGTGCAACTTCATATTCCCTTCATAACTATTTCATAGGTAGATGAAGTTTTCAGTTTAAATACTTCATATGCATGAGAGGGAACCGAAGTGAAGTAGTCGCAGCACGAAAGTCGCCCCAGTGTCATGTAAACACCCCCTAAGACAAAAAATGATAAAATCGATAACCTGTTTAAGAGAAAAAATGACAAAATCGATACCCTGTTTAAGACAAAAATCCCGAAAAACATACCCTGGCTGGCCGCACGTCCCCATTAAGCCCTTATAAGAGAGTACCCCCTCCCCCCTTGGGTGGTACGTACACGGTAGTTGGCGTAAACATTACAAGGGAAATGGTCTCATTGCCAAATGATGAAGAAGTAGCTAATTCTTCTAATAAATATACCCGATTCAAGACTAGAGTACACAAACCATACCCTATTTGAGACCAAAATGGTCGAAAGTGATACCCTATTTCAGACCAAAACGACCAAAAAGCCATACCCTTTTTTAGTGCCGCACATACCTATTTTGCCAATAAAAGGAACTCCCCACCCCCCCCCCCCCGGGGGGGGGGGCGAAAAACGCGTCGCAGATTATGAGTCTCGCTGCTTACGCAAGCGAGACTTATTAACGTAAAGTGCCTGTGTTATATTACGTGACACTTGCGTGACATGCTACAAAACGCCCAACGTTCCACAGCTGATTTCGTGCATTCGACCGTGTACTCTTCTAAGGCACCCAAAGCTGATCATGAAAAATCAGATTTTTAAAGAAGCCTTTTATACGTACCCATAAGCGGCAACAAATGCGGAGTAATGCCGGGAAAAACGTTGGTAAAATCTGTGGCTTCGGTGGCGAAATTACAGAAGGCTCCGGCACATAAAACACCGTGGGGATGGTAACCAAATATATAATTCTTGCTTGGTTCAAGTTCCGATGTTTTAACTAAAGTGATTGGGAAATAATCTCTAAAGTACTTCCATATTCGCAGTTTTCTTATAAAGTTTGATCTTCGTCCTCCGTGTTCGGGTGTACGTCCATCGATGAGGTAGGCCCATGACAAGTAGAGGATGGCCAGAGGATAGTACGACGTGAAAAACAATCCCAGTATGATAAGAGTGCCAATGAGGGCGCCAAAATAGAACGAATAGTAGTAAAAAGCAACTGCTGCTGTCTCCAACCGACGATGGAGAGGTATGCGAAGAGGCGCAAATTCAACGAGCGGCATCTTGTCCCGATGCAATGCTTACATCAAAGAATTGCGCAGAGGTCAAAGAACAAAAATCGTGTCAAAATACACTGTAATATTAGACTATGGCCTTCCGGTCTGTTAACTTTTGTGAAAAAAATCTCTCAACGCGGTGATCTGCACGTGTTGTTAGCTCAACAAAGACCTGGGAACGAACTGGTCGTCTTGGGGGGCGTGTCGAGGGAGTGGTGCACTAAAAACATCGGGGTGCTTTCCATTCAACCAAAACATTCAACCATTCAACCAAAACTTTCGAAAATTTGGAAACAGTGGCAAATGGTACCGAAATTTCCAGGAAAAGTTTCCAGAAATCCCGGAAACTGTTGAATTTCCGAAATATGAACCTTTCAACCGAAAATTCTAGAAATTTTGGGAGCAAAGTTGAATTGAAAGAAAACTTACGCGGAAAAATTTTCGACTGAATTTGAGTAACCTCGCGCGCGAGGTTGTCCTCGTTTTTGGAAATTTTGGAAAAAGCTCTTCCATTCGCTACTGGAAGTTGCCGTAAATTCAAACCGGACGTTTTGGTTGAATGGAAAGCACTCATAGAAACGTCCTTAGAGGTGTCTCCTTTATGAGCTAGGGTTATTAATCTGAGATCATTGAAAGGTGCCAAAACTGGGCCTGATTTCCTGTTACCTCATCATAGTGAAAAGGACGGTGGAAAGAAAGGCCTACCTTCCTCTTATGGGGTTGACTGGACTCTTCTCTACGTTCCTGTAGCTGCACCTTACTCAGAATAAAGAAAAACGACGAGAGAGCTTTGTTCAGTTTCTTCTTTGGGGGAGGGTGTGGTTAGACAGAACACAACTGGGCCGGGTTGTTCGAAGCTGGGTTAAGACAACCCACGGTTAGTGCGAAATTTGAACTCAGATATGAGGGCTTAAAAAGCAAAGTCAGTTTAATTCTCTTTGCCTATAATTTGATGACTGGACACTCTAAAAAGAAAAGAGAAAATTATCCGAGAGAGTGCTTATGATAAGAAGATAAAGAAACCCGGGTTAAAATTTAACCCCGGGTTAGCGCTAACCGGCTTTCGAACAACTCGGCCCTGGACTATGTGTTGTTTCTTTTGTGCTCTCTGTGCTGAACAGGACAGGGAGCTTGTACTCAAAAGGGCCTTAGTTTGTTAAAGGAAAGGAGGAGTGTATATTTTGTTCATTGTCCAAACAGGGTTCAGTCCTACACAAGATACTGTAAATCGTTCAGACTTCTTTATTTAAACAGGGCCCTGCCTTGTTCCTACTAGGCGTCTTAAGTGTGGAAAAGGCCATCCTCTTTTTTTTCTCCGTTTACCGTCGTCCGACCGACCCAAATTTTTGGCATTTTCAAAAAAATAACAATAATAATAATAACGTCGTAGTTACATCATTTTTCACTTGTAAAATAATATTAATTCTTTTAATCTGAAAAATGAGCATAGTAACAGCATAGAGAAAAACAGGAACAACAACATGAATATTTTCTAACGTCTTCCTGGGGTACCAGGGCCTACTATTCCGAGACTTCTTGTGATTTTTTTGTTAGGTTTTTTTTTTTTCAATCCGACCGACCGACCTAATATCAGGAAACGCATTCGACGGTAAACGAAGAAAAAAAAGGGGATGGCCAAACGGAAAGCGCGAGTACGGAGTATCGCGCAATGGACCATGGTAACGTTTATCGTGGACGCAAAAGACGCTGGGAGGGGTGAACGCGTTTTTCTCTTCGCCTTTCCCATGATACCTAGCGCGGAACCAAAATCCCAGTCGCTCTCGAATACGCTAGAACGCGCCAGAGTACGAGGTAGAACGGGGCCAGTGTTTCTCCCCTTTGAGGCACCCTTACACACCAGGCGAACATGGAGGTCACCCTGCCCCACCCCGGCTATGGATGACAGAGGAGTGTTTATATAGTCTGTTTCCTTTCTTCCGTTTATGAAACTACTATGTAGGGACACGTTGAAAGTGAAGGGGTCATAATAAAAGATAAGAGAAACAAGTAAAATAATGGCACAAACCTTGCATTTGAAGATTGTTTAATACAAACCACTTTAAATAAACCAAACCAGTAACTCGGAACTTCACAGTAATTTTCTAAGTATTGAGGTAAATATTGATTCACTATTATAGTATCAATCTCTTCATCATTTGAATGTTCACAAAGAAAAGCACACACAAGAAAAATATTTTGGTAAATGAATTTCACCTAAAATTCACCTATCTGCTTTCGTCAATATATTAATATTTTTTATTACTGAATTTATTCATATTATTACAAAAAGCTGTTTTATGTGTATAGCCATGAGCTGGTCAGTGCTTGAAATGACTTGAAGCAAAACCTACTACTTGAGTCTTTTCTCGCAAAAATTATACAGATTTTTACAATGGGAAAGGCAAATAAATATTTACTTCTTTAAATCAGTCTGACAGTAATATTACTGTACCAATCAACTATACAATTCTTAGCTTGACACTTCTTGCCAAGCCATATCTGTGCTTATGTTCCTCAAACAGATTTATAAGTCCTTGAACATATTTCTTGTGCAGCCTGTTAACTTGTTGAGCACTTGGGTTCGTGACTGCTCTTTTTACTGGGATTGGAGCACCAACTGAAAAGGAATCAAAACATTAGATTTAATGAACATCAATAACTAAATGGTAACTGAATGGAAGAAAATAAAATACAAACATACAAACTAAACAGTAACTACACTGAATGTAACAAATTATGTGACATACATAAGCAACTGCACAGATGACTTAACTACAAAAAATACAGTGTCAACCAAGCACATCTGAGAACCAAAATAAATAAGCAATGTCACAGGCTGACATAAAGTTACCCTAGAGGAGAAAATCTGTCCACAGAAAAACTAACAGGGATTCAAGGAATGTTACACCTCTCAGAAGTGAAGGAGCAGCTATTTAGAGGAGGTCACATACTAGAAGATTGAGAGTATAAAGAACTGCAAGGAACAGATTGAGAAATTTTAGAAGGGGGAGGCATGGAGATTTAATCCCAGCTATTAATACTATTATTGTTACATGTGTGTAATACAAATTATTTATTTCCATCTAAATCTGCCTGTGACTGGTACAATACTCCAGTAGTACATACCTACAGTGCAGACTGGTCTCTTATGCGGCATGATGCCAATAATTCTTGGCAAAATGCCTCTACCAAAGAACAAGGGTGGAGCAAAGGATAATATTTTCATCAGCTTGTTTTGAAAAGCCCTCAGCCGTGAACCTCTTGGATTACTGACTTGGTTGAATAGTTCATTTTCACCAAAAGAAAACACTGGCACAAGATATGCCCTGCAAAGGAATTTATATAGAAAGGGAAATTAGTTTCATGTACGACTAAATACAAACTGCACAATGATAAATAAAGACAGCAAATTTAAAGTTTGGTACTTGGGGGAAAAAGATGGAGCAATTTCTACAAAGAAAAGTTTCAAGCTCCAGACAGTATTTAAACCTGACACCTCCTAAACACCAGGAGGGTGCTCTTTGACTAGGAAAATAAAAGCTGAAAAAGCAAGTATGTGTTCTTTAATAAAAGTAAAGAGCACCCCTTTAACACTCTACAATCACTTTAAAAGTAAATGAACTGGTTATTTTTGTACTTTCCAGGTAACATCCTTAAATTTATTTAATGTGTAATGCACAGTTCTCTGAACAAGAATTCCAGCAAAGGTGTTAAGAATAGGATTTGTTCTTAAATTTACTTTGTGAGGAATAAAGTATTGATTGAAACTAAACACTAAGGAAAATTTAATTTTGTTCTCCTTACCCTGTTTGAAGAGCCATCTTTGCAAATCCTTTCCTGTTTTTGAGGGTCAGAGTATAAGAGCCTGGACGTGCATCAAGAGATTCTGCTGCCCCTCCAACTACAATCACAGCTGCATTACCAGTGCCTTGCTTAGTAACAATGTGGCGGATACTCTCTTTTGAGACATCACATACACCTCCAGCCATGATAAAGTCACGCCAAAGGGGAAACTTAAACATCACTAAAAATAACAGTAATGAATCCAATGAATATGATGACTCGCAAACATCAGCATAATGTGTTCAACAATAAATTATTGTTACTTCAGCGTGCCAGAGGATTCGTTTGAAAAGTAGCATCATGTGAGTAGAGCTTCCCTGGCCCTTTTGATCTCTAAAGAAAAAGGGCGGACCATTAGAAAAGTTAAGACAGGGGTAGGGAATTTTAAAGATGTATAAATATTTATTTGTTAACATTTCCCCTACTTCTTTTGTTAATTTTCCCTGGTATGAAAATTTTCTTGTACTTCACCCCCAACCCCCACCCCCATCCCAATAACTGCTCCTAAATGGTCCACCCTGAAAAAAATGGAAGGGCCACTCTAGCTGCTCACAGGGTAATCCCTTCCTGATCCATTGAGAGGGTTGACTGTAAACTGATACATCACATGCTTCATGCATCCTGGGTGGTGCATGCAACCCCTATCAACCATGATTGAAAACCTTGAAATTTCAAATTTACTCTCCGTCTTTCCTTAACACTGACTTTTAAATATAGCATATAGTATTTCGTTAATATGGCAGGGTACCAAAGTGGAAAGATTGCGTTCACCAGTGAAAGCTATTTGCCATTAATAAAGAGATAAAAGCTTAGCTTGCAGATTTAACTCGACTTTCGTTTCCTGTTTATTGGGATGCCGTATACAATTTCAGACGCGTTATTTACGTCATGAAAGAACAGGGTTGTAAAAGCAAGATGTTTTGAAGTAAGCACATCGCAAAATCAATGACTAATACAATGTACATGCATATCAAACACTTAAGTTATCTCTAAACTTATCGGCTGTTGACCTTTCAATAGAACTGTGATCTGTAGATATAGGTACATGACATGTACTTTGCACTCGCGAGATGTACAGAGAGTGAACGAGGGGGGCTTCGTAAAGTTTACGTTTATGAAATTATCTCAATCGTATATGCGTTAGCATATTCACAATAGGCAATTGTAAGCGTATAAAACGAAAGAGCAAGGCATTAAAAAAATTAAAAAAGATAAACATGTGACTTACATTTTAGTGTCAGAAGATGAGACTTAATCCCGGGAAAGAGACCACTAAAACCAGTAGCCTCGGTAGCAAAGTTAGCCCAAGCTCCAGCGCACATAATTCCATGTGGATGGTATCCTAGAATGTAGTTTTTGTTGGGGTCAAGTCTCTTTGTTCGTATGAGTCGCACTGGAAAGTAATCGCGAAAATAATCCCAGGTTTTAAGTCTGCGAAACGTCTCGTATCTTCGGCCTCCTTTAGAGGGCGTCTTCATATCAAAGCAGTATGTCCATAGCAAATAAATCACCATAAAGCTGTACAAGGGTGTTAAGAGAACATAAATCGAAAAAAGAATGCCTAGAGTGTGAGCGAAGATGAACAAAATCGTCATAATCAGAACCGCCGCAAACTGCAGCGGTTCTTCCAACAAGTTGCTCATTGACAGCGAGACACTGGTGCTTTTTCTGTGCTTGTTCGACATCTTTGGTACAGCGTACTGCTTCTTCTCGACGAGAAAATTAAGAGCAGTTAAGAGCAGTACTTGCTCTCGGCAGGAAACACCTCGACTGACGGCTGTACGAACTTTGATCAGTTGTTCCCTGACGGGGAATTTTGTATTTTGATCTTCACCGGAAAACGTCGCATTGTTGGCCTTGGTTGGCCTTCGAACTTTTGATTCACGTGTAAATTGTCACAGAATCTTCAAACGTAAATAAAGAAGCACGTGATAGCACCATATATGGATTCAGACTTGTTACCAGCCGACAGCAGATATTTTCTACTTGTAAGGCCTGACACATCTCGCAGTTAATGCAGTTTTTGGCTCATATCCGACTGACAATGAGCTTTCTTCCTGGAACAGCAAGCCTTATAAAGGAGATAGACAGTAGGTTTCTGCGTAATTCTGATAAATTTAATCATGCAAACCTATATTTTAGGTTATTTAACAGCAAAGTTCATGAATTTTATTGTGTAATTATAAGTTTGTTGGTAGTGTATGATGTTAACAACAGGTTGACTGACCGCAGGCAATCCAGGAGTGTGTATTTTTAAAAAGTTCTTGTGAGCTGTTATATTTAAGATTTCTATAAATGATCTAACGGTGATTTAGAAATTGAAATACTGTGAAATATAGCCCACCCAACTTCAACTGAACAAGGATAAATCCAGGAATTTTTCTTTGTCTGTCTAAAAGTTGAGTTTGTGTTCCCAAGATCTCAGTGTTGTAGTCAGTGTGACTTGTGTTGTCATTGATCTTGGTGGGTGAAATAATATTAGAATAGCTATCATTAAGTTTGATTGAATAAAATAATTACACGAGAAAAACCACTTGCTTCTATCATCTTTCATTGACAGAGAAACTTATGGTTGTTTTGAGAGATGGAAGAACTCTGATAGGATATCTCAGATCTATAGATCAATTTGGTGAGTATACAGACTGCTTGCAGTCCCCTATTTTTCTGTAAGATAGTCAGGAATGAGTGCTACAGGCAGCCATCGTGACCGAGTCTAGCTTGAAGATGACTATCTTAGGGGGCGGGGGATAGTTTAGGAGGAGGTGAGAAAAATAAAGAGACTTCCACAACAGCATAATACAAGCATTTTATAGAAATGACAACTTGTCAATGACTTGTCTGAAACTTTAAACCAAATTAACATCTATTATCTAATCACAAATCTGTTATCAGGTCCTTGCTGATGCAGGAACAACGCACTCCTTGACACACGAACTGCAGTCCCTCTATTTTTCTCCCCTCCCCTTTCCACTGCAATAAACACCTGATGCCTGCCCCCTTGTTACACTGGAAACAAATTACAAAATGATTGCGTAGTGGCTGCTATGAATGTAACAGCCCAATGAGTATAAAACACTGTGAATGTTTTGAGCTCAGAAGTCAATTTTTTAGGTATCATAATATTGATAACTTGCTCAAACCCTTCCCCTCCAAAGAGGAAGAAACTAGATTAAGCTCCTCAGACATTAATTTATTCCTTGATCATAGCAAGAACTGGTGTCACTGGACTATCCAGGCAGCAAACAAATAATCAAATAAACAAAAATGGCACAGACACTTTCCCCTAACGTTTTTCTAACAGATGTTATACTTGAAACAGTATAGGTAAATATATTGAACAGTGTAGGTGTTGCCTGCGTGCAGACGTCTCCTATTTCCTTTATTGCATGCGGAAAAGGGATGTCTGTGTAACGCCGTCGCTAATCGTGTTCCAGGGTCCCGCTGGGTTCCCAAGATCTTGGGAACATGCTGTGATGGGCTGACACACAGTGAACATTGTTTTGGTCTGATAATGTATGCGGTGATTTATGTAATCGGGGTTTTCCTGCCAAAACAAATCAAAACATGTGCCATTGTGTGCAGACCGTTCGAAATCTTGTGCAAGGCCGCAGAAAATTTAACGTGTATGAGGAAATTATTTCTTTACAATTTACTGTGCATGACCCATCACATCATATTTGTAAACAGTGTCTGAGAAAATTACAAAAGTGGCATGGACTTCGCACCAGGCAGGCATTTCGGAGAAAGCCAAAGAAACTAAAATCTTTATTTAGCCGTAACAAACAGAGGTCAAAGAAAATTTAAACACTTTACAACTGCATCTGAAGTCAAATCCTATCAGGAACACCCACAGAAGCATAAATCACAGGAAATGATTACTCAGTATGCATGTCACAAACCTGCTTCATGACCTCTAAATGTAAGACTTAGTGCGGGAAAAACGAGATTTACTCAGTCAAAGTTTAGAATGCTACATGCACTGTGTAGTGCTAGTAACCGCGCGAGACTCGGAGAGAAAAGAAGAAAAACCTCTGTTCAAGCAGACTCTCAAGGTCACGTTTCGCATTATCACGAGCTCATGACGTTGTGTTTGGCCTGTCAACTCTCATTTCTAACCGGATATTATTTCACAATTTATGTGAAATAGAATACCCTGCAAGCGGGACGCTGGAACACGATTAGCGACGGCATTACGCAGACGTCCCTTTTCCGCGTGCAATAAAGGAAATAGGAGACGTCTGCACGCAGGCAATGTAGGTGCTGATTGAATTGTTTCTGGTATATTTCAGCCAACCTTTTGCTTCAAGGTACCATAGAAAGAATCCATGTTGGAGACAAGTACGGTGACATTCCCAGGGGAATTTTCCTTGTCAGAGGAGAAAATATGGTTCTTGTTGGAGAAATAGTGAGTAGTTTTTAGATATCTTCATAAAACCGTAATTTTGTCATGCGTATGTACTTTTCTGTTCTGAAAATAAGCCCCAGAGCTCATAATTGCAAATAAAGGGCATGCATTTGGATGGGGCTCATATGTGGAGGGGCCCCTTAATACTGTGCTTTTCAAAAATAGTCGATCTCTAAAGTTCAAAAGCTGCCTTCACAATAATTGCTTTTGTCGTTTCTGTCAGTCAAAACTGTGATCACAAGCAATGAACCTTGATACACAGAAACACACAAAACAGATTGAAATCCACCAACCACAAATCACAAACCATGACCTTTTAAGCCCGTTGAAGAAATCTTCTGTTTCCTAAGAGGTCTGCTTAGATTGACGGCAGCAAAAAACGTAAACATCAGTTAGCTTTTGAGCTTCAGAATAGTCGCGTATTTTTGAAAAGTGCAATAATAGTGGGCAAGTCAGTGTCTATTCATTGGCCATTGTAAACAAATTCTCATTTCACAATATAATCTCAATATTGAAAAGATGTGCCAACTTCTGCAAACACTGCAGCAATAAACTTCATCCCTGTGAGGTTTTATAAATTATCATAGCCTTAATTTACTCAAAGAAAAGCAAACAAAATTGCATATTTTTTTATTTTGAATGATGTAAAGATTCTTCTTCCAAATTGGCTTAAGTTTACTGATGAAACAAGGAGAGAATTTGACATGACATCAAGAGTCCGTGAGAGCCTTTTCCTCACAACTCCTAATTAGTTTATTGTTTTAAGTCAAAAAAGAACCTCGAAAAGCTTCCAAAAATATCTCACCCTGCATGCGAAATTAGCCACATTTGTGTGCCCTGTTGGTGTTTCTACGTCACATCTTGCCCCAACTCCTTCAAATACTACTCCTGGTCATTTTTTGAATCGCGTAATGGCAGCAAGACATTTACGAAAAATTACCTGGCAAATAAACACACTTCCAGATCATATTTGGACTCCAAACTTGGCATGGTAAGTCACTTTTACATTTATTTTTGAAATATGTAATCAAAAACAAAGTCCCAAATTTGATCGTAGTAGCACTTTAAGCCCCAAAAGAGACCACCATTAATTTTCTCCAAAGAATGTCAATACATAAACAAGATAAAAGGTGATGAGAATGAATAAAATGATTACCAAAGGAAAAACCTTTGATCTTTTAATGAAATCTCTCAACTATGAATTGTTTTAAGGAAACGTATGGAGATAAGTCCGGAGAATTTCTATGGGGATATTGGGGCCAATGGTGTTAATAATATAGGAGTTGTTGTTTCAGGATGAAGAAAAGGAGGCCAACTCAAAACTTCAAGAAGTCTCAGTGGCTACAATTTTGGAAGCTCAGAGAGAGGAGCAATTAGCCAAAGAAGAGGAAGAGAAAGCAAAAATGAAAGCAAGGCTGAAGCAAGGACTTCCTGTGAATGCACCAGACTCTTATTTAAATAGTGATGATGTGTTTGGTTGAGTACCTTGAAAAAAAGCTTAAAAATGAGGGAGGTGGCAACACTTTAAGCTCAGACTCAAAATTGGCGACTTGAAGTAACAGCGAAATCTTGCAAGCAAGGGTATTCTGAGCCTGCGGTTTACTTCAAGTGTTGCTTGGCGACATTATGTTACAAAATAAATGTTCTTCAGAAAACTAGACTACGAGTAGTCCCCCATTTTTCCTCAGGGATAGTAGAGCGAGTGAAACGCGAGTGCGCGTGAAAATCACCCCACGCGAGAAAAGGCGACACGCAAGAAAAATGATCTTTCTCTCTCCCCGCCGCATGTCGCCTTTTCTCGCGTGGGGTGATTTTCACGCGCGCTTGCGTTTCGCTTGCTCTACTTTCCCTGAGGAAAAATGGGGGACTACTCGCAGTCTACAGAAAACATATCTCCATTGTATGAAAAAATATCATATAATGATATATAATGAATGATGTTTATAATGATTTATTTGAAATATAGTCTTTGGTCTGCCAAAATGGCCCTTGACCCTCTAAAATAAGAGAAAGCAGAAATCTCATCTTTATTTATTTTTTGTAAGGTTGTTGTACATCTGTGAGATACACGCATTTTTGTAGTAAATGTGTGTTGAGTAATATTGTTCCTGTTATTAGTATAAATGTGCACACCCACAAAGTATATAATATGCTCTCCATAAAGAAAAAAAGTTAAAAATCGTAAGAAATAAATACCAGTAAATAAAGAATTTTACAAGGCCATGCAGAGTAAATATTTTCTACACGCGACGAGAAATTTTGTATCTTCAAGCAGCCATGTAATATTCTGTTGATAATAAACACCAATGAACTACCAACCATTTCACTTTAATATTCTTTCTTGCCGCGAAAGACGTGATTTATTATGTAACCAAAACGTCCTCAAAAACTGAAATGAACTGATTACAACTGTTGCAAAAAGGCATTCAAAATAGTGTCTGCTGTTATTTTATTTCCAGTCCATAAAAATATGTTGCTCTCATTACACAGTAATTATTACCTACTCTAATTGTTATTCTAAATTTTTTTTTTGAAACGTTCCGACAAACTTTATCCCAAACAGACCAAAAAATAGCCTGTAGCAGTTGGCAAGCAAGTACTTGCTGTCAACAAAGTCTGTTAAACTTTCCCAGCGGAGCTCTGCAGTTTGGACATGTGTGAATGACATCTTTACATGTATCGATGAAGAATGGAATAAGACAGCAACCCAGCCAACATCTGAAAAAAGAAGAGACTCGGAATTAGACAACGGATGTAAATAGTTGATCAATTTAGTAGGACGATAAGTCATAAAGTCTTGGGGAGGTTTCACGCCGTGTTCCAACCCCGTACCCTCTTATTTTGTGAGAGAAAGTTTACCCCTAACCTTTCATTAAAAAGGGGTAGCCTTTTCATACCTACTTTAAAAAATTAAGTAGGAAAACAATTGCCATTTTAGATCATATAGCGTCAAAGGTCTTCACTATAACGGATCGTCTCTTGCACCTCTTCACAGTCTCTTTCGCAGCCGTTATTAGGGTCGTCACGCAACGCTCCTCCCCACTAAGGAGCGTTGCGTGACGACCCTAATAACGGCTGCGAAGGAGACTACTCTTCACACTGCCACAAAGAATGTCTCAGAAACCTATCAGATATGTAACGATTCACTTTCAAGATCGGCACGGCGCAGTTTTGTAATTGCACCGTTAAAGAAACTGATGCAAAATAATCGTCCTTGTTTGTAAAAAGAATTCCAATTCTATATGGTTTTCGTGTCAGCACAAGAGCTATCCGGTATGGTAAAGACATATTAAACTTAATAAATTAAAATGGTCCAGACAAATCGTGTAATCCTCGCCCTTTTGTATACCTGAAGCCTGGAAAAGGTACCGCTTTCGGGTGGAGACTGCCCGATTGCCCCCTTCCACAAACACACACCCCGGTAAAGTCTTTCTAAGAATTAGGAGAAAAACATCCTGGAGAGGCTAACAAATCAAATATCCAAATGCACACCTCCCTGGAGCGTCAGCGTCCATATACGCATATGTGCCCGTGCGTACTGCTGAAATCTGGATTTTTGTTTTCATGTTGTGTATTCAAAAGAAAGCCTGATCCCTGGCGTGCGTAGGAAGCAACATTGAACTGGGTGAAGGGGATTTCTTTCCGCAAAGGCGTCGTTTTGGAAATAGTTTTGTTGCGTAAGAAAGTGGACATGATGGGGAAAACATTCTCAGGTAGTTTTGTAGCAGTGCCTTTCTTTCAAATGCTCGATTTTAGCGCACTCTAGAAAGGAAACAATGAGGTAGCGCTCGCAGGATGCGTTCTTTCAAACGTCATCCCAAATATCCCGGTGGTTGAATTTGTCAGGGGCCACGTGCAACCTAAAGAGAAAAAAATTCACCGTGTCCTGCGGCGACGGGGAAGAAATGAATCGAAAAGAATGCTGCACGAGCAGAGCATTTGTTTTACTTATTGAACACACGGTTTTTCCTTTTTGACGTTCGGAGTTGGCGTGTTGCCCTGGTCGTTCCATAAGCTCTCCGTTTTAGAACTTCCCAGACTCCGCGTTTATGCAGAGAACCGAGAGAATTACGTTGTCTTACTCTTTTAAATCTTTGAAGTGAACTTTTGATTTTTAGATATATGAAACGTTCCGAGTACGCCCCAGACTTAAGTTACTGCAAAACCAACGGAGCGGTTCTTTGACACGACTTAAATAAGTGTGTAAATCCTCTTTAAGATCAAAGGTTCAGGATGGTTGTATTTTCACGTAAGTCCACTTCATTGCCTGTTCCAAACGTTAGGTTAGAAGTGAACAGGGCAAAATGAAGAGCGGAGTTATCTCTCTGTTTTCCTTGTTTGATTCTAGAATTGCCTCGTCCCTCACTTTACGAACGCCTCAAACGGGCTATCTTTTAAGGGCGGAGAGATTTCACATCTCAAGAAGATAAAGCAAAGAAGAAAAGAAAAATTGAACTGCTGTAAGCTTTCGCTTACCCCATAAAACACAGCAGACTCGCTGCAGCATAAGTCAGGTTTCCATCTTCCTTGGTAGTGACGGTGAAAACTCTCGTCTGACAGTACGGACAGACCATGTCTATGGGGACCTCGCCATAAATTGGATAAGCCGGATAAACTGGTACAGGACTGTAGCCATTTACCCTGTTTGGCTGGTTTTCTGTCGGCTGGTTATACATTTTGGCTCAATCAAAATAAGCGTTATATTGCCCAAAGATAATTTCTTGCCCGAGTCCTCGAATCAAGAATTCCATGCAAGAATTCGAAGCGACGTTGGTTTTAATGAATTCGGCATCATTGATACAATGGTGAATCAACACAGCTGGGAATATATTACATATCAACTAAAATCGACGTAGCCAATAATAAGGATATATTTTGAGACAAAGTAAAAGTTAAAAAAAGGAACCGTATTATGAGTAGGTTCTTACAATCTGGAAATTTTTATCAAATCATCTTTTTTTGTCAAAATAAAAAAATGGAAGTGAAAAGAAGCGGCATTACAGAAATCCTATATTAGGCTGTACTTTTTCTTCCTCGAATAAATTTTCAAAACAAAAGAAGGAAAGAATGTAAGGCCAAAAGAAAGAAGAATTTTCTCATACTCTGAGTATGAAAAATTTGAGTCAAACTGGTCTTTGAGGCAAAGGTTTTGTTTACGCGAGGAGTTCAAACATTTTTGCAAGCGACGGTCCTATTAGGGGTGGCGAATGGTACCTCGAAAAACGTGGGTCTCGGAAAATTTTGGCAGGATCTCGAAATCTCGGAAGCGTTTTTGATAAGTCTCGAAGTCTCGTTTTTGCATGGTTTGTATTTACTTTTTTGAGTCTCGAAACTTTTTACCAAAGAGTCTCGGGCTCGGATTTCTAACTAGGATCTCGGCCTCTCGGCGAGTCTCGGATTTTACCATTCGCCACCCCTCCTATTGCAGTCTGATATATACCAATTTTTATAAGTTAACTGTAAAGAAATTGAACACAAACTCTTCGCTTTCTGCTTTCACTTTGAGTTTTTAGCCAGTAAAGAGGCAACCGAGGTAAAACTTTCAGTGGAGTTTCTTTTGTTTCCCTTGCGTTGAATATGTGTAACTAAAACGAATTTAACATTTCTAGCTTTTTTAATACTAGTGCCGCGGTCTCAGAAAGAATTTTCGTCTAGCTATGGTCCTGGTAAAGTCTCCATGTTTTACAATCAAATGAATATTACTGAAGTGTTTGAGTTGTTGTTGATCAAACCAAACTTTTGTTTGATTAGCTGTAAGTGTTTGCCACATTATGATGAATTCATCAGCGGCAAGCGAACACATGTGCTCTTTTTAGTGGATGGTTACTTTCTATTCTGAGCAAAACACGTAATCTAATGTATGAAACAAAGAAAATACAGCAAGACACGAGATTATTCTTGATTGTTCAAAAAAACTTTCTGCAGGTTTTCAACTTCCAACTTGACGTAATTTTCTCAAAGCAACACCTGTTGTACTAGATTTCTGGTTATATCAGACCAAGATATTCCAAGTAACATCAAAAGATGCGAGCTCATTTTTCTTTTGCTATCGTCGTTAACTTGGTTTTCACTGCCTACAGTTCACACCTCAAAGAACTTACTATATACAATTTTGACAAATTCGTTGACGGTGAGCGTTTCGTCTTCGTTTTTTTCTACGCGACGTGGGAACAGCGATGTGTAGAAATTCTTGAACGTTATGAAGAGGTTGGAGACGCATATGCAGACCGCGATGATGTTCTCATTGCTAAAGTTAATGCGTACGAAGAAGTCAAACTGGGTACAAGATATTGGATTGATGAATACCCTTCCTTTCGGTATTTTATCAAAGGAAGTATCACAGAGGAAACGTAAGTATACAATTCTTGGCATCACCTATTATAGATCGAACAAAAACAAAGAATAATTTTAGTATAAACATCTTAGTAAGAAAGACGGCCTTGGTGGCGTAATTCATGGAAACTCAAAAAAAGAACTACTTTCATTTGAGAATTTGGTACACTTTAGGATTTAATCCACTGACTTATAAGTCTAAACTACCTTGTGCAGTAGACAGTACCACAGAAAAGTACCACTCAGTCACTTTCATTTGAATTGACACACTAAGCTTTGATCTACAGACTAAAAAGCTAGAACCACCCAGTATAGCATAATTTAATTTATCGAAGTTAAAACTACCTTGCTTGAAATAACCACATTTTCATCAAGTAATCAAGTTTCACTTGCATAAGCTCCACAGTACTGAGGAGTAGCTTTCATTTGAATAGTCATACACAACTCAGGATTGTATAATATTCATAGTCACCAAAATTACAATCAACGTATTTTACAGTTTTAAATGCTGTAATACTAGTAAGCCGGTTAAGACTTCTGCATAAGACTTTTGGTACAATGTGAACAGTCGACATCGTCGTCAAAGAAGCGTCATCAGCAACGGTATACTTATAACTGCTTTCTCCACTTTGCAGTTATAAAGGCAGCAACCATCCCCAAGATCTGATCCGTTTCATCCAAACTAAAGCCTTCAAACGCCTCAATCTTGGCATTTTCCTGACTCCAGTCATCGACCTTAGCTCATCAAACTTTGAACGCATCGTCAAAGACAGAGCGCGAAGTATCATGGTCCTCTACTACAACGGAAACTGCGATCTCTGCAACAGTTTACAAGGCACTCTGTACAACGTAGGGGTAACCTTCCGGAACGAGCCAAAATGTCTGATCGGTCGACTGAATTGTGACGCCGATCCACAAATCTGTATTGAACAAGGCATTCCGCACTATCCAACGATAAAAGTGTACTCACAGCGCAACAAAGATGGTGTGGTGTACGAACCTGGTAAGAATCAGGAGAGCTTCAGCGAGACGAGTATGACCAAATTTATGAACGCTTTATGTGGGACGCAGAGGATTTTGCGAGGAAGACTTAACGAAAAGGTGAGTTTGTGGCGGACAGGACCGAATTATTGGATTTATTGTTGAAAGCTACGTCTTAACTTGAGAAACTTAACAAAAGGTACCTCAACGTTAAAATTCTCGCGTTCAATTAGATGCCCTTAATGTGAAACTTCAAGACTGTCTCCTTAACTCCCAGAACTTTACTTAAAGGGTACTTAGCGTTGGCATAAAACAGACATGAATTGTCTATCCCCTCTTTGATATTTTAAATCCAGAGGAAACACGACGTAACGAGCCACTTTATTATAAACCTCTTAGTAAGGGAAGACATCTTCACCCAGTCAAAATGAAACGTACGAGCAACACACCAAAAAAATGCCTGTTACGCAGGTTTATTTAATTTTTTATCCCCCAGTTTTTGTAAACTATTTAAGTATTTTTTGTGGTTCAGTCTTATCCTTGGGTAAATTGGTTTACACTTAATTTTCCTTTGTTTTTGGGTGTGATGAGGTACGATAACGAGCTTGAAACAAAGGAAAATATAATTTAAACAAAGGTAAAACTGAACCTCAACATATTCAGTTCACTATTTCATCTTTTTCCGCCAAGGAACCGCCGCTAAATAACCAGCTCCCCAGTGGCAAGCCTGCGAACGAAAAGGTATTTCCGGTCAGCCAAAAATTACTTACTTTTCGGGTGGAGAGAAGCGACGACCGGAAAAAGGTGTACGTTCACAGGCTACCCATTGGCCGGTTGTTAACGAGTGCTGACCAAACTAGTCAGAGCACAGAAAGCGCTGCATCGATATCATAGAGGTTAAGATTTCGAATAGAGTACAAGCCTAAATTTTCTTAGATTTTTTCTTTTGGTAATTGAAAAGGTTGCGTATATAACTGCGATGATCTTCTTTACATTCAACAGTTGGGCAAAGTGAATTCATATTTTGTATTACTTTTTATCAGGCAGGTCTCTTGGATGACTTCAACGACCTAGCGGTCCAGTTTATGACAGAACACAGAAGACGCCAGGAAATATTGGTAGCAGCAAAACACAAAGCTTTAGCTCACGCTGAATTCCAGACGGAAGCCAATTTTTATGTTTCTGTGATGGTTCGAATTGCACAGCATGGCGCTGGAATAGTTAAGGAGGAAATTGATCGATTGGAACGCTTAATCGCCGGTCCATTGCACGCTAACAAGGCAGACGAACTTGAAAAGCGAAAAAATATCCTGAAGCAGTTCCAGGTTTTGCATTACGAGAGAGATGAATTATAACCTACTCGTGTCTACAGTAATTTTGTAAACTGAGTTTTCCATCTTGTACTTCAGTTGACAAATATTCCAGTTTAAGCACGTTTCTTTTCTTCGGTTTTCTTTTTTCTTTTTTTAGTAAAGATGTACCCGCAAATATATTTGTCCTACGATTCAGCTATCGCTTTAATTTGAAGTGTCAATTAAGACTTGCCAATTTTTGTAAGACTAAGTGACGGTTAATTTCTGAGTCTGTTAATTAAAACGTCGCTGATGATAAGAGAACCAAAGTTGGAGGCAATTTATGAAGCATACGTTGAAACAAACACAACAGCTAAGTACACTGTGTTGCAGCTTGGTCATTTTTGTATTGTCTTTAAAATCACATTTAGCTATAGATGGTGCTTCAGCTTTAACAACTCCTTGCGAAATAAAAACTTAATTTCAAGGACTGGTGCAGTTTTTCTTTTTGTTTACAAAGATAGTATTTCCTTCTTTCTCCTGTGTCCTCTCTTGCTGTAAAAGTGTAGGTAACACTCCCCGTTAAATGCAAAAACCTTTGGCCTCTAACAAAGCATCATGAAAAAAGATAACCTTCCTAGCGAAAGTAAATGAAAAAGTTCTGTTCAGCCACTTATTGGTCATTTGAGTTTGCCCAGGTCTCCTTATCCCCTCGGTTCATTTGTTCGGGTCACGTGGCCCAAGCGATGAACTGACGGATTCGTCCGCCGAAACGCATGACCGTAAAGCTTAAGACCAGGGCGGATAAACATTTATCCGCCCTGCTTAAGACCTGTGGGAAAACGCCATGCAAGCGACTTCAAGATTAACTGAAAAATATCTCCTTTGTCAGCATGCATATTAACTCTCTTCATGGAATAAGTGGCTTCAGCACGACGGACGATCTCTATCACGCCTCAAAACGGTAAACTTTGTGTCAAGTTCATATATGTCATTTTAAGCAACGTTTTTAGTACCTCCAAGCAACAACGATTCCATATCGATTTCACGAACGTGGTCTGATAAAGGTATCCAGGAAAACAAGAATACCCCCAATATTTCTCTGTTTTAAATAATCCATGTAAGCACGTCGTGATCGGCCCTGCAAAAGAGAAAACAATAAGAAACGTCTGTCTGTTTCGATAGCACTGACAAGGGCCAAGTTGGGCAGAATACCTTGTAGAAATCCCCTTCCCAATTTTAACATCTTTCACGTAAGCCAAGAAAGTCAGTGAGCGATTTTCGTGTAAAGTTTATGCGAATGAAGACAACAAACGAACAAAGAACAGGCTATTTGCACTAAGAGGTCATGTGACATCGTTTTTTTGAAAATAAAAGTTATATGATTTTACCTTCAAAAAACGATTAGTAGGTCATATCTTAAACAAAATAATAGTGATATGGTTTTTCAAATCCGCACTATTTTCTGAAAATGAGTAAGTGCGTAGCTGGTCACGTGACCAAAATGTGATCTTCAAAATTATGAATTACCTCTTTCTGAACACTAATTTTGCACTTAAACTTCAAGAAAAATGTTGAAAAGATGATGTGGTAACGTTTACAGCACATCTGAACGTAACTATCAAGCGTTTAACAAGATATAGGCAAAAAGTAGTTTTGGCCGCCATGTTGGAGGGCAAGAGTATGCCCTCCAACATGGCGGCCAATACAAATAATACTACTTTGTTGAAAAATCAAAGTGCCATAAAATATCTCCCTTAAATGCGTTTCCTCTCAAATTTCGGGTGTAAGATAATTTTTATGTGCTTTGTCCATTTTTTGGCATCAGCAAGACTCCAACTCATTGTTTAAAGAAAGCATTGGTCACGTGACCTCTTAGTGCAAGTGGCCTATTTAGGTACCAATTTGATTGGTTTATTGAAGTCAGACGCATCAAGTTTGAAGTCTTTTTACGCTCAAGGAATCTGTTTTTACCAGATAAGGAAAAAATCCTAAAGTTCGTTTTCAAGGTAAAAGTTTATCATTAAAATAATCTTGTGGGCAAGTCCTTACCTTAATTAAACTTGGAGTGAGCTTCAAGCCTTCAGGCTGAGTCTTGAAATTTGAAAAGAAAATATTAAGTCAGATTCGGATTCTAAACCCGATGCGAAAGCTTTGAAAGGGTTTTTTTCCTAAGCAAGCTAAGGAACTTGCGACTGGAGAAAGCAGAATTTCGTATTGATGTCTTTAGCTTGACAGCTTGTGAAGAAGCAATCACTCCCTCACCTGATGAAGAAATGTCCAAGCTTCTCCCACCAAAGATATGTGGTGATGAATTGAAAACAACTCGTTCATGTGGCGCACAGCAAGAGAGTCAGTCACTGAGCTTAAAAAGAAAAGGAAAAGAAATGAAAGTAACTTGGATTTCACGAGTTCTTATTTTAAAAGAAGCTCAGATTCCCACGCTCTCGTCTCTCTCTAAAAGTTCACGTTAAACTAAGCTTATTCGCGTTAGCGGCGCCTTTTAAATTTTTTCCCTGAATGCGACGCGTGTTTGAGTAAATACGGTAACTCTATGGTGTGTACACATGACGAAAAGGGTGCGAACATGACATGATTTGCCGCCAAACATTCGACGTCTGGGATGGCCTTAGACGAATGTTCACATGGAAAGTAGGTGGCTGTTTGTCGACTTGATTTGCTTTCTCTCCGTTAAGAAGAATCAGTCTGGAGTTGTAAACTCCAAAGAATAATTCGTAAAAGCAAGTGCGTTGTTTCTAAGCGAAAAATATTCCTAAACTTTGAGAAAAATAAAAGATGATCGAAACGCGATGCTCAAAAACATATAAACAACTTAAACCTTTGGCGCAACACTTTGTTTTAACGGCCCTCACACTTCAAATGTTTGGCGGCCAAACATGTCATGTCTAACGCTCTATTAGAACATGTTCTCTCGTCTCGTGTCCACGCTTCATGCAACCGACGGTATATCACCAACCTTGGAATGCTGAAACAAAAGGATTTCTCCCTATCTATGAAAGCTTTGTTTCGCCACAGACTATCGCAAATATCCAAAATGTACTGATTGAATCTCTGTATACTTTGAAACCCATCGGGAAATGCCAGCGGAGTGCTCTGTTGACAAAAAATGAACCCGAGGAAGATGTTATATTTGTCATTTCGTCACAAGCGTGGGGCAAAGGAATATGATCATTATGACCGGGTGCCCAATGGGAATCCAATCACCAATCGATTTCAGACACCAGTCAGGCGCTTTGACCATTGAGCAATTGTCGGTTCTAGACAGTATATACACAGTGCGGACCTACATACCGTGTGGCGCGAAATTTTTGCGGGAGTTTAACTTGCGGATTGCCGTTTTTTTTTTTTTGGAAGATTGCAAAATATTGGTTTTTCCTGCTGGGGATAAATTTGTGTGATTTTCAGAAAGTGGATCTTGTATCGTTGACTTTTTAAAATTCTTTCTCTACCCAGTGACCACATTCGCTGGATCAACGTTGGTAAAGCTGCCTTATACAATTACGGTAAAATTTCTTCGCATGGCACTTGTCTTGGCCAAAGACAAGGAACCAGGCTAAATCTTAACTGCAAATCTGTGCATTGCTGCCTTCCCTTTACCCGTAGAGACATACCTGAGATTCTCCTTGTGATATTTTGAGAGATTCAAACTCCTTCTTGTAACTGAAAGCAATAGATCGATAAGACTTTGGAATCAGTTTAAATTACGCTTTGTCTTCCTCTAAGGTCTATCCCACAACTGAAACCGGGCTGGGACCTGGTCACCAACGACGACTACGACGTCGACAGTGAAAACGTCACTAGAAAAAAAATGAATTTGCGTCCTTTATCGCGTCTGTTTTGTTCGCGTGTTTTCATTTCAAGGACATTCGAAAATCGCTCTAGCCGTACGGAAATGTAGACGCTATGAATTGAGCAAAATATTTAACGGCCCCGTGTGATCGAATGGTCCGGTCAAATTTTTTACGAGCCGGTCGAAAATTCTTTCCGTGCCTTTTGAACTACCCTGAATTGACAGGCCCCTCGCCTTTTTTCCTCTGTCAGTTAAGCAATTGTTTGTTAACACCCGTCTTTGGGACCTACTTACTTGACAATGATATGACATAATCTTGAGACTGCCATAGAATTATTTGAAAACAACATTCTGTAGATAATTCCTGACGAAGGAATCAGAACAAAAGGAAGAGAAAACTGCCTGTGGGAAGTTGACACCTGAAAGATCGAAAAACAAAGACAAATATACAAAAGGGAAACAAACTAATCTTTAATCAGGGTGCGTTGTTGACAAAAGTGGTTTCAGAACGGCCTTGTCTAATCCCTTTTTTGAAAAATTCATTTTTTTATTTGGAATTTCGGGGAAGTTTGGAGAGCACTCGACAAGCTAAAGTTGCTCTTGGCTATGTTTCGAGCAAATCTCACGCCGCTTCTCTCGTGCTCTCCAAACTTCAACCGTGCACCATAACTCGACATACGCACGCTCAACCTCGTTCCCAGGTTCTCTCCTAGGGGCGGGTAGGAGAGAACCCTGGGAATGAGGTTGGCGCACGCTAGGCATGAACCAATTCCCCAGTTCAGAGACCCCAGGAAGAATAGGTATGAGCTTTGGGCGCAGTGATGTCTGGGACCGTTTGGGTGGACAAGCGTTAGTTATGACTGGTCGGTCGATTAACCAATCATAAGTAACCCTTGTCCACCCAAAAGATCTCAGAAATCGTTGCGCCGACTAAAGCTTGTACCTATTCCCCTTGTTTCTGAAATGGAGAATGCTTCATTAGCAACAGGGGGCGCTTTCCATTTAACAAAAATCCCGGTTTGAAATTTCGCTGGAAATTTCACGTGCCCAGTGGAACGGTACATTCCTGTTGCATAGACCCGACCCAAGCCACCGCGCGTTTGGTTATTGTTCTTGTAAGCAGGATACAAAGAGCGGTACTGGGGACAACAATTTTGTCGAATGGAAAGAGACATTTCTGTCCGACCGACCGAAATATCCAGACCGGTCAAAGTGAACCACCTTGAAAGCTGGTCCCGAATATTCCGGTCGGACCAAACCAAAATGGTCCGTTTCATTTGATGTACCAACCAAAATTTCCGGAATTTTGGGTTGAATGGAAAGCGCCGAGGGTGTTCCAACTCACCAGCTCAAAAAAATTCAAAATCCAGTGTTGTAAAAGGGCGTGGTCTTCTTCAACCTGTAAAATTAACAGACAAAACACTTCACACTGTTCCAATCTCTAACTCCAGGGTTAATCGTTTGCGATAAATCTAAGGAAAACGGAACAAAAACGAAACCTTTCCTTTTCTCTTTTTGACCACGTGTCGCTCTTACAAAACGGCTAGATTCGGAGACAAATGAATTCGCTTTCCTTTTTGATAAGTCACATGTGTTCCGGCGTTTTTCATCCATAGCAGGTTTTTCTGGAAGTACGATTCCTCGAAAAAAAAAAAACATTTTGAACGTACTGACCAATAGAAACATCGCATTAATTTGTTAAGGGAGCTTCCAACATAAACTACAGCACCGTTGTTTTCGACTTTGATGTTTGCCGGCTTTTGTGCCTCTCTTCACGCCTACTGCACGTTTTCAGAGAAACCTTACAGTTGCACGTGTGCTTGTTTTGCATGCCATTATTAGTTACGTTAACCCTGTTAGGGCCTGTTTACACGAAGGTGGGGGACCCCAGATAGGCGAGGTAACATGCGGCAGGTCACCCCACCTATCATGTAACCGTGATCAAATTAAAATGAGAGATTATGTGGACAGGCGGGTTACCCACCAAAGAGGGTAACCTCACCAACCCGGGGTCCCCCAACTCCATGTAAACAGGCCCTAAGTCTCCTTACAATATTAATACACAATCAAGAGACAAGGTTGTGAGAATTAATGAAATGATCTTCTACCAAATCTCTCAACTTATTCTGAATAAACTTTGTGGATTCCCCGGAAACCAACTTTCCATTAATACAAGCGTTTAATTGGTCTAAAAACAACTTTGGAGAAAGTTCACATATCCCAAGGGCTAGACTGGGCGTTTTCCTTTCTGTCGCATTATTTTCTCCTGGTTAGGTCTTATACCTGAAGCGCTACGACGCAGATCCTGTCCACAAAGTGAATGAAGTCATAGATTGCCTTGAGTGGATCAAACGACTCTACTTCATCTTCAACAAATAACGATACGCTGTAGTAAAGACCAGAAACTAACGTTAGATGTTCTTCTGTAAGCACCATCTAAAACTGGTGATAAACTGGACATTTTTAGGAAAATGAAGACGTCTAAACTAAATTAAGACTCAGTATGAAACAAATTGTACATGTTGTGGTTTCATCCGTTTTATCCTTGATTTACACTTTTTTTTCCCTTTATAGCAAACTTATCATCATACATTTACTATACCCCAAAACAGAGGAAAATAAAATTTAAACCACAGTCGAAATTGAACGACATATACATACATATAAGCGTAGTTTTAAAAGAGTCTTGTCAACGACATTTTTGAACTAACAGAATATGAGCTTAATTCAATTTTCCTGTGTTTAGTAGCACTGAACAACTCCCAGACGAAAAAAAATGCATTACTGCTGGTTTTCAGTGTCACGCCATTCAAAATAGAATAAAATCAAAATCAAAACCATTCGACAGATAAAGTCCAGAATCTTGGAAATGAAAGGAGGTAAATATACAAAGAACCTCGCCAAGGTTTGGGTCGAAGGAATAATTCGTATACGAGATATCCGAAGAAATGTTTTACCCAAATTTATAGAGCTTTGTATGGAGACACCATGCTGGAGCTCATCCGGATGAGCTCCAATATGGCGGACGGAAACCAACAGAAACATCTGTTACCGAGTTTTGCTACAAAAGCGTGAATTTATTCTTCGAGAAACTCATAAACATTAAAGTAATACTTTTTCCAATACATGAACTATTTAGATAGCAAAATTTCCTAAAATAAGTCATTTTTTTAACCTACATGACAGCTAGCTTGGCCGTCATGTAAATGCCGCGTCACGCAAAAGCTTAGAAATTCAAGCGTACTCTATCACAAAACCAAGAACCCTTTTGAAGCGAAAATCTGTATGAAAATTAGTTTTCGGCTGCTCTAATGCATCGTGAGGTAAAATCTCGGTAGGATCGATAGTTTTTTAGTTTGCATCTTAGTGACCTCATGTGAAAACCAACAATAGATCTAGCTGGATTTTTTTAAAACGCTACTACAAAGCAGTCTCTTATACTAATATAAAAACTCAGAGTGCAACTATTGCATTTTGTCTATTCGCCTCCTTTCTTTCTCTCTGTTATGTCTATTTTTCTTCTGCTTTTCCTTTCCTGGAGTAATTTTCGGGCTTATCGGATACAAGAAACTTGCCTTTTTGGCCTCTTGTCAGTCAAACGGTTGCAATTCGGCAGGTACGTTTCAAAAATCAGGCTAAAGATACAATAGACTTGCCACAAGTCGACTGCGTGAGCGCCGAAGGCGCAAAGGACGATCGCGAAGCAAGTGAATGCGAGCGACGTACCACCTGACCAGCAGAAACCGACTTTGAGAAAGTCTAGAGACACAATAGATACCAACCCCTTCCCAACCCCTCTAACCCTCGAATGCGTGTTTGATTCTTACCTAGTTAAGTCACGTGCTCTGTTAGATTGCTCCGCCTGAAGTAATTCCTGTTGCCTTGGTAACTCAACAGCCAGGAAATTTCTCAGTAACTCAGTGAAGCAGTACAGCACTTGGCACTATATCAATATTAATCAAGTAACGAATGAATAACAACAACTATAATAAAATTCATTGCAACAATAAACATAAAAACAATGACCCTCAGTATGTTTACATCATTGACCACTCAAACTGCATGGGAAGTAAATCTTTGCGTCTTAGCTTTATTTTGATCTTTTGGAAAAGTTGTATATATAGCATTTTGACGCGGACATGTTTCGTTTATGACTGAGGCTGCCACACATACAATGTTCTTTCTGATGAATGAGCCCGCGAAGAAGGCAGAAATAAATACCGTAAAATTCCGAAAATAAGCCCCGGGGCTTATATTTTTCAAAGGCCCTTTTTGAGGGGCTTATCTACGGAGGGAAATTTGCGTTTCAAAATCGATTGGGCTTGCCTTATAGTTGGAAGTAAATTTACCGTTTTTGCTTTGTTTTACTTTGTATCTGAGGGCAATTTTCCAAGTTCAAGCCCCTGGGGGGGGGGGGGGGGCCTATATATTTGGAGAGGCGATTTAACGGAGGTTTTTTGCGTTACCGGTTTGGGGGCTCATATTTGGAGGGGCTTATACACGGAGGGGCTTATTTTCGGAATTTTACGGTATTTTGATGGCACGAGATACAACAGGACCTGGGTACTAGGCCGGGGGCACCATGGGTGGTCGGGGTATATAACGCTGTGTATATCACGCGTACATCATCTATCTACGTACTTTACAGTACTTCTACGTACTTTGAAATGACAAAACTCAGTAAGCTTCAGTTGAGATTAAACTGTAAAACGTACATAAATTTTTACCCCCGCCTAACCTTTTCCGAAAGGAAAAAAAAACAGGTACCGACTAACCTTCACATAAACTTGAGAGGTGAAGAAAAGCTTTCTAAGAGGTTCAAGAACCACGTCGTTCAAACCTGCAAAAAAACAAGCACACACTCCGACATGCACCTTCATGAAACGTTCATAATTTTCCATCGGAGCTTTCAACCAGTGGTTGGAGCTTAAGTTAACTCGTTTTCTAAAGTTTAGCTTTATAAAAGGCAATGCAAGAAATGCCGTGAGGATGATAATGCGCGTCCTTTCTTGGACACATGGCCTTCGTCACAAATAAAAACGGAAGGGGACAAAAATGCCAATGATCTCTTCCATTTTCAGGCACGGTGCCTGAAAATGCAAGAGATCAAGCTATTTTGGTTTCTCAGTTACAACGGTTTTACAAAATTTGGAACAAGTTACTATTCCTGTTACATCAGAGGCGGATGACGTGCTGTACAAAACCGAAAAGAAAGAAAATTGGCGATCAGCTGCAAAGACTGTAACTCACGTTGAAAAGGCCGCAGACTAAGACGAGTAATAAGCTGGAGCACTAGTGGCCTAAATTCCAAACCATTCCAGGTATGAAGGTAACGAACCAGAAATGCTTCAACGGCCGGGATAGACTCCTAGAAAAAGGACAAAAAGTGTACGTACTGCAAACTAATTAGAGAAATGAACTAGAGTAAAAAGACACTTA
The DNA here is from genome assembly GCA_038088405.1 of Porites divaricata. NCBI lineage: Eukaryota > Metazoa > Cnidaria > Anthozoa > Scleractinia > Poritidae > Porites > Porites divaricata. Next base: position 17,146,362 of record JBBMOI010000010.1, on the reverse strand, counting down.
TCTCCACATTTTGGCACATTAACAATTTATTTATATCTACAGACGCCATATTCCATATGTGCTCGGAAAGAGCATAAAGAGCATAAAGCTTCTATCAATCTCAAACATACATGGCTGCCACAGCCAGAGGTTTCTGAAATTCCCTGACTTTTTCCTGACCAATTGAATTAACAGTTTCACAAATTAGTCCTGATAATGGCATCCATCCTCCCCGTTACACAGCCATTCTCTCTAACCATTTATGTATGCTTTCAGCAAGCCACGTGCAGTGAGCACGAATCGATAGTTGCTTAAGATATCATGCAAATGGCATTAATTTCCTTGAAAGTCCCACATCATCAACGTTCAGTTTCACGAACAATTTTCTATCAATACAACATGATTCTTGCCCGTAAAACGTACAAAAGAATTTTAAATGTTAGAAAACAATAAAAGTAGAGGGAAAATAATAAATATGTACTTAATTTTCCCTGACTCGTAGTGAAGTTCCCTTAATTCCGTGACCTTGGTTGAAGAATTTTTTTCCCCTAATCATTTCCTGACCTGTGGCAACCATGTCAAAACTCTAAAGCCCGCATGGCAGGCACCGGTTAGATTACTTGGTTAGGTTTTATAGAGCGCGAGGGTGAAACACGCAAAGGGGAGAAGAGGCCTCTTCTCCTTTTCTACCCCCGGGCGCCCGCACGTACTCGAAACACGCGAGGGGGACAAGAGGCCTCCTCTCCTTTTCTGCCTACGGGCGCCCGCACGTGCTCGAACTTTTTCTCTTCGCCCTCGAACCCAGCGCCTGCTACGCAGGCAAACCTCTAGTGCTGGAAGACATAGTCGCAAATCACTCGCGCTGAGCAGCACGCGAAAGAAGCCCCTCGTGTCTCAGCCACTCGCGCGCGCTCTCGCAGTTTACTTCACGTCAATAAACTTCGAGAGCGCGCGCGAGTGATTTCTCACGGTAGAGACTTTACGATCCGACGACACGACGGTAACGAGAACGTCAAAAACAACAATAGGTTTAGTAGGCAAAACAACTACTTTCCAGGTGCATCTCACTTTTTTTCACATTTCTTTGCCGTTTTTGCGCGACTACGACGTGAAATTGCCTAATTCTACCGTTTAGTGAGGACGTAAACAAGCGGCGATGAAATTTTATTGTCTTTTTAAACTTGGATATGGTTCTTAGAAATTCAACTCCTGGAAGGTTCCCTGACATTTGACAATTCAAAAAAGTGAGTGAGTAAGAATGCAAATTTATATTTGAAGCGACGTTTTCGCTGCCGTCGCGTTGTCGGATCGTAAATTCCCCAATATCCCCGAAAGACGCTTTTTAAATCAAGCACTCATCGCTTCATTTGGTTAGGCTGCAAAGTAGTCCCTTTCTGTATTAAAACGTCTTAAGTCAGGGGCAGTTCACTCCAAAATAACTTACTTGAAGGAAACAAGTAAACTGCTTCAACTTTTGCAGCAACAAAATGCTGTTTGGATCCACTGACTCAGATGAAGGTCCACTCAGAAAGTCTAGTACATAAATAAAAACCCACGTCAAATTAGAACGTTCCGACGATCAGTAAACCCGGATACTATCTCAATACTAAGGGAGCTTTTCATAAGTCAGAGTCGGCAGCCAGATCAGTCCAGTTGTAAAACGAATTCCACTTTTAATCAGGGCTGTTCAACTAGACCAGTATATGCCTAATTATTAAAAACTGAATCATTGATAATGTAATTCTGAAGCTCTGATTGGCTTAGCCATAATGGTATATGAGCCATTAGTATAATTACATTGATGACTATCGAAAATAGAGCGCTGTGATTGGCTAGGAGCTTCGCTTTATCCCGCTAAAATCACCGCGCGGTGATTACAGCATTGAAGTCTAGCAGTTTTCAAAATGGCAGCCAGATTTTTTGATGTTTCGGGGTCGGAAATTGATCAATAATTTTTTTTTTCCTCGAATAATCATCAATGTAATTATACTAAGACAATTAGTCGCCGAAGGCGACTAATTGTTAATTATACCATGCTCTCTTAATATGGTAACTGTAGCCGCCTGTTCAAAATTAAAAACAAGCTGAAAATCGGTTGTTTTTACAATTAAGTCGGAAAGAATTCGCGATATTTTGTGGGCGTTTTACTAAAGCAATTATTCCACTCGCGCTTGTTGGATATGAGGTGATGATCGCGTAGCGCTGAGTTGACTAACTACCAACTCATATCCAACGCGCACTAGTGGAATAATTGTTAATTATTAAAGTTTGCACAGAAGTGATGGGCTTTTATAGTAGCCTGCGTAGCCTGGCGGTTTTAATATTTTGTTGTTGAGCACGCAAGACGAGCGACGAAGCCGCGTTGGGCGCTCCACGTCACAACAAAACAGACAGCTATGCAGGCTAGGTTTTTAGGGAAAACTCTAAAAAAAAAGCCTCATTTCATTTTCCAAATGACCTGTCCGATCGGCCTTTTCTGATTTTTGGTAGATGCGACTAAAAGAAAACTTGGCTGCATTTTATACAGGTTTGATCAGCCAATATGTAAACCAAGAAAAGAATATATTGACCACGGAAAAGTATCCACAGCAAGGAGAATGTTTAATAACCTCAGAATGAATTCATACTAAGTTCACCTTGACTGAGGCTTTAAGAAACTTCGAGACACACACCTATCCTAAATTGACGAGAGTGTCCAAGTGAGCAACCTTAGCTCTTTGTTTTGCCGGGTACGTAACAAATTTGAGCGAAAGACTGATTACCTTCATATAAAGAGTGACTGAGCCAAAAGTTCAGTCTTTGAAGCATCACAAAGTCTGGGTTAGAGGTAAGGACATGCTGTAAAAACGGCGAATTCAGGACACAGGCGACTTGACTTGGAAACTGTGGAAAAACCGTGGAGAAACATATCTAATTCACTAGGGTCGAAAAATAATAAAACCACGCCTTTCAAAACCATTCCCTTCTTACTTAACTATGGTCAGATGAAGGAGCAAGACGCACCTCAATGCTGTCAATATTTCCTAGAAGATCTTTAAAGGAAGAAAGCTGTTCAACGGAGATTTTCTTTTCAGATATGGAGGTTGTTTGTACTACAGGAATGCTGCTACTTCTCAGTTTCCTTCTCTTGGCTACCTGCAAGTACAACAGCGTCACTCAAAAAGCGCGGTAATTACTACAACAGCCCATAACTCGTTACCATCAGGGGCCGTCGACATATTCACTTTCCCCCGCTTAACGCCAACTGGACATTTAGCGGGGGAGAGGATAAGGCAGTGGACGTTAGTCCGAAGAATTTTTGGACAAAAGCAAACTGATGCCTTTTCATAAATTTTATGTCACGTGTGGAACGGCTCTCTCGTGACATTATTTAAGAGAAAACAGGACCAATTAAACAAATGAGAGTAAATAGTGATCTTTAAAACTTTATTTTAAATTACCCCTAAAGTTTTACAGTTATACCAAAAATTATGGTTAGTTTGCTGAGATTGTATGTACGTTTGTGAACACAACTGGAATGGCTTTTTCAATACATACTTTCAATGTCAGCGTTCTCTTGGGGCAGCAAAATTTCAAGTGAACGTTAAAGAGGGGGGAGGGGGGTGGGCTGTGACCTAAATGTCCCGTTGACGTTAAGTGGGTAAAAAGTGAATATGTCGATGGCGCCCCTCGCCAAAAAAAATACAACAATTGAATTCAAGACTGGGCGGAAAAACTTTCAGTTCTGTACAAACTCATCCTAAGAACGGATGGGTGATGGATATGTTACAGGTTAAAATTTTATTTCTGGTTAAAATTTTTCAACCTAGGTTGATTCTCTACTTTCTTTGTCTCCTAGCCCTAATTCATAAATAATTAGGGATAGGAGACCAAGGAAATAGAG